>CM042017.1:46999239-47411739 GCA_023525715.1 Cichorium intybus
GAGAGTGATGGTACTATAGTAGCAACGTATAATAGCAACACACTTTTATTTTTAACTTACAATAGCAACGTACCTTTATTTTTAACTTATAATAGCAGCGCACTTCTTCTCTTCGCATAAATCACGTCGTGATGAAATCAGTCCCTGTGACTTAACCCGTTTTAACAACCTACTTATATTTTAAACCCTGTTTTAGCAACATACTTACATTTTTAGCCCGTTTTTGCAACCTACTTATACTTTTAGCCCGTTTTAGCAACCTACTTATACATAAAAAAGAAACCGTGTAGTTTTTTCATTTCAAAACAGCAACATACACATGTGTGTCCAGAAGAGAAAAAAACTCCAACTATCCAAAAAACTTTTCATACACCGTTTGTGTCCAAAACAAAAAAAAAAATCTGACTATCCAAAAGGAAAAGGATCCAACTATCCAAAATAGAACCTAGACTTTTCTCTTGAACAACACATCTCACCATTGTTTCTCTTGCAACGATTTCACCCGCCTAATACATGAACAAATAAATAATTAATATAATTATTGGACATGTAAATTATGACAATGTAAAAAATTAATATTATAACTGCCTTTCCCAATATATGTTCATCATTGCCCTCATCTTTTTTACATTCAACATTCTCATTGACATCATTTCTTTTTCAGATTCATGTGTTGGTTCTAAGAAATCATTTAATTCAATATTTTCCATTGTATGTGTTTCAATATTGATTGACTAAACAACTGCTTCAGTTTCATGTGTTGGTTCTAAGAAATCATTTAAGTCAATATCTTCCATTGCATGTGTTTCAATATTGATAGACTGATCAACTACTTCAGTTTCAAACATCATACCCTATACAAAACAGAATTACATATAAGAATCAAACAGAGGACCAAGAATCAAACATTGCATATAAGAATCGAATAGAGGACCAACCATCAAGAATTACGTAGATCAATAGATGGATATTTACAAGTAAAGAAATCACTTAATCAGAACCAAAATCAATAATCATAGAAAATCATAATCGATTAAATTTTGATAGAACCGACAACAACAACTGTCGACAATTGATACAATCGACAGAAAATCACCGAATCAAAACCAAAACCAAGAATTACAGTTTCTAGGAAGCTGGATGCGTACTTGAAATATTAACATCGATTCATACAGGTCTGATAGACGTGATTGACGAACACAATTGAGAGAAAATTCAAGTTCAATTTTGTAAATTAATATTCATATTTCAAACAGAGATTTGAAGTATATACCTCAATATACGCTTTTCACTATTGAGAGGGCTTAATCACACATTCAGGAAATAAATTCGATCAATTTTGTCAGCCCAAGACACGCACAACAGTAATACAATTGAGAGGAATGAAATTGATTGCCGCGACGTGATCTATAAGAAAATTGACAGAACCGGGTTGAGGGAATTGTTAAGAAGATGACGAATTCCTGCAATTGATTTACCACTTTAGTTCATAGTGGGTTCACATTATTGCTCCTCTATTAGATTGTCAAATGTAATGATTCTTTGTCCATGTTCGATTTTTGGATCAATTCGTTTTTTCAAGGAAGAAAGGTTTTCACGATTGAATACGTAGGTGTCTTCTTTAGTTCTCTTAACCTTTGATACCCATAACTAAGGAAAGAACTAAATTTGGAATTTCACTAAATGACCTAGTATCGTAGTTCCACACCTAAGCTTATAATGGGGTTGTTATATATATTCACTTTTCCACATATATATATATATATATATATATATATATATATATATATATATATATATATATATATATATATATATATATATATATATATATATATATATATATGCACAAACAAAATTTGATATTCTAAGCCCCTCCATAAATTTAACACTTGGGAACAAACTAACCTCCAGAAATACATTGCTGGACAGCACAACCTAATTTTGATTTATTTTATGTACCTAATCAATAGATTCTTTAAAATCTTACCAATTACAACATCCACAATATAAAGTTTTGCATAACCACATCAATCATAGAGAGATGATCGTGTTAGCTAAATTAGATTATTGGGCTCCTTTTAGTTGGGCTTTGTGTTTGGCCCCTTTTCCTATGTTTAACCTAATTTGCCCTATATATATATCTTGTCTTCTCTTTCATTGTACTTGTACTTTTGATTGTTAATAATATGAAACCCTAGCCGTCTTCTATCTTTTAGTCATTAGTTTACATGGTATCAGAGTTATTCGATCCTTGTTCATGATTATTGGGGGCGAGTTATGTAAAGCACTGTGACATAGTGACGAATCTAGAACCGAAAATCACGTCGTTCCCCATTTAAGTAAAACCGAAAAAATGAAAAAGTAAAAAGATACTAGTAGTGGGTCGGGTGATATGTCTTAAAATATTGAAACATAACTTCAATAGTTTTATTAAAATTCTTACAATTGTATGTGATGGGAGGACGTTGACCGGTTGAGGGCGGTGGTCGGATGGAGGCTGGACCGGTGGTCGGAGACAGCGGTAGGTGCAATGGTAATCGCCGAATCAGAGGTGAAGTGCAGCAACGTCCCACCGTCCCATCGATTCTGATTGTAGGTTGTTACATGTTTGCGTTTTGCGTATTTTATTTTTCTTTTGTTGTATTTTAATAGATTGGACTACTTATTGGGCTACTTAAAATTTAACTGAATTTCACTTATGGGTTCAAATATTGGTACAAATTTCTTTCAAATATAATAAGGTAGGTCCTTAAATAGTTTTAAGGTGGTTCCTATTTTTTCTTATAAATAATTAACCTTAGAAATTAAAAAAATAGGTGGGTCCTAGGACCCACCCTCATCCCACATGAATTCGCCCCTGCTGTGACATTCCGCGAATCGAAGATTTTGGCAGCATGCCCCATTTTCAAAGATTTTGGCGAGTTTTTTGGTGTGTTTTTTGATGCTCGCTTCTGTGTTTGATTTACTTTGATTGGTTTGATTTGGTCGTATTTGAGGGTTTCGATTGTTCTTGTTTTTCAGGAGTTTTTTCGAATTGTTTGGTTTGTATTTGCTGTTGTTTCGTTTCTTTGGTAATTCGTATTTGTCATTGGAAATATGTCTCCAAGAGATGATTCTCTTTAGTCTATTAGCACTCAAATCGATGGCAAGAACTATAACTATTGGAGTTATGTTATGAAGGATTTTTTGAGTGGGAAGAACATGTGGGGGATCGTCACAGGAAAAAAAAGGGAAACCTCAGGCAAGGGTTGAAGGTTATGCAGTCCTATTAGATTCATGGGAGACTGATTGAAAGGTTTTCTGCAAACCATGAACTAAATAACCTAAGTTCACATGCAACCTATAAGGATCTATGTTTTCTTCTAATTGAACATATAACAAAAACCTAGAGGTCAATAAAAGAAACTAAAGATCAAATAGAAAAACCAACCTTAATTTCTTGGAAGCTGAGCAGCAAAATTATCCTGCCTCAAATGAAAGTCACACCCAAGCTAGAAGGTATATGGATCGAAAATTCCAGAGAGAGGCTATATGAAAATTGGCGAATTCATATGGTGCCCAGGAACCCCTATTTATAGTTTCCAGATGACCAGTTGATAAGCCTTAAGAGATAAACCTTTTTGAATTCAAATAAGATAAACCTTTTATCTTATAATTCAAACTCTATTTATTCTTATTTATCAATTTCGAAATATATATATATCTATATATAATTTCGACATTCACTGATCACTCTCACACTGCCACTTACTCAACTATTGAATAATTACAGTTTCAGTCCCTGCACCTTTAATTAATTAAATTAATCCTCAAATTAAATCCAATTAATTCCAGATTAATTCCTAATTAATTAACATAGTTTCTAATTAATATATTATGACTTTAATATATTAATAAACCATATATTTAATTCCTGTTGATTTATTAATCCTATAAATCAACCTTTATCTCTACCGAATTTTCTACTAAACCTCCAGCTGTGAGGGCAACCCATATGGACTGTGCTTCTATTAATTAGGTAAATACTAATTATTAGTCATGGCTTAGACACCTAATCCAACAGTCTCCCACTTGGATAAGTCTATGACTATAATTACCAATTTAGCCTCTAATTAACTAGCACCTTAAGCTTCCTAGAAACTACTGCGAAACTCTGACCTAGTCAGTTCTGTCCAAAGATAAGTAATCAGATGATCCTCCGTCTAAGTAGATATTTTTTTCAGACTCAAGACATGGATAAAATCAATCTGGTCTGATTCACTGTTCCTCGATTTCCGATTTGCATATGACTCTTAGACTACCAATTTAGTCCCGGTTGGCCAACCATTTTAGTCAACTTCAAATTCATCGAGAGGCCTACAGATATCTGTTCCCCGTTAGGGTCAAGGGACGAATAAACTTTGACTCATATACTTATGTCTTTTACCAGACAAAATACTCACAACAATACGTTTTATAACACCGAGTTACCGATGCATTTTCGTATTATCAATGAACAACCGTCTAGTAAATCATAACTCATATGTCCTGGCTTAAAGATCAAAAGATATTATCGTCTCAATATTGCTCGTGATGTAATCCATGAAGCAATCCATTGAGCGTGGGTTTTATCCAATACTCAAATCTCCATTTCCAAGTACTCATGAATGTTGCAGCAATCTTATTGCAATGTCTAACTCCTTAGACAATCTACAACTAATTCATGACAGCCTTGCTTTATACTTACTCCCTAAAAGCATGAGCGACTGTGGATATTTGAATAATCCAATTATTCAGGAAGTAAAACATGCAAAATGAAACACAATGATATATTATTGACAAAATTAGTAAACCATTACTCATTAATAAATCTCCATTATTAAATCACAAAAGTCAAATACAATAACATTGTTACAAGTTTCAAAACCTATCTAATTACAAAAACTTATATCATCTCTTAATCCAATGCTTCTAGCATGCTGATTATGCTTAATCCTACTCAGAGCCTTTGTCAAGGGATCTGCAGGATTATCTTCCGATGATACCCTCTTTACAAGGAGGTGACCTTTTTCTACCCTATGTCTGATGTAGTGGTACTTTCTGTCGATATGTCTGGACTTTCCATGATCTCGCGGTTCCTTTGTCAAGGCGACCGCACTTTCATTATCACAGAACAGTTCCAGGGGCTCCTGAATACTCAGGACTACTCCAAGGTCACCGATAAAGTTCTTCAGACAAGCCGCTTCCTTTGACGCTTCACTTGCTGCTATGTACTCTGATTCGCACGTAGAATCAGCCACTGTTTCTTGCTTGGAACTTTTCCAAGTAACTGCTCCACCGTTCAAAAGGAATACCCAGCCCGACTGAGACCGACCACTGTCTCTATCCGTCTGAAAACGGGCATCTGTATATCCTTCAACTCTCAAGGTATCACTGCCACCGAGGACTAACACCATGTTCTTGGTCCTTCGCAGATACTTGAGTATATTTTTCACAGCTATCCAATGCGCCCTTCCAGGGTTACCCTGGTACCGACTGACCATGCTTAAAGCAAAGGCCACGTCAGGGCGAGTACACGTCATAGCGTACATGATCGATCCTACAGCCGAAGCGTAAGGTACCCGACTCATTTCAGCTATTTCTTCGTCTGTACTCGGACTTTGAGTCTTACTCAATTTTGCATTACTTTGGATAGGTAGCTCTCCCTTCTTGGAAATTTCTATACTAAACCTTTTCAGTACCTTTTCCAAGTATGTACCCTGACTAAGTCCAATTAGTCTCTTCTTCCTATCTCTCAATATTCTTATCCCGAGAATATAAGCAGCCTCTCCTAGGTCCTTCATGGCGAAACATTTCCCAAGCCAAGCCTTGACATCTTGCAAGGTTGGAATATCGTTTCCCATGAGCAGTATGTCATCGACATACAGCACCAGAAAGGTGACTATACTCCCACTAGCCTTGACATATACGCAGGACTCATCCTCGCTCCTAAAGAAGCCAAACTCTTTGACTTTCTCATGGAAACAAAGATTCCAGCTGCTAGAAGCTTGCTTCAATCCGTAGATTGATCTCTCAAGCTTACACACCTTATTAGGATACTTTGCATCGACAAAACCCTCTGGCTGATTCATGTAAACATCCTCAGTCAACTTTCCATTAAGGAAGGCGGTTTTGACATCCATCTGCCAAATTTCATAGTCATGAAATGCAGCTATGGCCAGCATAATCCTAATAGACTTTATCTTGGCTACTGGTGAGAAGGTCTCGTCATAGTTAACCCCTGGGGTTTGAGTAAAGCCCTTCGCAACCAGTCTTGCCTTGAAAGTGTGTACTTTTCCCTCCATGTCGGTCTTCTTCTTGAAGATCCATTTGCATCCGACTGTCTTTCGACCCGGTACGTTGTCAACCAAGTTCCAAACTTGATTGTCATACATGGACTTGATCTCGCTATCCATGGCCTCTTTCCACTTGGCAGACTCAGGGCCCGCCACTGCTTCCTGGTAGTTAGCTGGTTCATCCAAATTTATCAGTGTCCTATCACTGACAAATGTGTCCCCATCCGAAGTTATATGGAACCTATAAAACTCGGGTGGCATGCTAACCCTACCGGAACGCCTAAGAGGTAAGGATACATCTGTCGGACCAACAGGAACTTCTTCCTCATGTTGGTTGCTAGTTTCTCCTAAGGTTGCGTCATCTGATGACTCTTGAATTTCTTCCAGATCAATGGTACTCCCACTGTCCTCTTTGAATATGAGCTCTCTCTCTCTCAAGACCGCTCGTCTAGCTACAAAGACCACGTCCTCGCTTGGTCTGTAGAATAGATATCCAAAGGACTGTTTAGGATAACCAAGGAAGAAACACCTTTCGCTTCTTTCTGCGAGTTTGTCTTGAGTCTCTCATCTAACGAAAGCCTCACAACCCCACTCCTTGATGTGTGCTAACGAGGGAACTTTCCCCGTCTAGATCTCATGAGGTGTTTTAGCAACCTTTTTAATAGGGACAAGATTGAGGATATGGGCAGCAGTCTCTAAGGCATACCCCCGGAAGTGAATGGGAAGTGAAGCTCGACTCATCATGGAACAAACCATGTCCAACAGGGTTCGGTTGCGCCTCTCCGCAACACCGTTCAACTGTGGTGTTCTGGGAGGTGTCAACTGCGAAACTATTCCGCATTCCTTTAGATAGTCTAGGAACTCGATACTTAGATACTCTCCGCCTCTGTCGGACCTGAGCATCTTTATCTTCCTGCCTAATTGATTCTCTACCTCGTTCTTAAACTCTTTGAACTTTTCAAAGGTGTCCGACTTGTGCTTGATCAAGTAGATATAACCGTATCTACTAAAATCGTCGGTAAAGGTCACGTAGAACCGCATGCCATCCTTTGTGGTTGATCTGAATGGACCACACACATCCGTGTGAATGATGTCCAGCAGACCCTCACCTCTTTCAAAAGACCCTTTGAAAGGTGATTTAGTCATCTTGCCCAACAGACAAGATTCGCATACATCATCCGACCTGAGGTCGAATGATTCTAACACTCCATCCTTTTGGAGTTGGGCGATGTGTTTCTTACTGATGTGCCCGAGCCGACTATGCCACAGACATGCCTTTTCTATACCACTAGTAGAATCAATATAATTTACACTATGTCCTAAATTGTCAACACATTCAACAGTTTCATACACACCATCACAAGGATAAGCAGTAAAAATCAAAATACCATTTTTGAAAAAAGAAATCGAACCAATTTTATTGTCAAAAGAAAATTGAAATCCTTGTCTGAACAAAACATGAAATGAAATAATGTTTCTTGCCATTTCTGGCGAATAGCAACAATTAAATAACTCTAAGCTAACATCACTACTAAGCACTAAACTATAACGCCGATTTTGGTAACAGGGGATGATCTCCTATTGCCCATGATCAGGTTCAGTCTACCGTGCTCCACCTCCCTGCTTTCCTTTAGGCCCTGCAGATCAGAACAAATGTGAAAACCACATCCTGTATCAAGGACCCAAGAATTAGAAGATGGTAAGTTTTTAGAGATAGTGTATATACCTGCTGTCGATGGCTTTACTTTCCCATCCTTGACATCCTGCAAGTATTTGGGGCAGCTTCTCTTCCAATGGACCTTCTCTTTGCAGTAGAAACAGTCGGCTTCATTGGGGTTGGCTACACAAGGAATGTGAGAAGACTTGGTTCTCGAGCCATTGCTGGACGACCCGACCTGAACCTTTTCCCTCCAATTTTGCTTAGGAGGGCCCTTCCTTTTCTTTCCTTTGCCACTTCCAATGGCTAAGACGGGCTGATTGACCGAGGGTACACCTTTACCCTTCATCCCGTCCTCAGCAACCCGAAACATACGATGCAACTCAGTCAGGTTAGCCTGATTGTTGTTTAAATGATAAGCCAGCCTGAACTGGTCATAAGAACTCGGTAATGAGTTAAGCACTATGTCAACGGCCAACTCCTCAGGTACAGGCATCGCAAGCTTTCTAAGCCGCTCCACGTAACCTTGCATTCTTTGCACATGAGCGCAGATGGACTCTCCATCTTTAGGTTTGCTGTTCGTGAAGTCTTTGACCACCTCGCACCTCTCGATGCGCTCTTGCTTGTGCATCTCAAAGGGCCAGTAGTCTTCGTATATCCTTTTCAATTCGAGGTTCATTGTGGCGATCATGATGCAGGACACTTTGGTCGCATCATCAGAGTGTTTTTGGTACGAGGCAATCTCCTCGGGAGTAGCAGTTTCAGGGTCAATATCGACAAGCTCGGTTTCGAGGACATACTCTTTGTTTTCGTACCTCAGAGCCATCTTGATATTTCTAATCCAGTCATTGTAGTTTGTTCCGTTCAATTGAACCTTGGAACACAGTGAGAGGATAGAGGGAACACTGGAGTTTGAGTGGGGAGCGGATTGATCAGCAGAAGACATCTATAAAAGAAGGTAAGTTTAATTAGATACATGTCGGTCCTTATAATAACCCAATATAAAATAAGGCTAGGATCCAACTATAACAATTTGCAACATAGAAGAGGGATGCCGTAATCTATAAGCAAATTTTATAAAGGTAGGCGAATGACGATTCAGCCAATTCCACCGCGGAAAAATAATCTTATTATAAATGGAATTCCTAGTTTCTTTTGAGATTTATTGAACTGTTCAATAGCATGTTTAATCTCGGATATGCCCCACCGTTTGTGACTGGGATGCCGAGGATCACAAACCGGGTGTGAATAACCATGCAAATTAGCTTGGTACTCTCGGGGTCCATTATCATCTCAAATTGATGTGCCGGTTAACCACACACGCTCCATCAACAATGATAACACCCGAGACACCCATTGCCACTCTTTATGAACCCCCATTGGTGTGCCGGTAAACCACACACGTTCCACCAACATTTCATAAAGTGCAATGTGCAATTTCATGGGGTAGCATCAAATTCACATTTTTCCTAAAGTAACTAGATTGGGATTTTGTGTAAAGGTTCTAGTACTTTGATCATTATACTTTTAATGATTAAGTGGTCCTTTCAAAACTGTTCGGCTAACGACCCTCCACTGATCAGGCGAGCGGTGGGTGAGAGTGTTCACCCATTAGACCGCCATTTTATAGGCAGCCTCCTTATACCCACTTTATAGACCAGCTTCGTGAATGAGGCCTACTATTGAATTGAATGACCAATTTATCTTATACATATAGTATTAACAATTAATAACATATATAAGATGTATTTTAAAAAACTTTAAAATATTCAAGGTTTATCTTTTAATTTTTCCAAAATTTAACTATTAAAATTTTAAATTAAATTAAACCTTAAAATCGATTTAATCAATTTTAATTACCAATAAATTAAATTAATTAAATCTAAATATTTTAAACATTTTAAAATATTTTTCTGGATTTATTCCATTAATTTCGCAATTTTAAAATTAATTAAATCCCTTTTGAATTATCTTTTAATTAACAATTAATTAAATTAATTCAAATGTAGATAGGTTTATCCAAATTAATCAAATTAATTAAAACCTATCCTAAACCCCCTAGATTTCGAATTCAAATAATGGGGTTTAAGGTTATCCATTTAATTAACAAATAAAGTTACCAAAAATAGAAAACCTCCTAAAACCCTAATAGCAAATTTCGAAAATGGCAAGGGGGGGGGGGATTAGGGTTTCCAAAACCCTAATCCTAGAAATCGATCCTAATAGAAATTAGGGTTTATAGGCTTAAAACCCTAAAACAGTTATAGCAATTCAACAAGAAAACAAAACAGGCTCTGATACCACTGAAAGGTTTTCTACAAACCATGAACTAAATAACCTAAGTTCACATGCAACCTATAAGGATCTATGTTTTTTTCTAATTGAACATATAACAAAAACCTAGAGGCCAATAAAAGAAACTAAAGATCAAATAGAAAAACCAACCTTACTTTCTTGGAAGCTGAGCAGCAAAATTATCCTGCCTCAAATGAAAGTCACACCCAAGCTAGAAGGTATATGGATCGAAAATTCCAGAGAGAGGCTATATGAAAATTGGCGAATTTATATGGTGCCCAGGAACCCCTATTTATAGTTTCCAGATGACCAGTTGATAAGCCTTAAGAGATAAACCTTTTTGAATTCAAATAAGATAAACCTTTTATCTTATAATTCAAACTCTATTTATTCTTATTTATCAATTTCGAAATATATATATATATATATCTATATATAATTTCGACATTCACTGATCACTCTCACACTGCCACTTACTCAGCTATTGAATAATTACAGTTTCAGTCCCTGCACCTTTAATTAATTAAACTAATCCTTAAATTAAATCCAATTAATTCCAGATTAATTCCTAATTAATTAACATAGTTTCTAATTAATATATTATGACTTTAATATATTAATAAACCATATATTTAATTCCTGTTGATTTATTAATCCTATAAATCAACCTTTCTCTCTACCGAATTTTCTACCAAACCTCCAGCTGTGAGGGCAACCCAAATGGACTGTGCTTCTATTAATTAGGTAAATACTAATTATTAGTCATGGCTTAGACACCTAATCCAACACTGATAACTCCAATATTGTTACTTGGATTAATGATTCTGTTGTCTAGTCCATTGGCACACAGTGGCAAAGTATGACATTGTAAAGGAGGTTTGGGATCACTTGGATAGGTTGTATACTCAGTCTAATTTTGCAAAGCAGTATCAGTTAGAGTTTGACATTCGAGCCCTCCAACAGAACAGTCTCAGTATTCAAGAATTCTATGCCTTTATGTTTGATCTGTGGGATCTGTTACCCGCTGAATTGAAGGCTTTCATGCCTTATATTGACAGAAGGGAAGGGCAACGCCTGGTTCAGTTCTTGATGGCCTTACGTTCGGATTTTGAAGGCTTGCGTGGCTCGATCTTGCATCGCACACCTCTTCCCATAGTTGATTCGGTTATTTATGAGCTAATTACGAAAGAAACCCGTATCAAATCCCAAGTTGAGAAAGGTCCCAAGACAACCATTACTCCTGCTGTATCTGTTGTTCCCCAACGACCTCAAACTTCAAACCAAAATTGCCCCAGAGTTGCATTTGATGAGTGTGCCTTCTGTAAAAAGAAAAACCATTGAAAGTCTCAATGTCCCTTGCTGTTAAGTAAAGGCAATCCACAACAAAAGCCCAGACCACCTGCTCAGTTCTAGCCTCCAAAATAGAACAGAACTTCTGGACAGTTTCAGCCACGTCCACCTTCTTTCCTTTTTCGGCCACCACAGTACGTTGCTGCTGTTGCCGAACCTTTATTAGAGACTGCGACAAATTTTACACCTCCTTCAGCTTTGGATCCTCAGATTGTTGAGCAGTTTAGACAGTTTATTGCTTATAATCCGACCGCCTTGTCAGCATCCATGTCCCACTCAGGTCTGTCTTCATCTAATCCTTCAGGTATTCTTTCATCCTTGTCGATATTGGATTCTGGTGCATCTCATCATGTCACCGCATGTGTCATCCTTTTCTTCGTTATCATACCGCTTACCTGTTTCTGTCATGACTGTTAGTGCTACACCTATGTCAGTAGAGGGTGTTGGCTCTACTGTCACTCATTATATCTCCTTGACAGATGTGTATTATATTCCCACCCTTGCTTTGAATCTTGCTTCGGTCAGTTAGTTGTGCGAGTCTAGTTGTTGGGTATTCTTTTCTGATTCCCTCTGTTGTGTACAGGACATTCAGTCTCGGAAATAATTGGGATAGGCCGTAGACTTGGGAAGCTTTATGTTTTGGAGCAGCTACATGCCGCTGATGTTGCTGCCTCAAGTGTTGATTTGTCATCTTTTTGGTTAATTCATTCCTCGTCTATTTTTTATCTTTGGCATTCTTGTTTGGGACATGTGTCAGCATCTCGTTTACAGTTTTTAATCTCTAATGGTGTGTTAGGTCCTTTGAAATGTGAGAATATTTCTGATTGTTGTGGTTGTAAACTGGGAAAGTTTTCTGCTGTACTGTTTAAAAAAAGTGCCACTCGTTCTATTGCTGCTTTTGATATTGTGCATTCTGATGTGTGGGGTCCATCCCCGGTTGCCTCTTAAGCTGGATCCACTTATTACACTCGTTATACGTGGGTTTACCTTATGAGCGCAGGTCCGATTTTCTCACTATTTATAGTGAATTCCGAGCCCTTATCAAGACCCAGCACGCTGCTATCATCAAATATTTTTGTTGTGATTTGGGAGGGGAATTTACCTCTAATGCCTTTACTGACTTGTTGTCATTTGATGGAACTGTACATCAGTCTGCATGTACTGATACCCTCAGCAGAATGGTGTTGCCGAGAGAAAACATCGGCATCTCATAGAAAGCGCATGGTCCTTGCTTCTCTCTTCTCAAGTTCCTAATATTTTTTGGGGAGAACCCGTTTTTACTGTCGTCTATGTTATTAACCGCATTCCTACTACATATAATTTTGGGAAGGCTCCTTAGGAAATGTTCTATGGGCAACTTCCAGATTATTCCTTGTTACGGGTGTTTAGATGTATCTGCTTTGTTTTAAAGCCTCATGCGGAGAGAAATAAGTTGTCTTCCAAATCAGCCCTTTGTGTATTTTTGGGGTATGGTATTTGTCAGAAAGTTTATCGGTGTTATGACCCATCAAATCAGAAATTGTATGTTTTTTTCGCCATGTCACCTTCTTGGAGCACATCCCGTTCTACAACATTCCAGTTCAGTCACATGACGTGACAATGGAAGATCTTCGTACTATTGATCCATTTAGTACTGATAGTGATGATTCGCCTCCGGCCGCTGATCCACCGCCTGCCGCTGATCCGCCTCCTGCCGCTGATCCTCCGCCTGCTGTTCATCAGGATCCCCCACCATTGAGGCCTATTCGTCAGCAGAAGTCCACCAAACATCCTGAGTTTGTCTATTCTTCTTACTCACCAGGCTTTGCTTCCTTTATTGCTAATGTTCATCGTCTCTCATAGCCAGCGTCCTACAAAGAGGCTGTCTCTGATCCTCTTTGGCAGAACGCTATGGATGAGGAACTCGCAGCTCTTCATGAGACTCATACGTGGGATTTGGTTCCTCTTCCGCCTGGAATACACACGATTGGTTGTCGCTGGGTTTATAAGATGAAAACAAAGCCGGATGGGTCCATTGAGTGTTATAAAGCTAGACTTGCTGCGAAAGGATACTCGCAAAAGTATGCTATGGACTATGAGGAGACCTTTAACCCTGTTGCAAAAATGATGACTGTGCGCACTTTGATTGCCGTTTCCATCATTACACTATGGAAGATTTATCAGATGTATGTCAAGAATGCATTGTTGAATGGTGATCATCATGAGGAAGTATACATGTCTCCTCCCCCAGGCATTGCTCACCATCCAGGAGAAGTTTGTCGACTTCGAAAGGCATTATATGGTCTCAAACAAGCCCTTTGTGCTTGGTTTGAGAAATTTTCTATAGTGATTACTTTGCTTGGTTTTTGCCCTAGTAACCATGATTCTGCCTTATTTATTAGATGTACGAGTGCAGGCCGGATCCTTTTTTCCTTTTATGTTGATGGCATGATTATTACCAGTGATGATCATGATGGTATAGCCTCTTTGAAACGTGATTTAGCCTACCATTTTGCTATGAAAGACTTGGGTTTGCTGCGATATTTTTTGGAGATTGAAGTTGCCCAATCCTCAAAGGGTTATCTTTTATCTCAAACGAAATATATCTCGGATTTATTTGACCATGCATGCTTTACGGATAACCGGACAGTTGATACGCCTCTAGAGAGTAATGCCAAGTATTCTCCAACAGACGATGTTCCCTTGTCAGATCCGAGTCTTTATCGTACCATTGTGGGGATTTTGGTTTATCTCAATGTCACCAGACCGAATATTGCTCATGCAGTTCATATGGTTAGTCAATTTGTCACTGCTCCCTCTACTGTTCACTGGGAGCTGTCCTTCGTATTTTGAGATATCTTCGTGGTACTCAATTCCACAGACTCATGTTCCCCTCAACATCCTCTCTTGAGCTACGTGCCTATAGTGATGCTAATTGGGATAGCGATATTTATGATCGCAAGTCCAGTACTAGGTATTATGTCTTCCTCGGAGATTCATTGATTTCATGGAAAAGTAAGAAACAAGATGTTGTCTCATGATCTTCTATGTAATTTGAGTATCGAGCCATGGCTATTGCCACTTGTAAGATTTTTTGGTTGCATTGGCTTCTTGCAGATATGGGTGTTTACATTTCTCAGCCTACCCCGTTGCACTGTAATAACGAGAGTGCGATATTGATTGCCAAGGATTCTATGTTTCATGAGCGTACAAAACATATTGAGATTGATTGTCATTTTACACGTCATCACCTTCAGCAAGGGACTGTCTCTCCCCCTCATGTTTTATCCACATTACAGATTGCTGATATTTTTATGAAGCCCTTGACCGCTCCTCAGTTTCATTTTTTGACTGACAAACTCTCAATGCTTATTGTTGTCGTATTGTGAGTTTGAAGGGGGATGTTAGCCTAATTAGATTATTGGACTCATTTTAGTTGGGCTTTGTGTTTGGCCCATTTTGCTATTTTTAACCTAATTTGCCCTATATATATCTTTTCTTCTCTTTCATTGTACTTGTACTTTTCATTGTTAATAATATAAACCCTAGCCCTCTTCTATATTTTAGTCATTAGTTTACAGATCGAACCGACAATAAAAAAGTAGCATAAAAAACACTTAATCCCAACATTATAACAAATCGTGTATAGTCTTTTATGCCATTAAAATCAATAACAGAACAACTGAATCCCATTTCCATTGCAATATAATTATCTGGAGGGATTCATACACCACCAAAGCCATTGCCTTATTGCTAGCTGCTACTGTTGGAAATCCATGTTCAAGTTATGAGTTTCAAAAACTTGAAGTTGCAACGGAAGCTTAAAAGATGAACACGAATTCCATTTCAAGAGGATGATGCTACATGCATGTAGAGATAAAATAAAAAACAAACATAGTAAAAGTTCAAGATTACAACCTTATGTTCTTGAGCTTGATATGGACGATTTGTGATGGCTAGGAATCAAATTAGCTTCCCTCTATAGTTGAGTCCACCACAAGTAAGATCACCTTAGATGCTAGTCTTCAAAACTTGCAAGATGAACCTCTTTTCTTCTTGAAACCAAAATCAAATTTTGCTAGTCTTCAAGAGAGAGTTTTGAGAGTATCTTGGCTGATCTAAAACTAAAGTATAATAGTCTAGAACTCTCTCTATATTTCGTCCAAAAAGAGAGAAAGCATGGGAGAGAATGATGAGCTTTTTATTAAACAATTGTGAGTTGGTAGTTTCAATGGTCAAACATAGAAAGCACCAAGATTCTTTCAACCTTTTCATCATTTCAAACCCATGCTTCTAAGGCCATGCATCCGGCCATTTCTTGGTTGGAATAAATTAAGGAGATTCCACTTTATTATTTATAAGATTACTTCTCAAGTTTTATAAATAATAACCTTTTATACCTTTGGTTTAATGGAATAACATTTAAACCATTATTATGTATATAAACCCTTTCAAACATATATTTATGATGTAAATATATTTACAACATGCATATTACATTTTATTTAATTTACCATTTAAATTAAATAAAAGGTTTACATATAATTCAATTAAATCATTAAACTACTTAAATAATTTAATTGTCATACATGAATAATTCATCACATATGAATTATTAATCAACCTTTAAATTTTGGAGTTATTATTATTTACCACAAATAATAATAACTTACAAGATTAAATTGCAAATTTAGTATCATTTGATGTTAAATCAAATTTAACATTCTAAATGATCAATTTGGTGTCATACTTGTTGTTGGTGTGACCCTATAGGATCATGTATTATTAGTAATATCATTTTATGATCATCCTTGGGCATATAGAACTAACAATCTCCCACTTGCACAAGGTTGCATCATAGAATGATATCGACAGTGATAGACGTCTAGCAACACTTCACTGTCCCCAATAACACATGACTTAATGCCATTCCACAACATCCAATTCTTCAGAAAGCACGAGGCTCTAATTGATGTATAAGGTTATCTATCAATTATCCCTTTGTCACAGACATCATGTTGAACATGAGACATGGATCTTAATCATTCTCATTGTATGTTCAACTTTTAATCAGGCGCCTTAGATGTCTAACTCTCAACACATAAGAGGAACAAATCCCGTCTTGACTACATACGCCCCTCATATAGTTAGTACTATACATGAGCATGGCCTTTATGGTTGTCTATTTTTGAAGAACAATGGTGAACCATATCAAAGCATAGCACTCCCTACACTTGAGTCCCAAATATGTATCTCAGGTCTAAGGATACAATGATAATACTTTTATTCAAGAATCACTTATGACGATGATCCATGGAGTGATCTTGAAGCGGGTCAAGTCCAATACTTGTTCACTGACAAGTACATATGAATTTGGTTGCAACCTTTTGCTACTTTTACCGATAAAAGTCAACCAATCCAATTCATATTAGTCTTACTTCATAGTTGCTCCCACAACTATGATCGACTATGGACATTTAGAATAATTGTATTATTTAAGGATTAAACATGCTAATATAGAACACAAAATTATGAATGAAACATCACGTCATATATATCATATAATAATTTTGTTTACATAGTTTCACATTCATAAAACACTAAACACAAATCAAATCCATTCATTAGAAAAACGAAGTCTTATACCCTTAGCGTGACTTTCATGCTTAGCTTGGGGTAAAGGCTTCGTGAATGGGTCTGCCAAATTCTGATCTGTATGAACCTTGTGAATGCTTATTTCACCATTCTTAACTTCATGTCGTATGTAGTTATATGATATTGCCTAAATTATACATATATTTCGGGCAATATCGAGTGCTTAAACCTGTGTTTTTGGTATTATCTAAAGATAAAAGATACTTATAACGCCAAAATTACTAAAACATAGGAAAAATGGCTTTGCGGATAAAGAAGGAGCTGGATTCGAGCTTAAAAGTGATCAAATAAAGTAAAATGACATTGCTGCATTGAAAGAGCTGGATATAAAGATTTTTTAGCGTAAAACAGACGAAACCCTATGCTGACCAAGAAATCGCGACGTGAAGAGAAGTAAGAAATAAAGATCCCAGACCTACAACAATCGCGACGCAACGCACCACGAGATCGCGACGCTAAGAAACCAAAGCCCCTCGCGACGCGACCATCAGGCTGTCGCGACGCGAAGGAGGGGTCGCGAACATACTAACTCACGATCGCGAGCGTACCAACCACGACGCACTCAACAGACAAGTGACCGACAAAAAGCACACAATTCCGCACCCTCGCGACGCGACGCCATACGGTCGCGAGGATACCAACCACAGTCCACTCAGCGGGCTAGTGGCCAGCGCAAAATACCACTTCGCCGCGCCCTCACGACGCGACCACAAGGCCGTCGCGACGCGAGCACTGTAAAATCAGCAACTATAAATAGAGGCCTTCTCCTCTTTAAACAGATGACCACCTACAACACCAAAATTCGGTAGTTTGCCCACTGCATCTGCCAAAAGGCTCGGAGAATCAAGGGGGAGAAGTATGGAATCGAGAGCTTGAAGAATGTTCGGCCGGGACTTCATTCGGTTTGCTTTATATATATATTTAGCACTCTTCTATGATTTCCTAGGTCGTATTCTTCAGATTATGTTATCTGCATTATTTATTACTTAGATTTGATTACTGTTTGGTTATGATTTGATTGTTATTTATCGGATATTGAACGTTTTATATTTTATCTTGCATAATTCATTTGACGTCATTTATGTTAAAGAACCTTCCTTTTGGACTTATTGCTGAGTTATTTTAGTCTAGAGGACCAATCTGACTATATGACTTTTATCATAACTGTGCTATGACCATTAGGCAGATATGACTAGTGATGGACCAAATCCTAGGGTTAAGTCATGAAGGTAGAATCTTGTATGTATATGCAAAGTTTGTACTAGAGGGCCAATCTGTACAAACCAACTTGATTGTCATGACCATTGAGATCAAAAGCTCGAATGAACCTTGTATGATACGAACCAATACATGATTATTTGGAATACATAATCGCATGACCATTGCCATTAATGACCTTATAATCATAGGATTAGGTAGTTGGACCAAAACATCTAATCACTTTAGAAATCGATATTTAACGTTCAATATCCATTGCACTAATAACATATCAAACATTACTAGATGGTTCAATCAAATCTAAGTATTAATGTTTACTTTTATGTTTTTGTAATTTATATTTCCCGTAACTTTTGCCTAGGTGATGTTCATTCATTAATATAATATGTGTTGATCTAGTTCTTGATTCGAGTTTAACATCGGTTAGGATATATAACTTGCATGCTATACATATTGAATGTGGTTAAAGTTTGTATTCTTGATAGTCATCTTCATATGATTAAGTTTAATGGCCATTTAAACGTATTTGATCACATGAACCATTATGATGTATAATTGACAACTATATATCATTGGACTAGTTATTGACCATTTAACTAGGAAGGTTATTTAAGATATAAACTTGATTAGTGAAATAAGACTTATATCACATTTAGTTGCAACTTATGACCATTGATTGTATGAACATATCACTTTGACCATTAGGATATGGACTATGTTTGCATGCTAGATTGTATTAATAATTTATGATTATAAGTTATTTAGTTGCATGACCATTGTGCTATTTTAACTTATTAGTCATAGATTTGGTGACTTGACCATACGATCCTACAACTTAATGCAACCTATTTTAACTCATTACACATAATCAAAACTAGTCAACATAAGTTTATATGAATCAACAGATCCTATACGAATGTTTCCCTTGTTATTATTGTCATGATCATTTATTATTTCGTCATTTATTTTATAATCAAAGTTTTACGAGTTTTCATTAAAACTCGTCCCTGAGTATTTGCTTGAATAATTGTTAATTGATAATTGATTTTCTTAACTTAAAGATAGCCGTTTTCCCTTGGGTACGACAACCCGGATTTACCATTACTATACTACAATCGACTAGGTACACTTGCCTAATTGTGTTGTTCTATTCATACATGGTGATTCCCTGTTTAAAAATGTAAAACTAATGTGATAAACATTTCGAAGATCATATATGCGCTCGTGACACATCAAGTTTCTTGGTGTCGTTTCTGGGTATTTTATATGTATGTCAGAATGCACAACATTATACCTTCGGTGAATGTGTTTGGTCTTTTGATGCGATCTAGGTTCCTTTGCTTGAGCTATGGCACCTAGATTATCACAGAATATTTCTATAGGGTCCCGAATGGAAGGAACAACCCCTAGATCTTCAATGAACTTTCTCATCCAGACAGCTTCTTGAGCAGCTTCCGAAGCAGCAACATATTCTGATTCTGTAGTGGATTGTGCAATCACTTCTTGTTTGGAACTCTTCCAAGACACGGCTCCTCCATTTAAAATAAAGACATACCTAGATTGAGATCTCGAATCGTCCCTATCTGTTTGGAAGCTTGCGTCAGTGTAACTCTTTACCTTTAAGCTTTCTTCCAAACCAACGTAAACTAAGAACATGTCTTTAGTTCTTCTCAAGTACTTAAGAATGTTCTTTACAGCAGTCCAGTGGGCTTCACCTGGGTTCTGTTGATACCTACTAGTCATGCTTAAGGCACATGAGACGTCGGGCCTAGTGCATAACATGGCATACATGATGGACCCAATTGCCGAAGCATATGGGACATGTTTCATCCTTTCAAGTTCAGTCCTAGTGCTTGGGCACTGAGACTTACTTAGGATGGTGCCATGCGGTATTGGCAAGAATCCTCTTTTGGAGTCTTGCATCTTGAACCTTTTCAAGATTTTATCAATGTATACACTTTGGCTTAGACCAATAAGTCTCTTAGATCTATCTCTATAGATCTTTATTCCTAATACATAAGCAGCTTCTCCTAAGTCCTTCATTGAGAAACAGTTCTCAAGAAACGTTTTGACACCTTTTAATGTTGGGATGTCATTTCCAAATAGAAGTATGTCATCTACATACAATACTAGGAATATGACTATGCTCCCACTAGCTTTCTTGTAAACACAGGAATCATCCTCATTTTTAATGAATCCAAAATTTGTAATCTTTTCATCAAAGCGGATGTTCCATGTTCGAGACGCTTGCTTCAATCCATAGATAGATCTTTTAAGCTTGCACACTTTGCTTGGATGCCTGGGATCGACAAAACCTTCAGGTTGATCCATATAGACATCTTCCAATAAGTGTCCATTAAGGAAAGCGGTCTTGACATCCATTTGCCATATCTCATAATCATAGTATGCGGCTATGGCAAAAAGTATCCTAATCGACTTGATCATTGCTACTGGTGAAAAGGTCTCATCATAGTCAATACCATGAGTTTGTGAGTATCCTTTAGCGACAAGTCTTGCCTTAAAAGTGTGAACATTTCCATCCACGTCGGTTTTCTTCTTGAAAACCCACTTGTTCCCAACGGTCTTACAATTGGTGGGAAGATTAACCAAGTCCCATACTTGGTTATCGTTCATGGATTGCATCTCTGTGTTCATGGCTTCTAGCCATTTGTTAGACTCAGGATCTGAAATCGCACTCTGGTAGTTGACGGGTTCATCAGAATCTATCGTATAACATTCCTCTTCCATCATTAGGTAACCATACCTTTTAGGTTCAAATCGAACCCTACCAGATCTGCAAACATCTTGTGTTACAATTTGTTCCTGATCAACTGTTTGTTCAGGTTCAACAATTTCTTGTTGAATGCTAGATCCAATTTCTTGTGTATCAGGATGTGGTTCCTAAAGTTCCTCATGTTCCACAAACCTCCCACTAGCCTCTTCCGTCAGAAACTTGTTTTCTAGGAATTCAGCTTTTCGAGAAATAAATATCTTATTCTCTATGGGATTGTAGAAGTAGTATCCAAGACAATCTTTCGGATACCCTACAAATATACACTTAGTTGAACGGGGTTCTAGTTTGTTTGAAGCTTCTTGTCTAACATAAGCTTCACAACCCCATACCTTGAGATAGGATAAAGATGGAACCTTTCCATGCCATATCTCATAAGGTGTTTTATTTACCTTCTTAGTAGGTGCTATGTTTAGGAGACGAGCGGCTGTTTGTAAAGCATAACCCCAAAATGATAAAGGTAGAGTACTTCTACTCATCATGGATCGAACCATGTCCAATAGTGTTCGATTCCGCCTCTCAGATACACCATTATGTTGTGGTGTTCCAGGTGGAGTAAGCTGTGAAACAATTCCACAAGTCTTAAGATGATCCATAAAGTTTGTACTTAAGTACTCACCTCCTCTATCAGAACGAAGAACTTTAATTGTTTTGTTGAGTTGATTTTCCACTTCACTTTTAAATGTTTTGAACATTTCGAACGCCTCATGTTTATGTTTAATTAAATAAACATATCCATAACGACTAAAGTCGTCAGTGAAGGTGATGAAATATCTTTCACCATATCTAGTCATTGGTTTGAAAGGACCACATACATCCGTATGTATGATTCCTAACAAGTCATTTGCCCTCTCATTGGTTCCCGAGAAAGGAGCTTTAGTCATCTTGCCATGTAAACAAGATTCACATATATCAAATGAGTCATTCTCATTTGCCTTCAAAAGTCCACTCTTTTGAAGTTGGGATATGCGTTTATTGTTTATATGCCCAAGGCGACAAAGCCATAGATAGGTTTGACTCAAATCACATTTGGGTTTCTTGGTGAAAGTGTGGTATATAGAGCTATGGTTAGTATTACAATCAAGGTTTACTTCATAAATTCCATTCAAAGGCCTAGCCTCGAAATAGAATACATTGTTTTTAGAAACACAAATGTCATCATTCACAAAACAAAGATTAAAACCACATTGTTTCAACTTAGCAACCGATATAATATTTCTAGTCAAGCTTGGAACATAATAAACATTCGTTAATGTCAAATACAAGACATTTGGTAGTAAAAAATCAAAATTTCCTATTGAATCCACCGCAACTCTTGCACTGTTTCCAACACGGAGTACTACCTCGTTTGCCTTCAGTCACCTACTCCTTTTGAACCCCTGCAACATATTACAAATGTGAGTTCCACAACCAGTATCAAATACCCAGGTGTTAGGAGATAAATTATAAAGGTCTAGATCTATCACATAGATACCTGAAGTGCCCTCCCCGGCCTTCTTCTTCTTCAACTCCGCAAGGTAAGTAGGGCAGTTTCTTTTCCAATGCCCAACTTTGCCACATTCAAAGCACGCGTCTTCTTTGGCTACCTTTGCCTTCTTCTTGGGCGGACGGGATGGTTGGACAACTTTCTTGCCCTTTCCTTTGACAACCTTTGCCTTCCCTTTACCCTTGGAGTTCATGGGGTGATCAGGTCTAGTCCTCTTTGTACCACCTTCCTTGATCATGAGAACTTGACTGGTTTTCTAGGGCAGATTCTTCTCCGCGGTAATTAGCATCCCATGCAATTCCGGGATAGTCTTGTTTAAACCATTCATGTTATAGTTCATGACAAAGGGATCAAAAGACTTTTTCAAGGAGTTAAGGATCATATCCGTTGCAAGCTCTTCAGGCATCACAACTCCAAGACGTGCCAAATGATCAATGTGACTCTTCATTTTGAGCACATAAGAGCTGACCGTCAGTCCATCCTCCATCTTACAAGCATGGAAGGCCCGAACAATTTCGAACCTTTCCATTCTTGCAAGTTGTTGGAACATTTCCTTCAATTGATTTATCATGTCATAGGCTGAATGATTCTCTAAGTCCTTCTGAAGATCAGGAATCATGGTGGCCAACATAAGACATGATGCATCAATAGAGTCATCCATCTTTTTAAGCCATGCATCGTGTGCAGGCTTGGGAATGACAGGGGGCTCTTCAGGAAGTGGTTCATTGAGAACATATTCTTTCTTTTCCTGTTTGAGAACTATTCTCACACTACGGTACCAATCCAAGAAGTTGGTGTGGTTGAGTTTTTCTACCTCAAGGAGTGACAGTAGTGAAGTTTTGTTAGGAGCCGGGTTTGTTGCGTTTGGTGCCATCTACAAAATTTTAACAAGGTTCAATTTAGTAATTTATGATATTAAGTCCTTAATAATTAATACCCTTTCTTGTTTCATAAACTTTAATTAATTTAGGTCTAGAATCGAAGTTGCAATACGAACAAGCGGTTAGGTATCCTTTATCCCGCCTATTCGAATCAACAAGGTAGGTAACGGTTTACCAATTATATCCAAATATAATTTCTAGAGGTATGGGATCCCTTTATAACATTTATGAGTTTGGCATGTTTGATCCCATTTATGCCTTGGATTTCTAATGCTTAAGTGACCTTTATCACAAAAGATTTCCAAACAAATCATCCCACTTAAATGGACGTGTAGTTTTGACAACTATTAATGGTTAGGTGTCCTTTATCCCGTCAATATTACAAAGCTACCTCTTGTATCACAAGAAAACTCCAAGTGGTTAGGTAACCTTTATCCCATAAGGATATACAAGTGATACATGAGTGTTTTTAAGAGGGACGGCATTGATTTGTATTTCGAAAGGGATTTGTATGTTTTACAATTCCAATATTGAAAAACATATGGTATCATGTAGATTGCAAGCATCCAACGAACATGGTACCATTAAATATTATTTTATTAATTGGTTCCTTAATTATAAAATCTCCATTTTATTAATTCTTTGTTTGTGGTCAAGATTACAACTAATATCCAATATCAAGTTTGAGTTTGATCACATACATTAGGACCAATTTTAATCCTAAATAATTACCATTATTACTTAGGGTTGGAGTTTGTAAGAATTCATAAAATCTCCATTTAATTTGTTTCATTAATTTTTCAAATTTTGACTTTTATAGGTTTTATAACAAAACCCATTTTAATAAAACCAATTGTATTACATCTTATGTTTTAAATGTCAATTTGAAAATTACAAACTGCTTGATGATTATGTTTAATTATCTAGGTTGTCTAGCATGCAAAATCTTATTTTCATCCACAACATAAAATAATAAAACATTCAATCATCACATGCATGCATGGGTGCATAAACACAAGCCAACTAATTTGATATTTCATGTGAACCATACATGAAATATCAAGTCCAAACCTAGGGACAAAAGTGTGACAAAAACTCAACCAAATGATCTTCGATTTGGCTACAATTTTGCCAAGCTTCTTATATCATCAAATGATACTTGAACCATCCTTTCCTGACACCATGGAATGACTTGTGAATTTCTTTTGGCGTCCTTAAAAGTTGCGACAGGAATAGGGCAGCAGGAGACATTTTTGTGTGTTTTAGTTGCTATCTTCACTTCATCCTTGGCCAAATTCATGATTATACTTGTTAAAACTTAATGTATATACTAGATATTAAAGTTACTAACAAGTATAGCATCAAAATACCAAGATATGAATTTTTTAAACCCTCCTTAACAGGTCCGAAACCTAACAGCAGCCATGCAGGAAATGTTGCTGTTGGGTGTAATCTTCTCTTGGCCTTTACTTCCTTCTCTTGTTACATTTTATAAAAAATATAAAATACAACTATTCTAATACTTACAAAATGAATAAAAGAAGGAAATAACTAATTATTATTACAAACCATTTGAATAAAATAATAGATTACAACCAAATCGAATTTAAACACAAAACATGCAACACATGGTCTTTGGCTTGTTTATGCACCATTTTATCACATAAAATCATAAGAAAATAAACACTTTGTTTTTCTAAGGCAAAAATTATGTAACCAAATGCATGCATACATAAATTTTAGTTGGTTACATAAAATCATAGAATATATACTTGCATGTTGCCAAAGAAGCCATACATGAACATTGCATTCAAGAAGATGAACATTCATGGCTTCCAAAAACCAAGTTTATCCAAATAAACTCATTATCTAAACATGCAATATAGCTATGGCTCTGATACCAATTGTTGGAAATCCATGTTCATGTTATGAGTTTCAATAACTTGAAGTTGCAACGGAAGCTTAAAAGATGAACACGAATTCCATTTCAAGAGGATGATGCTACATGCATGTAGAGATAAAATGAAAAACAAACATAGTAAAAGTTCAAGATTACAACCTTATGTTGTTGAGCTTGATATGGACGATTTGTGATGGCTAGGAATCAAATTAGCTTCCCTCTATAGTTGAGTCCACCACAAGTAAGATCACCTTAGATGCTAGTCTTCAAAACTTGCAAGATGAACCTCTTTTCTTCTTGAAACCAAAATCGAATTTTGCTAGTCTTCAAGAGAGAGTTTTGAGAGTATTTTGGCTGATCTAAAACTAAAGTATAATAGTCTAGAACTCTCTCTATATTCCGTCCAAAAAGAGAGAAAGCATGGGAGAGAATGATGAGCGTTTTATTAAACAATTGTGAGTTGGTAGTTTCAATGGTCAAACATAGAAAGCACCAAGATTCTTTCAACCTTTTCATCATTTCAAACCCATGCTTCTAAGGCCATGCATCTGGCCATTTCTTGGTTGGAATAAATTAAGGAGATTCCACTTTATTATTTATAAGATTACTTCTCAAGTTTTATAAATAATAACCTTTTATACCTTTGGTTTAATGGAATAACATTTAAACCATTATTATGTATATAAACCCTTTCAAACATATATTTATGATGTAAATATATTTACAACATGCATATTACATTTTATTTAATTTACCATTTATATTAAATAAAAGGTTTACATATAATTCAATTAAATCATTTAACTACTTAAATAATTTAATTGTCATACATGAATAATTCATCACATATGAATTATTAATCAACCTTTAAATTTTGGAGTTCTTATTATTTGCCACAAATAATAATAACCTACAAGATTAAATTGCAAATTTAGTATCATTTGATGTTAAATCAAATTTAACATTCTAAATGATCAATTTGGTGTCATACTTGTTGTTGGTGTGACCCTATATGATCATGTATTATTAGTAACAGCTACACGTTTCTTCTCCCCCAATGTCATAACCTAAAAAATAAAAGCAATTAACACACAATATCAAAATTAAGAGAAAACATACACATTATTTGTTCAACAAAAAATTTCAAAAAGAAATGTATAAGAGGACGAACATACTAAACATATAATTACTTGGTCATAAGAAAAAGAAATCAATCTCTTGTACTTACTATGGAAACTTCCCAGATTGAAACTAAAAAAAAAGAACCAACGATTTAGATAATCGACTATAATTTATAGAAGTAGACACGATGACAAGAAATCTCATATCTAACATTATTTAAAAGATTTAAATTTGGTAATAGCAACGTACTTTCAGTTATCTTTTTAGTACAGGCAATGAAAAGAAATCTCATCTCGTCCTTTTACTATTCATTCATCTCGTCCTTCTACTCTTTGATATTTAAAATGTTAAAAGTAATCAATACCCTAAAACTGGTAAAAACAATATAAACTACTCAAAACAACTAAAAGTTGTTACAACCAAGTATATTGAGGTCAAGCAATCCATTCATCCCAAACTATATACATAAGTCAACAATCGATTCAAGCAAAATTATAGGAAAATCAAAGTAATATATTCATGTTCTTCTGGTGTTGGTTATGAAGATGTACAAAACACCAAATCGAAATTGGGAAGAAAAACGAAAAAAAACAAACACCAAATTGTTAACCTTCTCACAAGAAAAAAATCAGAAAATAAAAAACAAACAGTTAATCACAAGCTTTGCTCATGAACAAAACTTATAAATCAAAAACAAAAGCGAAAATTGAAAATAAAACCAGAATCACCATTCCGCTACACACCTCACACATACATGCTCAAAAATGATCCAAGAGATATAACATGTGCAATGGGAATTTGGATTCAATTGTCTTGAGGAGATGATAATATACAAGAATCTACATGAATCTAAAGGGAAAACAACCAGATAAGTAGAAGTAGTGTCGCCAAAGTGGAATTTGGGCAGGAAATCGGTACCACAAAGAGAGAGAGAGAGAGAGAGAGAGTTGCTGCTTGGTTTAAAATTTAAATCATGGATTTCTGTTCAGATTATGATTTCATGTTGCTGCATGGCTTAAATCATGGATTTCTATCCAGATTATTTGTAAATGTTGGGTCAGAATTATTGTTGGTTTACTCTTTGCATTTAATCGGACCAAATCCAAGAGCTTCTGGGCTAAAATGAAGACTTATTAGGCCTTGCTGGGCGATTTTGGTCTTGACCGAAATCCTCCTGGATCTCGGTTGTGTTGACCGAAATCCTCAGGTGGGCTGGGCCTGATTGATTTCAGTGGGCTTGCTGATATGGGCTAGGGTTTAGGCGTAGGGTATAAAGGCTATGTGTAGCCTTCATTAGTCATGTTGGTTGCTTTGGAATTCGTGCTAAGTAGAGAGAGACTATTCTTGCATTCAAGCAATCAAGAATCTTATGTACCTGACTTTATTCTAGTAAAGTGTGCATTGAAGGTTGATAGTAATCTCCTTGTTTCTTGTGATTTGTTTCGTATCACATTTGGATTTCCGCACCAAACGTGTTAGATTGATACCGTGTGATTAGTTTGGGACCTACAGTAAGTGGTGCAGAAAAGCTTGTAAGTACGACTTTATAACTGTACATTGTGCTTAAACTTTAGAACGTCTTAAAAATTAATCAAGTTCGCTTTATAAGTAGTAATATATATATATATATATATATATATATATATATATATATATATATATATATATATATATATATATATATATATATATATATATATATATATATATATATATATATATATATATATATATATATATATATATATATATATATAGATTAGAACGAGTCCTTCCTTGGATATGACATTCGTCGGGAATGGAGACCTGCGTTCACAACAATAAAAGAAAGGGTCAGTCGCACTCCGGGAGGCGATCCCGGGAGGGCGCTCCGACGGTCTAATTAGTACGGTGGTCGGAAAAGAGAGAGGATAACGTAGCGAAAAAGGTGATTGAGAATAACGATGATGATCTTTCCATGGGGTCGATCATCATATACCGTTGTACCTTTTGGGGGGACCACTCAACCGTTGGGATCGTGGGTCTTCCCTGATTGGTTGATCCTCTGCGCCTGCCTGTGATTGGTGCATCGGGTTGGTCAGGTAGTGGTACGTACGCTTAACCGAATCATTTGTTATCAGCGAATCGCACGATGAGCTCTCAGGGGGAGAGCTGTCGCCTTCTTATTGGTTCATGAAGTTCCCAGCTATTCGAAGCTGCTGAAAAGAGTAACGTCTAGCCAGGCGGGTCGCGCGTCCCTTGGCAGCTGGCTGGACGTGAAGTGTGCTGGCGTGCTGGTGAGTACGTCGCCTATGGTATATCATCAAGTCCCCCTAGTCTAGTAGTCGAGATGGGCGCGTGCTATCTCTGACGTTCTAGACTTTTAAGCGATGGCGGTTCACTTTTACTGAGTGGGCCCGTAATTATTGCTGATACGACGTGTCAGTTTCCATCATTTCCCGCTTCTTATCTTCGTTTCTTTAATTAGGGTTTTCAGCCATTTTCTTTCTTTACTTCTTTAGCCCTTTTTCCTCCTTTCTCTCTGTATTTCTTCTTTTTGGTTTGTCAAAAAATGGCTGCTGCTGTCGATCAGGAAATTTCCAATGAGATGTACGGCCCTCTAGTCGAGAAATATGGCTTTCAACATGAAGATGGCGTTCTGATTCCTTCAGACGGTGCCCTCTACTCTTTCCCCCCGAAGGAAAAACCGGTATTTACTTAAAGACTTTTGATGCCGGTTATCGTCTCCCGACGTCGGACTTTATGGAAGAAGTACTCCGGCGAAACAGTGTTGGGCTTCATCAGTTAACCCCGAACTCAGTGAATAAGATTGTAGCTTTCGAATTGCTGTGTCGTTCACAGGGTATCGCACCTGATTTCTTTGTCTTCAAACACTATTTCCGTTTTGCGGCGGTCGGAGATAACTATGCTTTCTACCGGAGGACTAATGTTCATACCCTCGTGCCCGAACCCCGGTACTCTCCCAAAAACTAGCAAGACCACTGGTTGTGGGTAAATGCCTCAAGAGTGGGGACACGATACCATTGTTCTGGCACAGCGTCCGACCAGATTCCAAAGTTATATCCTCATCAAGAGGCAGTAGTAAAGATTTTAAATAGCTTTCAGGTGGCTGCTGATGAATTTTCTGAATACATTCTTGATGGGGGAGGTATGAGTACTGCTTGGAGGATGCGAGGTAAAATGCCTGAGTTTTTCGTTGTTCGTAAAGGTGCGTTATCGTTTTCCTTATGCCTTTTTCTCATTGTCTCCCTGTTTTTGTGTAATGCTGGTTTCGTGTGTAGGTGTTCACTGTAAGGTTCGTTTTGAGGAGGTCCTTTCAAAAAGTTCTAAGGAGAAGTTTCAGTATCGTGAAGTGGACTTGGTCGATAAGGTGCCTGCTTCTTTTGTTTTCCGTAACCCTGATATGGTCGCTCGCATCGAGAGTGCTAAAGAGGATGAGAGGTATAAGAAGGAGAAGTCCAGTGAAATCCCGTTGATAGATGCCAAAGTGGAGGGTTTGTCTAGGGGAGGGGGTGAAAAGTCTTCAGAGTTAGTAGTGGATAGCAAAGAGGGTATTATTGAGGAGGCATCTAAGTTGATGGGCAAGAGGAAAGTTATTTGGGATGTGGTGGAGGGGTCAGAAAGTTCCCGAGAGACCCGGTTGATTAGGCGAGTAAATCGCCGTAGGTTGTTGAACAGCTTGAAGGGAGATGATCTTGGAATTATCGAGATTCCGGATGATGATACTGTAAAGGGCGCTTAGTCGCCTTCTGGGTCTGAGGCTGTTGGAGATAAAGGTAAGGGAAAGGTTGGCGAAGAAGTGAAAATTTCGGAGTCTGAAGATACAGAAAGCCATGGTGAAAAGGTTGCTGCTGGTAGTACAGGTGAGTTTGATTTTGGTGATGGTGGTGACTTTAATTTGGGAAAGGGCGGTGATGTGCTGGGAACCCATGTCTGGAAGGACTACTCGTCCTTGCCTTTCGTTCCAGACTGGAAATTGGTGAATGGTTCGCGACTCTCTTCGTGAGAGCTGCCATTGATTTTGCCCTGCATGCCTTTCCTCCAGCTGCTGACTCTGAAATGGAGAACTTCACTCATGACGGCTTGGTTAGCACTTTGAGATTCGCATCTACACAATCAGCCTACTATCTTGCGGCTGCTGCTAAACGTATCGAACATCTGGCCAACTATTCTAAAACTCAAGATTCATTCATGTTGGAAGCTCGTAGGGCTGTGGAAGAGAATTCTCGCTTGTGTGGGGCGGTGGATGAATTGAAGAGTCAAGTGGCAAGCTTGGAGAAGGCATCTCGCGAATTCGATCTGAAGTATGAGCTTCTGCTATCTGAGAAAATGTCTGTTGAGGAGCAACTGGCGAGTACCCAGGAAAAATTGGACAAAGCCGATGAAGAGAATGAGGCTTTGATGATTCGTACAGAAAACTTTGATGTTGAATTATGCGAAAAGGATGGCGTTCTGGAGGAGGGGGCCATAGCGTTGGCCAAAGCTGAGAAAGATTTAAAATGGGTGGTTGAAGAGGGTATGGTCAGGGTTGTTGAGAGGGTTTTCATGATTCTAGAGTTGATCCCCAGCGTCAACCGGATTAGGCGGGCCAGCTATATTGCTGGCGAGGATGCTGGCCGTCACGCTCTTCGTCAAGAACTAAAGATAGCAGGTTCTGATGCTGAAGAAGGTAGTTCATCTTCCGGCTATACACAGGAAGTTAACGATGCTATGGAAGAGTTTGCGACGTTGGACTATGTCGGGTTGCTGCGCTTGGGGCAGATTGGTGTTGGAGAACTGAGGGAATTGCTGAAAGTGGAGGCTGACGACTGAGGGGCTCGTTCAGTGTTTGTTTGGTTTAGCTGTTTTCGGATAATTTGGTGGTTATTTCTTGAACAATATGTCTGGTTGTTTTCCTCGTTTTTTTTGTTTGTTTGGTTGGTGCGTGGGAACTTTAAAACTTTATGTCTGATGAATATTGTTTGCGTATGTAATGCAGGGTGATAAGTGGGTATAGTGCTTGGCTATGATTGTTTGAGTTTTGATTTGATTAGTGTGGTGCTCGGCCACAAACATTAAGTTTCGACTTAATGGGTGTGGTTCTCGGCCACAAGTTTGAATATTGATTTGATTAGTGTGGTGCTCGGCCACAAACATTAAGTTTCGACTTAATGGGTGTGGTGCTCGGCCACGAGTTTGAATATTGATTTGATTAGTGTGGTGCTCGGCCACAAGTTTGAATATTGATTTGATTAGTGTGGTGCTCGGCCACAAACATTAAGTTTCGACTTAATGGGTGTGGTGCTCGGCCACAAGTTTGAATATTGATTTGATTAGTGTGGTGCTCGGCCACAAACGTTAAGTTTCCACTTAATGGGTGTGGTGCTCGGCCACAAGTTTGAATATTGATTTGATTGTAATGACTGTGGGTTGGGTGATCAGTCCAACCCCTTCATCATTATTGGTTTCGCAAATAAGGAAAAGAAAAATGCATTTCAAACATAAACATGTACTAATGTCTTGAGCTCGGCTCCTTGGGAGAATTAAGTGTATACATTCGAAAGTTCAACCGTAACCACTAGTGTGGAATATTCTTAGAAATTTTTTTAGATGCTGAGCATTCCATGTCCTTGGTATTGTCTCTCCGTCGATGGTTTCCAATATGTAGGACCCATTTCGATGTGCCTCTTCTACTTTGTAAGGACCTTCCCACGTTGGTCCTAACTTGCCCCTTGGCTGTGCATGGCTAACCTCATTTTTCCTTAGCACAAAGTCTCCCACTTTGAAGGCTTTACTTCGTACTCGCTTGTTATAATATCGCTCCGTGTTGGATTTGTACGTTGCTTGCCGTAAGTTAGCGAGCTCCCTTCTTTCGTCCAACAAATCTAGGTTTTGTCGCAAATCCTTTTCTGCTTTCTCCGGTGTGAAGGTAGAAATTCTGAGGGATGTTATCATTCGCTCTGGGGGAAGTACGGCTTCCGTGCCGTATGCTAAGCTAAATGGAGTTTCTTGGGTGCTGGTTCAGGGAGTTGTACGATAGGACCACAAGACGTTTGGAAGTTCTTCCACCCAGTTACCTTTGGCTTTGCCTAACCCTTTCTTAATCCCATTGACGATGGTCCGGTTGGTTACCTTCGTTTGGCCGTTTGCCTGTGGATGAGCGACTGATGTGAATTGTTGACGAATGTGCCTTTCTTCACACCACCCTCGAAATGGGTTCTCTGCGAACTGTAAACCGTTGTCACTAATCAACACCCTAGGTGTGCCAAACCTTGTCAATATGTTTTTCCACATGAATTTTATGACGGTTCTGCCCGAGATGGAAGCTAATGGCTCAGCTTCCACCCACTTTGTGAAATAATCGACGGCGACAATCAGATACTTCACCCTTCCGGGGGCTTCCGGGAATGGTCCCACAATGTCAATCCCCCATTGATAGAAGGGCCAAGGGCTGCTGATACATGTCATGGTATTAGAAGGTAAGTTTTGTATTGGAGAGAAAGTTTGGCATTCGACACATGTTCGTGTAATCTCTGTCGCGTCTTGATGAATGTTCGGCCAGAAAACTCCCATTCGCAATATCTTACCAGTCAGTGCACGTGCCCCTTCGTGGGCTCATGCTAGCCCCGAATGTGTTTCTTCAAATACTCTTCGTCCTTCTTCTTTCGTTATGCATTTTAACCATGGAGCTAAATATCATTTTTTGTACAACATCCCATCGATGATCGTGAAGTTGGGAGCTTTAATCCTTACCTTTCGTCCATCTATGCCGTCTTCCGGTAGTGTGCCGTATCGGAGGTATTCTGTATACGGCGTCATCCAAGTCGCTTCTTCACAGGCTGTTTCAGAGATTTGTTTTTCATCGATACTTCTTTCTAGCAAAACTTCGACCAATACATGCTTTGTCAGGTGGTCAAAGGAAGTTGATGCTAGCTTACTCAGGGCGTCTGCTCTTCTATTTTCCGATCTCGGGATCTGCTTGATAGAAAATTTATCAAAAGATTTGGTTAATTTCTGGACTGCATCCATGTACCCTTGCATTCGCTTGTCCCTAGCTTCTTATAGGCCATTAATTTGATTCGTTACGACCATTGAGTCGCTCAGAGCTGCAACTTGCTTTGCTCCGTTTTCGATCGCCAATCTTAAGCCTGCTAACAAGGCCTCGTACTCTGCTTCGTTGTTAGACATCTTGAAATCGAACCTTAGTGCATATGTGATTTCCTCTCCTTGTGGGCTCTTCAGAATTAGGCCTGCTCCCGATCCTTCTTTACTTGCTGCTCCGTCAGTGTAAAGGATCCATTCACATGGTTCCTCAATTATGGAGTTTTGCTCACTACCTGGCGCTGCCATTTGCATTTGCTCTGGGATTTCAATGAGAAAATCAGCTAGAGCTTGGCCTTTGATACCTGATCACGGTCGATATTCGATGTGATGCTCTCCTAGTTCTATTGCCCATTTGCCCAGTCGGCCTGAGTTTTCTGGTTTCAAGAGGATTTGCTTTAACGGTTGGCTGGTGAGGACTTCGATATGGTGTGCCTGAAAATATCGTCGGAGCCTCCTGGCGGCATATACAAGTGCAAGCACGAGCTTTTCCAATATTGGGTAGTTGACTTCTGGGCCTTGAAGTGCACGGCTTACAAAGTATACTGGTAACTGCGTAGTGTTTCTTTCCACCACCAAAACCGCTGAAATCGCTTCTTGTGCTGCCGACAAGTATACAAATAGAGTTTCTCCTGGGGTCAGGCTGGCGAGCGTCGGCAGTTGACTGAGTGTTTGCTTGAGTTTCTGCCATGCCTCGTCAGTCGCAGGCGTCCACCTGAATCCTTCTTTACTGACTTCTCCCTTCAGCGTATTAAAGAGCGGCAATGCTTTTTCAGCTGAGTTGGCTATAAAGCGGCCTAAAGCAGTGAACTTTCCATTGAGACCTTGAATTTCCTTTAATGTAGTGGGGGCTTTGGTTTCGAGAGCATCTTGGACTTTTGCTGGGTTAGGAAGAACACCCTGGTTCGTTACATAATATCCCAAGAACTGGCCTTCTTCTACCCCGAAGACACACTTCGATGGATTTAATTTCATCTTTGCTTTTTCCAGCGCCTTGAAGGTTTCCTCGATGTCGGCTGTCAGTGCCAGAGTTCCTTGACTCTTGATGACCATGTCATCAACGTAAACCTCGATATTCCTCCCAATTTGATCGCGAAACATTCGATCAACCAGGCGCTGGTAGGTTGCTCCTACATTTTTCAACCCGAACGACATTTTCTTGTAGCAAAATGTTCCCCTATCAGTGTAGAATGCAGTCTTCTCTTCATCTTCTTTATTTATTTGAATTTGGTGATATCCCTTGTACGCATCTAGAAAGCACTTCCATCGAAACCCCTGGAGTGACTCTAGTTTTTGGTCAATCTCCGGCAGGGGGTAGCAATCTTTGGGACACGCCTTGTTCAAGTGTGTATAATCTATACACATGCGCCAACTGCCGTCGTGCTTCTTAACCATCACCGGGTTGGCTATCCAGACGGGGAAAATTGCTTCTCTTAGAATTCCGGCAGCTACTAGTTTAGAAACTTCAGTATTGATCGCTGCGTTACGTTCACCCGCTTGGCCTCTTTTCTTCTGTTTAATAGCGCTACTTCATTCTTTGACATTTAAACTGTGTTCGATGACACTTCTATCCACTCCCACCATTTCAGACGGTTTCCATGCAAACACATGTTGATATCGTCGAAGGAGAGTCGCAATCACGTCTCGTACGGCTATAGGTAACATGCTGCCTACCCTGATTGGTTGATTAGGGTAGTCTTGATTGATGACTTCCTTATCGTTGGACTCTTCCATTCCGACTTTCTTGGCTGGGCGGACAATGTCTGTAGGTTGCATGATCTGGTAGCATCTCAACTGTTGAGGGTTTGTGGCCAGGACGCATGCGGTGCTACCGAATGTTTTAAATTTGAGTGTGCCGTGGACTGTGGATGCTACTACGTCGAACTTTAGGAGTCCCAGACATCCTAGTATCATATTATGTTCTGATGGTGCCCGTACCATGACAAATTCGAGGAGAACAGTTTTATACAGCTTTGCGTCGAAACTTCGCAAGGTAAAAGAGAGATGTATCGTCCCAACTAGCCAAATGCTGTGGCCTGTGAACCCTATCAATCGGCCTTTAGCTGGTTTTAGATTATCCTTAATTGCCTGGGGGAGTAAGTTGAAGCAATGCTCGTGGATGATGTCTACGGCGCTCCCACTGTCGATATATACCCGATGGACCTTGATGTCTTTGATATATCCAGCGATGACCAAAGGGTTATCTCCTTGCCAATTTTCTGGCCTAGGGTCATCTATAGAGAAATTGAGATCTAGGATCCTTTGACGGGGGCGCGCGTCCTCCTCTCTGACGCGCGAGCCTCGTTTCTGGCAGGCGCGAATGGCTAGTATCTCGAGCCCTCGCCCTGTCCCTTTGTCCTCCTTCCGGTTTCTTCCTGCATTTCTATCTGCCTCGTATTGTTCTCGTAGTTTCCTCGCCGTTTCTACTAAGTTTCCTTTGAGTTGTTTTTCTTCCATTTCCCGCTTTAGCATAACGTAGTCTACTGTGTCGTGAGCTCTACTCTTGTGATACTCGCAGTATCGCTGTCTGTTGTCTTGGGTCTTACTAGTGTTTTCTTTGACCGCGTAAAATATCTGCATTTTGATTCTGTGGTTGTTCTCTGGGGAATGGGTTGTACCGCCGTGGTGGCCTTCCTCCCCTGGACGAGGAGTTAGCATAATCGGTTCGGCGGCTGCGGTGCTGGTAACGATCATGTCGTTTGTGATATGGTTCTGAAGTTGCTTTGAGATATGATTGCTTCTCCACGGTCCCTTCCTCTTGGCGGAGAAAACGCTCTACTCATTCTTTCAGTTCGTGACGCGTTTGGGGTGGTTTCCCCAGGAACTTCCTTGACAAGGGTCCTGGTAGCAAACCCTAGGTAAATGCACCTGTTACCATTCTATCGTCCTGCCCCGGGACGTCTAAAGTGGCTTTGTTAAAGTGTCTGAAATAGTCTTTCACGGACTCGCCCTCTCGCTGCTTGCATCCCATAATAGCGTGATTATCTCCTCTATATTTTCTGAGTTGTATGAAGTTCGTCAGGAAGAGCTGTTTCAGCTGTTCAAAATTGTAGATGCTATTTGGTGCCAAACTCTTCAACCATGCGCCTGCGTTTCCGTCTAGTGTTGTCAGAAAGTACGTGCACCAAAATCGATGATCTAATTTCAGGGACGTCATATGCCATTCGTAAGTGTCAATATGGCTATCAAGGCATGTCGTACCGTTATAGGCTTTTAACGTCGGTAACTTGGCCGTATTTGGGATCTCGTAATCCAACAGTTCCTTGACAAAAGGAGAACGACTAGTTGTTATCGTTGGGATTGGAGCTGGCGTATATTGCGGGAAGGGAGGGTGGAGCGGTACAAAGGGATATGGTGGCATCATGTAAGGTGGTGTATAACCACTGCTGTAGAATGGCGGCAGCCCAAATGGGGTTTGGAGCACTAGGGTGCTAGCGAATATCTGGTGGGGAATGGTTGGTGTCGGTGTTGGTGTCGAGAATAAACCGGTGGGTAACGGTGTTGAGGTTGATGATGAAAAATTCATCGGAATGGGAGGATTTGGGGGTGTTCCCGATTGAAGAAAAGAGGTGGGAGGAAATGGCAACGTTCCAGTTGTTGTAGGTGCTGCTGTCTGTGTTGTAAACAGCGATGGAATTACCGACGTTCCAGCTTGGAGAAAAGGATAGAGGTATGCTATTGGCGGCGTCATAGGGTTTATCAATGACGGTTGCCATGGTGGTATAACAGGTAGGACAGTTGCTGACGGGGTTGTACTGAGTACATTTACCGGCGTTTGTGGTGTAGAGGCGTCGAGGGATGTCATTGGTCGGATTGGGCTTGGTGTGACGTTGCCTTGCTGATTCTCCGATGGTGTAGCCATTCAGTTTTCAGAGAGTGTGATCTTTGCGTCGTCACACAACGGATGGCACCAATGATGAGAACTAGTCCTTCCTTGGATATGACAGTCGTCAGGAATGGAGACCTGAGTTCACAACAATAAAAGAAAGGGTCAGTCACACTCCGGGAGGCGATCCCGGGAGGGCGCTCCGACAGTCTAATTAGTACGGTGGTCGGAAAAGTGAAAGGATAACGTAGCGAAAAAGGTGAGTGAGAATAACGATGATGATCTTCCCATTGGGTCGATCATCATATACCGTTGTACCTTTTGGGGGGACTACTCAACCGTTGGGATCGTAGGTCTTCCCTGATTGGTTGATCCTCTGCGCCTGCCTGTGATTGGTGCATCGGGTTGGTCAGGTAGTGGTACGTACGCTTAACCGAATCATTTTTTATCAGCGAATCGCACGATGAGCTCTCAGGGGAGAGTTGTCGCCTTCTTATTGGTTCATGAAGTTCCCAGCTATTCGAAGCTGCTGAAAAGAGTAACGTCTAGCCAGGCGGGTCGCGCATCCCTTGGCAGCTGGCTGGACGTGAAGTGTGCTGGCGTGCTGGCGAGTACGTCGCCTATGGACACACACACATACATACATACATACATACATACATACATACATACATACATACATACATACATACATACATACATACATACATACATACATACATACATACATACATATATATATATATATATATATATATATATATATATATATATATATATATATATATATATATATATATATATATATATATATATATATATATATATATATATATATATATATATATATATATATATATATAGACACACACATATACAATTAGGATCGGGTGAGGACCCAAATTTCGGTGAGCATTGTATGGACAAATATGGACATCTAATCTTGAAAAATGGGTAGCTAATATTTAATGTGAAAAAATTGACACATCTTAAAAGTTTGGGGAAGGGGGTTGTTGTCTAAAAATCAAAACGACTGGGTGTATAAGACAATTTAAGAAGGGTAAATTGGTAATCTGAACGAATACCGCACCCCATTGCGACACTTGTCACCATTTCGTTTGCTTGGTTATTTTATTCCACCAACTTTGTTTTTGGGTCATAAATTTTTTTTATTTGTAAAAAAAAATATAAAAATCTAAAGTTCTTAAATTTCAAATCTCTACAAAACAAAACCAACATGAAAATTTAAAAATATATGTATTTTGTAATTTAATATTTATAAAAAACCAAAAAATAAAAAGTTTCTCCAAAAATTATGAAAATTTAAGGAATCATTTTAAATATTATATTAGTAAGTTTGCAAAAAGAATTTTTTGAAAAAAAGTTTTTGAAGTGTTTATTTTTTTGTTTTTAAGTAAAAAACTCAACAAATTTGCAAAAAAAAAAATATATACATGATCCAAAAATATTAAGAGCCAAAATATGTTTTATGATTCAATCTGTGATGCTCCAAACTTATGATGTGAGATTCAAAATTTGTTATGATCCAAGATCCAAAATATCCAAAACTTGTTATGATACAAGATCCAAAAATTCTTATGCTTATTAAGTCTAATAATTCAACGTGTTAAAAAAATATACGAGTTTAAACAAAAAGTAAATAAATAAATAAAACTTAAAAACCAAACGAAAAAAAGAAAAAAAAACAGAAAAAAACTAAAAATAGAGTTTTTTGAAAGAAAAAAATATTTAAATAAAATAAATAAAAACATAAAAAATAAAAAATGAAATAAAAATAAAAAACCCGGCTAAATTATGTTGTATGGACGTGCGCTACATGTGATTATATCATTGAATTCGTATTACGTTCCATGGACGAGTGCTGCATCCGTTAACGTCAAATCCAATAATTACGTTTAACGTTATTGCCCTTGACCAAATGAGTGGACGAGAATTGTCCTCGTAGTCCTCACCGGATCCGAACCCTATATATATATATATATATATATATATATATATATATATATATATATATATATATATATATATATATATATATATATATATATATATATATATATATATATAATTCAAGAATTATATATATTAGTATATGTATCGCTTTATTTCAACATTTAAAACAAAAGAGTTCACATACTTTGTTATTATTTAAATTATTTAGAAAATTTATTATTTCCCTAAATAATAATTATTTCAACAAACATTGCAAGTATTGTGTCATTTGAGATCGAATTAAATTCAATACATCAAATGATCTATTTGATATTTAATGTGGCAGCCTAAACCTATGATATATAAAATAAGAATTTAAAACTAAGTATTATGATGTTAAGAAATTCGATGCTCAAATACATTTAAATGTATTAGGAAAGGCAAAATAGTCAAAGAAGTAGAAAATTGACACGTCGTAGTCGTTGATGCCATCAAAATCAAAGATAAAAACCTTAATATCAAATAGTTAGGATAAGTAAGGATCGAACAAATGAGTTATTGATTAACACTTTGTGTCGATAAATAAACCAACTAGAGTGTCACTATATAGCCGACAAACTTCTAACACGTGGGAATAAACCAAAACTCAAATAAAACCAAAATAAAATAAAAATATCTAATCGCAGATCTATAAAATGATGTAACTAAAAATAATTTCCTTTTATAGAAATCAAATGAAAACAAACATCCAAACAAACTAACACTATCAGCTATGAATCGAAAACTATAGGAATCAAAATGATTGTTCCTGAACCCACACCAAACATCGAGTAATCAAGGAAATTCCTGATTTCGGAATACCTCGATACCGAGTTGATATAAACTAATAAAAACCAAAACTAACCAAATTATCAATTGGACCTTAAAAAGAACGAAAATAAAGCCTTCAGATCCCCTCAAAATACACTGGGATCCTCCTAAAGTCGGACTGAGGCTCGGTATTTATAGTGGTAAAATCTCGAGATAGCATAGCTATCTAAGTAGGATAGCGGCCCTACCTCCTCATCCGCCTCGATCTTCACGATTTGAATTTTGAAATTCTATGGATTGACTTTATCTCATGTTAGCGTCACTATCCATAAAGGATAGCGTCGCTATTAGTCTCAGATCTGCTTTTTGCTTCTTTTGCTCCTTAACTTGTTCCAAAATGTACTTTAAACCCTGCATTTTCACTAAAAACACATACAAGGCACTTGACACTAAAAGTGAGCGATATTAGTCATTTAATAAGGATAAATTAACTAAAACCTGGCTCAATACCGCGTAAAATGTCTAACATTAGTAGGCGTTATCAAACAATCCATACTTGTGCTTTGGTTGTCCCCAAGCAAATAGAGTTTTTAAGAATTTCAAACAATGCCACAATCTTTTTCGAAAATATTTAGTTTCAAAGTTTGCTGTTATCCAAAAAGTTAGGAAAAAACAATTTTCCAGAAAAATGACTAAAATACATTTTGGGAATTCCGGATTTCTAAAGAACTATTGATTACAAAGTTTCAGTTAATAACTTACTTGTTCAAATTCTAAAGGCCGTTAAGGACAACTCCAGGAGTTTCTATGTGAGAACCCGAAAACTTATAACAAGTAAGTTGTATTATAATCTAAATAATACCCAGTTTGTTATATTTTAATTTTTAAGTACAAAGTTGTAAATAAGGGTATTTTGGTCTTTTGACCAAATGAGGGACTTATGTGTAATAATATCTCATTATAGTAGTTAAAGTGTAAGAAAAAGAACCTTAAACGAAATACTAGGAGTTTTGGGGCAAAAGTGAATAAGAAGGAACTAGAAGGGCCAAACGGTCATTTGTGCTAACTTTGGAAGTATAAATAGAGGGAAACTTCTATTCCCTTCTATTGTAATCACGACTTACCTCCAGCAGAAAAAAAGAGAACGAATTCTTGAAGGTTTTGATGAATTGAAGCAGGAATTGAGGAAGCAAACTTAGAATTGTGACTCTCAAGCCATTTGGGGTAAGAACTTCACTTTTCTAAGATAAGACACTACTTTGAATTGGTTTGTATGGATGGAATCCGACTTTCTGTGGAAGGATGAGGATAAACCTATGATTTCAATCCTTATTTCATGTTCTAGTCCTTATAGGAACTTAATCTAATCAGTTGATGTGCTTGGAAATCGAGAATTTAAGCTTGAAGCTTAAGAACCCTAGAATTTGGGTTTCTATGAGGATGTTTAATCTTAATGTGTTAATGAGTTATAAGTGTTGTATAAGAGGTTTATGAGTACTCTAAATACCATGTTTTAACCTTCAATTGAATCTAATTTGAGCTGGAACCAAACAGACCAAAGATTGAAATTTGTGAAGAAAAATGGAGTTGGGTCTGCAGCGTCACACGACCCCTGTGATCCTGACACCACCCCGTGTAGATTTGGACAATCAAGCAAAAAGTGGGTCTGCAGCGTTACATGACCCCTGTGATCCTGACACGACCCCGTGTGAAATTCAGCAATAAGGCCTAGAAGTCCAACACGACCCGTGTGATTTCTACACGACCCGTGTGACGTGGACTTGTATAATTCACTTACATTATGACCTTAATTGAGTAGTTTAATCCCCTATTCTTTAGTATATGTTTAATATGGTATGAAAACATGAAAAGATAAGGTCATATCATGATACAAACAATTTGTATAGGTGCGAATCAAGCAATAGAGAAACAAGGGAAGCGAAAAGAGGTGTTGAACACTTAGACATTCCTTACAAGAGCTAAGGTGATTATGTGTTTATTTAATGTGGTACATAGCAAATAACTTTTCTTTATTCATTATGAAGTATCATATGAAATTCAAAGCTATAGAGTTAAAGATAAGTTTGTATTAGAATGATGATATTTTTACACATTTACAAGATACTCAAGAGTGATATCTTTATAAGATAATAGTAGAATGAGTATGAGTTACAGAGTTAAGTATTATAAAGAGTTGTCTGGACTAGGACCTTACCCGCTTGAAAGGGGGGGGGGGTCATAAGACACTACTGGGATGGTACCTTCCTTCGCGAAGTGGTGATCTTAGCACGCCCTTATGGTTAAGATTTGTTCTTTTTCATGAAGGGAGATTTATTGGCACGCCCTTGTGGTTAGATTAGTTCTTTGCCACGAAGCGAGACGAGTTTAGCACGCCCTTACAGATGGATTAGTTCCATTCTGTGAAGGGAGGTTAATTATGAGAATTTCCTCATATAGAAATGAAAAGCAGAAAGTCTTGTTCCAAAATTAAAAAGGATAAGAAGAATACAGTTATCAGTTCATTTCTTATGCTTATTACTTGCTTCCAGATTACTCACAAGACTTTATGACTTACATATCTTTGTTTGTTTTTGGAAAATGTTATGTTTCCAATTGATTAAGCATAAAGGATTTTGGAAGGACTAGAAGACTTTGATAGTGGGACCTATATTTTGCGGTATGTTTAAACTATGGTAATGTAACTTAGTTGTAATACTCCGAACAGTGTTTTGAATGATGTAACGGTTTTTGTTAAACCTCATTTTGTAATGTAAATATGGTTGAAAACTTTTATTTTGAGGATTGGGGTGTTACAATTTTGGTATCAGAGGGATATTTTAAGCGAATTAGGATGGATTAACATCCTAGGCTTAAACTAAGAAGATAGGAATAAGTATACCATAGTAATTATGTGTATACCTGGACCTATAAAGTTATGCCTATGAGATATAACATATAGGATATTGTGAGTAAGAGAGTTGTGTAACAACATAGGAAGATAGCATGCTACTGCTTATAATTATTATATAGAAACTGTGTATCTTAAACATGTATTTTATCTATTTACTATAGTAAATGGAAGGTGGTGGACAAGAACCGCCAAGTGATAGGCATACAGCAAGTCATAACTCGTCGCGGGGAAGTGGACCCGCAAATGCTGCAAGTGGTTCGGCGGCTGAGCAACTCCCACCACTACAACCTGTGACATTAGAAGCCATCCAAAACCTTCTTTTGAATCTAAAGAAGGAAATGAAAGACGATGTGAATCAATTATCGATAATCTACTTGGGGAAACTGATAATCATTCCTCAAGAGGGGCTTTGGAAAGGTCGACAGCTGGTGTTTCCTCGAGGGGTGAAGGAAGTGTGGGGATAGAGAACAGAAAAGGATGTACCTTTAAGTCCTTCCTCTCATGTAGACCAATTGAATATCTTGGTAGTGTTGAACCAAAAGTAACTATGAGGTGGGTTCGGGAGACTGAACAAGTGATGGAAGTTAGCAAGTGCTTGGAAGGAGACGAGGTGTACTACGCTTCTCGATTGTTAAAAGATGATGCCCTAGTGTGGTGGAATAGGCTACCTGAAGGCGTTGGGAAGGACGTGGTATACAAATGGTCGTGGACTGAATTCGTCTCCCGATTAAAGAATAAATTCTATCCCACAAGAGATATAGAGAAATTAGAAGAATATTTTCTTACTCTCAAGAAGGGTAGCTTGTCAGTGGACGAGTATTCTAAAAAGTTTTGTGATATGCTACCATTTGTAGGAGAGTCTTACTTCTCTGCTAGATCCCGAGTCAACCGATATGCTCAAGGTCTACCTTGGGAATATGAACTTGAAGTTAAGAGAGCTGAAACTCTAGATGATGCAATCATTGCTGCTAGAAATGTGGAAGATGTAGGGAAGCATCGAAATCAAGAGTGACCAAATTTTGGTGACAAAAGAAAGTCTGAGGGTAGTATCGGAAATTTTAAGAAGAAAGGAAAGTTTCAGCTAACTCAATCTAAGCAGGGGAGTAGAAAGAAGTGTGAAAAGTGCGGTAAGGAACATGAAGGTGATTGCCAATCCGGAGCGGGGGCATGTTACAATTGTGGCTGGTTTGGTCATAAGAGGAAAGATTGTAAAGTGAAAGAAAATAATGAGGTAGAGTGTTATTCATGCCACGAGAAGGGGCATTTCAGTTCCAATTGCCCAAATAAAGGTGGCAAGACTCTGATGTCGACGGCCCAAAAGAAACCGGAACCGCAAAAGGTAAAGTCTCAGGCTTTTTAGATTACCCGAGAGGAGGCGAAGGAGACGCATGATGTTGTCTCAAGTATTCTTTTTGTTAATTCACTTCCTGCTTACATGTTATTCGATTCTGGAGGTACGCATTCATTTGTATCGCACGAGTTTGGAGCCAAGTTAAAAGCGCCATTAGAACTATTAGATGTAGTTTATGAGGTGGAAGTAGCAGATGGAAAGTATATAGAAGTTCAACATATGTATAGAAATTGTGAGCTTAGTATTGATAATAAGAAGTTTCGAGTTAACCTCCTTCCGATTAGGATTAAGTCCTTCGATATAGTAATCGGCATGGATTGGCTTGGTGTAAACGATGCAAAGATACCATGCGGCCAAAAGAGGGTGTCCGTCAAGACACTTGAGGGAAAAGTTTACGTATACGGAGAAAGAGGGAATCGTGTCTCGAACCTTATCAGTGTGATTAAAGCTCGAAAATGCCTTTCAAAAGGATGCTCTTCCTTTTTGGCATATGTAATGACTTCAGAAAAAAGAAAAGAAGACGTATAGAGATATCGAAGTAGTACGTGAATTTCTAGAAGTTTTTCCAGATGAATTGCCTGGTTTACCACCAGTAAGACAAGTCGAATTTCGCATAGGCCTTGTCCCGGGGCTTCTCCTATAACGCATGCCCCATATCGATTAGCTTCGACTGAAATGTGTGAGTTAATGACACAATTGCAAAAATTACTCGATAAAGGTTTCATTAGACCTAGTTCTTCTCAATGGGATGCTCTAGTTCTATTTGTGAAAAAGAAGGACTGATCAATGCGTATGTGCATTGATTACCGTGGGCTTAATAAAATTACTATTAAGAACCGTTATCCTTTGCCACGAATAGATGATCTTTTTGATCAGTTGCAAGGTGCATATTATTTCTAAAAAATCGACTTAAGATCAGGGTATCATCAAGTTAGAGTGAAAGAGGATGATATTGAAAAAACTGCATTTAGAACTCGTTATGGTTATTACGAATTTCTTGTAATGCCATTTGGTCTTACCAATGCACCAGCTATTTTTATGGACATGATAAATCGGGTTTGGAAACTGTTTTTGGATAAGTTTGTAATAGTAATCATAGATGATATTCTCATATATTCAAAGAACAAAGAAGATCACGAACGCCATTTGTTGGCGATTCTTGAAGTGCTAAAGAAAGAGCAGTTATACGCCAAATTTTCCAAATGTGAATTTTGGATGCGAGAAGTGCAGTTCCTTGGTCATGTGGTTTCAATCCAAGGTATAAAAGTAGACCCTTTGAAGATTGAAGCGGTAATGAAATGGGAACCTCCCAAGACACTAATTGAAGTTAGAAGTTTTCTTGGCCTTGTTGGGTACTACCGAAGATTTATTCAAGATTTCTCTCGAATAGTAGTACCCCTTAATCGATTAACACGAAAAGAAGTAAAGTTTTTTTGGAAGGAAGACCAAGAGTAGGCGTTTGCTACACTCAAAGAGAAGTTATGTGATGTCCATGTTCTCACTTTACCAGAAGGAACCGAAGACTTTATAGTTTACAGCCATGCTTCTAACCGAGGGCTTGGTGTAGGTCCCAATTCTTTAGATCTTCACATGGTATCAATCAAATCAACCAAAAACACAAGGAGATTAATTCTTCAATGCACACTTTATATTGATAAAGTCGGGTACATAAGAACAATGGTTGCTTGAACTTGACAAAATTTTGCTATAATCACTAGAGCTCCAAAACAACCAACCACTAAAAGAGAGCACAAGACACCTATATATACTCACGCCTAACCAGACAGAAAAACCAAGCCCATGGGCCGAAAACCAAGGCTGCCAGACGGAAAAACTAGGGGTATTTCGGTCCCCAACCGAAAAACCTCAAACAGCCCTTAAAATTGATATTTTCTGATTTAGACCTTCTAAATGAAAATATTAAACCAAATAAATTTGTCGTAACACTTGGTTATGTATTGATGCAACGAGGAAAAGTTATAGCCTATGCTTCCCGACAGTTGAAAGACCCAGAGACGCGATATACCACTCATGATCTAGAGCTTGCAGCTATTGTTTTCGCGTTAAAGATTTGGAGACATTATTTATATGGAACAAAATGTAAACCTTATACAGATCATAAAAGCCTTCAGTACGTGTTTTCACAAAAAGAATTAAATATGAGACAAATTCGATGGGTTGAACTTATTAGTGATTATGATTGTGAAATTATATATCATCCTGGAAAGGGAAATGTTGTAACTGATGCATTAAGTAGAAAAACTCCAGAGAAAAGAATTAAAGCAAGATCGATGCAAATAGAACTGGTGTCGAACATTATAGAAAGAATCAAGGATGTCCAATAAAAAGTGATGACTAGTGATGAGGCAAAGAATGAGAAGTTAGGAAAGAATGTAATATTTGAAGAAAACACTCAAGGGTTAAAGACTTTCAAGAACCGAATTTGGGTACCAAAGGCTGGTGGAATAAGGAAGTTAATTCTAGAAGATTCTCATAAATCTAAATATTCAATTCATCCGGGAAGTACAAACACTTATCAAGATTTGAAAAGACAGTATTGGTGGCCAGGAATGAAGAGAAGAGTTGCCAAATACATTTCTAAGTGTACAACGTGCTTACAAGTGAAGGTAGAACATCAAGTTCCATATGGAAGTGCTCAATCTTTGCAAATTCCAGCAGGGAAGTGGGAAGATATAACTATGGACTTCATAGTTGGATTGCCAAAAACAAGAAGAGGACATGACTGTATTTGGGTCATTGTCGATAGATTGACAAAGAGCGTGTTGTTCCTAGCAATAAAGGAAACTACTCAACTTGAAACGTTAGCGTAAATTTATATAGATGAAGTGTTGAGAATTCATGGTGCACCTTTATCAATAGTGTCTAACAGTGATGCAAGATTTACTTCTAAATTTTGGGATGCTCTACAAGAGAAATTGGGGACAAAAATTCATATGAGCACGGCATACCATCCTCAAACAGATGGTAAAGGTGAAAGGACTATTCAGACGATGGAAGATATTTTGAGATCGTGTGTTATAGACTTTGGGGGAAACTGGGATGAGCATCTACCCCTTGTAGAATTTGCGTACAACAACAGTTACCACTCTGCATTGGAATGCCACCTTTTGAAGCATTATATGGTAGAAAATGCAGAACACCTTTGTGTTGGCTTGAGGCGCGGGCGAAACAAAACTCAATGGACCAGAGATTGTAAGTATAACCAATGACAATATTTGTGTGATTCAAGCAAACATGAAAGCAGCACAAGACCGACAAAGAAGTTATGCAAATTTAAAGAAAAGACCATATGATTTGCAAGAAGGAGATCTAGTAATGATAAAAGTGTCACCTTGGAAGGGGGTGATAAGGTTTGGATAGAGAGGAAAACTAAATCCAAGGTATATTGGACCTTTTAGAATCTTGAAGAAAGTTGGATTACAAGCATTCAAGTTAGATCTACCGCAGGAAATTGGTGGAATACATGATACATTTCATGTATGTTATTTGAAGAAATATTTTGGAAAATAAGAGGTGATCATACCTTTGAAAGATGTAAAAGTAGAAAACCCTAACATATTGGTGGAAGAACCCAAAGCTATGTTAGAAGTAAAAACCAAAAAGTTGAGAAATAAAGAAATTGACCTTGTACTAGTCAAATGGAAACATTCTCTTGGTTCGGATCTAACCTAGGAGACTTTCGATGAAATGAAGAGAAGATATCCGAATTTTGTAAATTATGAAAAGATTTCGAGGATGGAATCCTCTTAAGAAGGGGTGAATGTGAGAACCCGAAAACTTATAACAAGTAAGTTATATTATAATCTAAATAATACTTAGTTTGTTATATTTTAATTTTTAAGTAGAAAGTTGTAAATAAGGGTATTTTGGTCTTTTGACCAAATGAGGGACTTGTGTGTAATAATATCTCATTATAGTAGTAAAAGTGTAAGAAAAAGAACCTTAAACGAAATACTAGGAGTTTTGGGGCAAAAGTGAACAAGAAGGAAGTAGAAGGGCCAACTGGTCATTTGTGCTAAGTATGGAAGTATAAATAGAAGGAAACTTCTATCCCTTTTATTGTAATCGTGACTTACCTCCAGCAGAAGAAAAAGAGAACGAATTCTTGAAGGTTTTGATGAACTGAAGTAGGAATTGAGGAAGCAAACTTAGAATTGTGACTCTCAAGCCATTTGGGGTAAGAACTTCACTTTTCTAAGATAATACACTACTTTGAATTGGTTTGTATGGATGGAATCCGACTTTTCTATGGAAGGATGAGGATAAACCTATGATTTCAATCCTTATTTCATGTTCTAGTCCTTATAGGAACTTAATCTAATCAGTTGATGTGCTTGGAAATCGAGAATTTAAGCTTGAAGCTTAAGAACCCTAGAATTTGGGTTTCTATGAGGATGTTTAATCTTAATGTGTTAATAAGTTATAAGTGTTGTATAAGAGATTTAGAAGTACTCCAAATACCATGTTTTAACCTTCAATAGAATCGAATTGGAGCTGGAACCAAAAAGACCAAATATTGAAATTTATGCAAAAAAATGGAGTTGGGTTTGCAGTGTCACACAACCTGTGTGATCCTGACACGACCCCATGTGAAATCTGGCAGTAAGCCTAGAAGTCCAACACGACCTGTGCGATTTCTACACAAGCTGTGTGACCTGGACTTGTATAATTCACATACATTATGACCTTAATTGAGTAGTTTGATCCCCTAATCTTTAGTATATGTTTAATATGGTATGAAAACATGAAAATATAAGTTCATATCATGATACAAAGAATTTGTATAGGTGCGAATCAAGCAATAGAGAAACAAGGGAAGGGAAAAGAGGTGTTGAACACTTAGACATTCCTTGCAAGATCTAATGTGAGTATGTGTTTATTTAATGTGGTACATAGCAAATAACTTTTCTTTATTCATTATGAAGTATCATATGAAATTCAAAGCCATAGAGTTAAAGATAAGTTTGTATTAGAATGATGATATTTTTTGCATGATAGTCAAGAGTGATATCTTTATAAGATAATAGTAGAATGAGTATGAGTTACAGAGATAAGTATTATAAAGAGTTGTCCGGACTAGGACCTTACCCGCTTGAAGAGGGGTCATAAGACACTAGTGGGATGGTACCTCCCTTCGCGAAGTGGTGATCTTATCACATCCTTATGGTTAAGATTTGTTCTTTTCCATGAAGGGAGATTTATTGGCACGCCCTTGTGGTTAGATTAGTTCTTTGCCACGAAGGGGAGACGAGTTTAGCACGCCCTTACAGATGGATTAGTTCCATTCTGTGAAGCGAGGTTAATTATGAGAATTACCTCATATAGAAATGAAAAGCAGAAAGTCTTGTTTCGAAATTAAAAAGGATAAGAAGAATACACTTATCAGTTCATTTCTTATGCTTATTACTTGCTTCCACATTACTCACAAGACTTTATGTCTTACATATCTTTGTTTGTTTTTGGAAATGTTATGTTTCAGAGTGATTAAGCATAGAGGATTTTGGAAGGACTAGAAGACTTTGATAATGTAACTTAGTTGTAATACACCGAACAGTGTTTTGAATGATGTAACGGTTTTTGTTAAACCTCATTTTGTAATGTAAATATGGTTGAAAACTTTTATTTTGAGGATTGGGGTGTTACATTCTATGTTTTCCATGTAAGCTGTCAACAGCACTATCCCAAACTAGTTGACCTTAGGTAGTGAGGTCATGGAAACCACTCTTTGCATGTTTACTGACCCGAACAACAAAGGTTGCTGATTGAATAATCTCTCCTAAATCTCAATCCTAAGATATTTCTAAATCAGCTATTTTCTAATTTTTCAAACCACTCAACTTATTTTAACTAAACTAACATCTTACAACTAAACAATATTTCGTGAAAAATACCGCATTGCTAAAGATATTCAAAATCATTCTTTTGAGAGTTACAAATTCTTAAAAATTTTTAAAGATTCTAAAAATTGTAAAATTTGAACTTTTCACAAAAATTTCTAACACTACTCTATTATTTTTTTCGACCGTCCCACCCCACAATTAAAACCATACAACGTCCCCGTTGTATAAAAGGAAATGTAAAATAAAGGGAGAAAAAGATTTACCCCCAGGACGAAGAAAAGCTTGAATATTGGGCTGAAATGCATGCTTGGATTTGACCATTCGTACAATTCTCGATGAATTTTAGCAGTTGGGCACAATAGTGAACAGCCGGCAGAACACAAGTGCAAGGGTATTGTGACCCCACACTTGTGTTATGCAAAACTCTAAACGTTTGGTGTACACAGTCACATTTTATCAAATACTGGTTATCTACTAATAAACAACAACTCATGCCAAAGATATTTGGTTTAGCTGCAAACATAAAGATTAAGTACAGAAAACTAAAACTACAATATAAAAAGAAAATAAATAGAGTACAAGAAATATCACTTGGTATCATCGTGATGGGTCCAGATGGACCAACCCTGCTTTTTCCATTAGTTGGGAATGATTTTTGTCCCAATTGTCATGTGATAATGCGCTGGCTCTCAGCTAACCATCGCAGCTCGGTTTGAATCTCTACGTGACCGGCCACCAAGGATCCCAGTGTGGCCTGGACGTCTAATGGCCCCAGCTTCTGATCCTAATCTCGTACAGGCTCTCTCCTTCGTCACTAGCGTCTCGGTGCATCAGCTGCTCGATATGCCATTAGGATATAACAACCATCCCTAAAAGGCCTGACCACCCCCATTGCCACTAGGAAGGCAGCTCTCATCGACCTCAACTGATACAGGGTTAACAGTCCCATCACCTCGACCATTCGAAGCCATAAGAATCGGCCAGTCGCGTAATATAGTGTCCGCCGGGAGTCCCATTAGAATCGACTAAGTAATATGCTAAAAGGTAAGGGAGGTGAAAGAACCTTTCAGGTGTGAGGAGAGCCACATGTACGATAGATCCTTTGCAGGCACCTTGTCACTGCCTTTGTGGTGAGCGGTGGTGTACGCAACGATCCAATGGGGCAACCGATGAATAGATGATCAAATAGTGCTCAAACGGGCATGTGAAGTAAAAACAGCGCCAATTAGTTGAGCCTATATAGCTGGATCCTGCACTCCTGCATCTAGGTGGGTGCTGCATGCGGCGAAAAATGGCAGAAAGTGTCGACCGCAAGTCTCCTCAAGCGCATAAATACCAGCTTGCCTCAAAACTCGACTACATCGCACACCTCCTAACCAAAAGTGAATCCTCCGATGGGACGTCTTTCTTAAAGGTGGTCCCCAGGTGCAGGTGGAGTAAAGCTCCAACATAAGCTCCCGATAATAGGTCTCGTTAACTGGGATGAGGCGATCCCATCCGCGACATTTGAAACTACGTGATCTGTCAGCACTAGTCTAGGTACGGACCAGATAACGCTCCAGTCGCGAAGTGATGCCAGAAGCAGCACCGAACTCCTGGTTCAATAACGGTGCAGTCTCTTGTACGTCGTGCCATCTGTAAAATCAACCATGAATACCAACACAACAGAAATATGAGAGAAAAAATTGCAAATTTGGTCCCTAACATGTTAGCATTGCTATCTATACAAATAACGACGCTAAATTTGAACACAAACCCTAATTTCCCAAATTTCGAATTTGACTTGTTAAAACACGAATTGATGTATTCCTAAGGTTCCTAGACTAGCGATTAACAAACTCTAAGGGTTAGTTTCACGAAAAACATGCTAGAAATTCGATAATTGAGGCAAAGTCATTCGGGTTGCCGAAAACCCTCATAGGCTCAAGAACACTCGATTCGGTTGTTGATTTGCATAATGGAACCCTAAAAGAGGAACTAGACGCATACCTGATCGGCGGATGTTGACTTAACACAAAGAATTACATGAACAAACACGAGATTCCGACCGGTGTGTTCGTGTTCGTTGTGACAGTCACGAAAAGGGTGGGGGGAGAGGATTCAAAGTAGCGTCGCTCAAGTGGATTAAAAGCTGATCCGTGTTTCACTCACAGATAGTGTCGCTATCAGTAAGGATAACGACACTATATTTAGTTTTTCCATTTTTATTTTTTTTCTCATTTATTTTAAAAAAGTTACACCACCCCACACTTGGACCACAGCGTATCTTGCTTAGTGAAAATTTACCACAATGGTATTTCGACAAACCTAAAAATAATTAAAACTAAATTAATGAAAATACTTATAAAAAATTCGGGTTTCCTCCCGAAAGCACTTCTTTTGCCTGGTCTTTTAGCTGGACCTTCTTTCAATGGCTATAGTGGGTCGTATGCCTTCTGACCTTGCTGAACTTCAGCCACCACCATCCATTCCTTGACCCATTATTCCTACAGCTTCCCTAGGTCAAATGGCATGTCGGTCCTTCTGCTGCCGCCCGGCCGCCTTTTTCTAATTTCTCTGTATGAAAGCTTGGAAGCTATTTTAAACCTCCAAGCTCGATCTTTTCTCCGGTGTCTCTTCAATAACACCGACTTGATGTGGAGCACGTCCAGTCCTTGGTTTGTGATGTTTCTTCTGCTTGCATGCTACCTGTTGTCTGTAATTTGTGGTTCCGTCCTGCAGTACAACCAAAAATTCTCCAATCTGATGGGATCGGATAGCATAATATTGGTATGCCCTTGGATTTCCTCATCGAGTGTGTTAATGACTCCCAATTTTTTGCTCATTAATGGATCATGAGTGGCGAGAAAACTATTATTCTTTATTTCGACTACCACATTGTCGTCATGTTCTTGGTCATTGTCCCAAAGGTGGGGTCAGTGCAAAAGTGTGCGACTAGTAGAGTCTGGTGATGATTTAGATTCACTCATCACCATGAATTGATTTTCAAAACTTTTGACATTTTAAAAAATTGTTGGATAGGGGTTGGTATTGTCATCTACGACCCCATCCTCAACAAGCCTATTGATCACCTCAATGGTCTCATGATTGTCCCAAAGTGTATGACCCTCCATCACATCCTGAGGTTCACGTGATGCAGGTTCATACACAACATCATTGGTACAAATATTACTCACCTCGGTATCTGGCGAGTTTTGTTGCTGCCACAGCTACTCCTCTAACTGCTCGAATTGATCTGCCATTGCTAAAAGGCCTTTGACATGATTCTCTTCCCTATGGAAGGTTTCAGTTAACATATCTAAGACCTGATCCAACTTCACATTGTACGAATTGTCCAGATCTTCGTCATTCAGAAAACACGACTCATCAAAATTTTCATACTGAGTCGGATCCTCGATCAAAAACTCATTATCATTGAATGACTTGTAGTATGAATCATCCTCGTAATGGTCATTGGTCGGGCTTTCATGTTCCCACCATACGTCTTGATCTGTGTATATGTAATCCTCTATTTTGATCACGTACACATATAAAAACTAAAACTAAAAGAAAAATCAAAATCAATTTGACACAATATGTCAAGCACACAACCCGACAATGGCGCCAAAATTTGACACGTTGTAATCGTTGATGCAGTCAAAGTCAAATATAAAAACCTTACTATCAAATAGATAGGGTAAGTAAGTGTCGAACCAAGGATTTTGGTGGCACTTTGTGTCGATAAATAAACCTATTATGGTATCACTCTATAGCTGGCAAACTTCTAACGCATGGGAACAAACCGAAACTGAATAAAACCAAATCAAACTCAGATCTTATTGTAGATCTAGAAAACCATGAAATCAAAATAAATTCTTCATTAAAACCAAAACCAATCCAAACAATCGCTCACTACTAACAATCTAAACAAATCAAAAGCACTACAGGAGTCGAATGATTCTCCTGAGCCTAAACCAAACATCAAGAAATCTCAAAAATTCCTGAATTCAGAATACCTCGATACTGAGTTGATACAAAACTAATAAAAACCAAATCAAACCAAACTAACCAATTGGAACTAAAAAAGAACCAAAATAAAACCTTTGGATCCCCTCTCGATACCTCGGGATGCTCCAAAAGTCGGACTAAGGCTAGGTATTTATAGTGGTAAAATCTTGAGATAGTGTCACTATCTAAGGAGGATAGTGGTGCTATCACCTCATCCACCTTGATCTTCACGATTTGAATTTTGAAAATTTACGGTATTGATTTTATCTCATGTTAGTGTCGCTATCCACAATGGATAGCGTCCCTATTTAGCTCATATATGCTTTTTGCCTCTTTTGCTTCTTAAATTGTTCCAAATTGTACTTTAAACCCTTTATTTTTACTAAAAATACATACAATAAACTTGACACTAAAAGTTAGTGATATTAGTCATTTAATAAGGATAAACTAACTAGAACTCGGCTCAATAACGAGTAAAATGTCTAACATTACTAGGTGTTATCAACAATATGGAAACTTATGTTTTACGAAATTTTATTAAGTCATAATGAAATATTACTTCATTTGAAAATTTGTTTTACAGACTCGATGGCAAAATGGGAAATTAGGGAACAAAAGTTAAGAAAAAAAATTGTTAAACTTTAAAATTTTATATCTCAAAATATAAAAGGAATTGGGAAAAAGTCATTAACGAGACATTTGTAATATTTTATGTAACAAGAATACAAGAAATATATTTGAGTCATTTGAAGTTCATAACGAAGAAGCTATAAAGGTTTCAAAATGGTTAAAACTGACAAAAATGGCCAAGTACCCATGTTTGAGGGACTATAATGAAAAATATGGACAGATTCAACCTTAATTCAATAAGGAGAAAACGTAAAGCTCATTTCCATCTTTCCAACGAAAACATTTTTGCAAAAATCGAGTTTGATATATAGAAGTTATGGCTATGTAAAAATCCGCAAAAAGTAAGTTAAAGTTGGAAAATGTTTTCTAAGGCATGAACTTAGGGGCAATTTCGGACTTTTGCACAATCTAATCTAATTAAAAATCAGGAACATGTATTCCCTTCCTGGGTTCGTGTTTTCTCCTAAAATTGCATCCCTTAGTCGATTAAACACAAACACACACCCAAAAACCTTGAAATCAGAAATCGAGTGCTAATAGGACAAGAGAAATGATGTGAGTGGTGAAGTAGAGTGATTTAGGGAGTCGTAGAGAAAAAACAATGTGGACAGAAGAAAAAATGCAACAATCACTGATGTGGTGCAGAATTCGGTGGCGACAATGGCTGCCAGAGGTGCTGGCGGCCGACGGTGGTAGGGATGGTCAAGAAATTGAAAGAGGTTGAAACATGTTGAAAGCAAGTAGAGTTAAGAGCTAGTGGATTATTGTAACTAGACATACTTAGCTACCGAGGTGAGTACATGGGGAATTTTCACTTATCTATATAGCAATTAAGTTTTATGTTTAAATTATTTGACAACTGATTTCTTAAGTTCAAAGAATTATGAGTGACATATAAGTTTTATGTTTAAATGATTTTACAAATGATTTCTAAAGCTTGAACTAAAAATTATTGATTCATGTGGAAAGGTGAAATGGTTTTACATGTTAGAATGATAAATGAAGTGAAGATCAATATGTTATCATATGAATTATTAAAGTTGAAATTGATAACTAAATATGAAAGTAATGATGAAGTAGTTGTCCTGAGAACACCCTTATGGATAGATGTGTTTTATTCAATGAAGGAGGTGAGTATGTTATGCAAGCACACCCTTACGGATGGATATGTTCCCGTCCGAGAAGGGGATGGTATACAGGGGCGCCCATAAGAACATGATGATAATGAAATGAACTATTAAAACAATTTGTCTATGATTTGATGACGAAGCAATGAATCTATAATTTGATGATGAAGTAATAACTCTATGTTTTGATGATAAATAATGATCTATGTTTTGATGATAATGGATGGGCCTATGTTTTGATGTTAAAGAATAACTTATGTTTTGATGATAGAGAACAATTTATGTTTTGATGATAAGATAATGACTTATGTTTTAATGAGAAAGTAATGAACTTATGTTTTAAATAAGAAGTGATGATTTCTTTAAATTATGATGAATATTGTTATCAACATTTGTTTAAACTTGTTGGATCTAAAACCCATGTTACTCATGTGAGTTTCAACTCACGTATTGTTTGTTTTTATAATGCTATGTACTCATGAACATGATGATTGACATCAGATGATAGAAAAGATGATTAGAAGATAAAGTTGTCCCTAATGTGGTATAATATGATATGTAATTGAGAGACATTGTATTTACGGTTTAGAATAACCCTTGTAGTTGTATTGTAAAGTTTTGCTATGTTTCGTATTGTTTTTGGGCTACATTTGATTGAGTCGTGTCAGTATGGATTTTATCTAATTAGCCCAGAGGTCATGTCGAATTTTCAGTAGAAATGTTAAATGATTACGGGACATTAGCTTTGAGATGTCTTATTGCTTTACTATGATTGTTTTTATAGGAGTTTGTAACCCCCAAAGTTGCATAATATTTTTATAACTCATTTATTTTGTTGGGACCAAAATTTTAAACATGTGATTTATATTATAAACAATAATTTTTTCTTAAAATACAATATTTTAACAACATGTGTTTTTATAAAATATTATACTAATTAATGTGTATGAAAGACGGGGTGTTACATTTAACTTTATATTGGCGTGACCCTATAGAATCATGTATTATTAGCAATATCATTATATGATCATCCTTGAGCATATAGAACCAACATATGTAACATAATAAATAAAAGGAAAATGAAACAATAATTGGTGAGCTCTCTAGCCAAAGTAGTAGTGAACCCCCCCTCCCCCCACCCCCACCCCCACCCCCACCCCCACCCGGTGTTTGTGATTTATATTATAAACATTAATTTTTTCTTAAAATATAATTTTTAACAATATGTGTTTTTATAAAATATTATACTAATTAATGTGTATGAAAGACGGGGTGTTACATTTAACTTTATATTGGCGTGACCCTATAGAATCATGTATTATTAGCAATATCATTATATGATCAGCCTTGAGCATATAGAACCAACATGTATAACATAATAAATAAAAGGAAAAGGAAACAATAATTGGTGACCTCTCTAGCCAAAGTAGTAGTGAACCCCCCCCCCCCTCCCCCCACCCCCACCCCACCCCCACCCGGTGTTTTTTGAACATTTTTTTGCTACGCAATAACATCGCAATATTATAGTAATAATTTTTTTTTTTGTTTTCAACATATCTAACGCGTCGTACCTATATCGACGCATTTATATTAATGATCTTTTTCGTTTTCCTACTATTGTAATTATAATAATAATAATTATTGTTATTATTATAATTATACGTTTTATGTATACTACAATAAATATTATTATTGGTATTATTATTATTATTATAAATAATTAAACCTACATATACACAAATGACACATTGATATATATATATATATATATATATATATATATATATATATATATATATATATATATATATATATATATATATATATATATATATATATATATATATATATATATATATATATATATATATATATATATATATATATATATATATATATATATAAACAATAATGATTTTAACAATATATAATAGAAATAATAATGATAGTAATAATAACAATACACATATTATTATTATTATTATTATTATTATTATTATTATTATTATTATTATTATTATTACAAGTTATAATTATCGATGCTTTTCTGGTGCCCTTTGTTATTGTCGGTATTCTGCACGCATCTGTAGGTATAAAATGCGACGTTAAGTCAGTATGCACACGCACACACATACACACACACACACACACACACACACACACATATATATATATATATATATATATATATATATATATATATATATATATATATATATATATATATATATATATATATAGACACACAGACACACACACACACACACAAACAACATATATACACACATAGTCATAATATTAATAATAATACAAAAAAAATTATAATAATCCAAAAAATAATAAATATCATTAAGTGCGTCGGGAATTCGTTGGTAATTACCGAGAGACTTTTTGCACCGAAAACCTTCCTTGGCAATCACCCACTTTTCTATTAGTTACTCATTGCACCGCTTAGGGACGTCCTTGTATAGCTGCACAAACGATGATAGAAATACTAGGGCTTCAGGCTCTGATACCATAAAATATACTGGTATAAACCTTGTTTCCAATATCATTAATTTCACAAGGTATAAATAAAATGAAATCCTTATAAAAAAGGGAAAGATGTAAAAGGGATATACATCACAACATTATACATAAATATATTGTCTACCTAAGATGTACTTTGATATTTTTGTAATTTACTATACATTTGTTATGTTGCAGGGTCCGATCAGCATGACCAAACCTTCGGTCATTGTCACCAACGAGGTTTCCGACCTCCGCCAACATTAAATCTAAATCAAAAACGAAAATCTCCAAAGCGAAAGCGAGTAAGAAAAGGGAAGAGGCAACCCCTTCCAACCGAACCACTAAGCTTTTTAATATTTGTTTCGACATGATGTGCAAACCCACCAGTAGTATCGTCATGCACAACCATTTGACAAATGTTCATGGTGCTACCTCTAGTAGCGGCCACAACTAGTGTCACATCACCAGAAACTTCTTCTTTCTTTCCATCGTACTGCAAATTGATGTTGTTTTGATTTTTCTTTTGCAAAACCTACAAGAAAAAAAAAAAATCAAAATCCCCCGAGAAGAAGGCAACAACTTGATGGTCTTATATGGTATGTCAATTGATTACAACACTGAAACTATGCAGTGATCAAATTAGAATATTATGGGAAGTTTATTATTTTTTAAGTATTTTGTATTTTTAATATGTTGTGTATTGTTTTCAATAACCTGAGCTACTTGCCTACTTGTTCCGAAATTTCTCATTCTCGATTATTATCCAAAAGTTAAATTGCTAAAAATTATATATATATATATATATATATATATATATATATATATATATATATATATATATATATATATATATATATATATATATATATATATATATTAAAGGTATAAATTTTTCCATAGAATAAGAATTTAATAATTGAAACAGAATAACAATTGAAATAATAATCATGGTTAAGATTTTACGATTTTAAGAACTTCCAACCGAAAAACGACCCCGATCACATTAGGATTTATGTGTGTATGTGTGTATGACAGTTTCAAAATAGAAGCAAATTATACGACATAACTACAGAACTATACGAAAATATTAGCATTCAGAAATGAACATATGTTTCATCTATGAATATTAATAATTACATATGTTCATGAGCGTCGGTCATTTCCATGTGATTTTGTTGTTAGGTTGTATAATTTGGTTAATCTCTCTCTCTCTCTCTCTCTATATATATATATATATATATATATATATATATATATATATATATATATATATATATATATATATATATATATATATATATATATATATATATATATATATATATATATATAAAGGTAAAATTAGTGTGGAAAATAGAGTTAGATTAGAGGCTAACGAAGTTTTAAACAATTTTTTACTCTAAAAGTAGAATAAAAAATAAAGATGGATTGAAGATGGCATTAGTTGACTAGTAGCATATGTGTATTTGTTTTGGGTTTGCACTTAATAAAGAAAATAACTTGAGATTCACAATATATTGCATAGATTTTGAAATTAATCATTCTTTTCAGGTTTACTGAATACAATTCAACAAATTTGAACGTACCTGCGAGTCTGATGTTTCCACAAGTTCCTGAATCATAAAAGCAGAAAATTTTACGTGTTCATTCATATACAAACACTAAAGAATCACTTAATATCAAAAAAGTTTCAACTTACTTGCAATTCTAAAGCTTTCTCAAGTTTCTTTACCACCAAACCCATTGATGGTCGTCTTTTCCGATCATCTAGCAAGCACCCATATGCAATCATCGCAAACATATTCAAGCTATGTGAGTCCATTTGATTCTTCAACTCAGGATCAATAATATCTTTTATATTTCCTTTTTCGAAGTAGCTTTGGGCCAGTGGAGCTAAAAGTCGTCGTTCATCACTTACGTTCATGAAGCACCGTCTCCCGCATAAGACTTCAAACAATACCACTCCAAATGAGTAAACATCAGACTCTTTTGTGAGGATTCCTGAATCGATATATACTGGGTCACAATAACCGTATGTACCACTAGCATTAGTAATGAGATAACTCTCATTTTCATTTGCGCGGCCTATCTTGGAAAGTCCTAAATCAGAAATCATAGCTTTTAAGTTGTGATCTAACAGAATATTTCCACTCTTTATATCCCTATGGATAACTCTATGATTTTCTGCAACATGGTTATGAAGATAATCCAAACCACGGGCAGCATCAATACATATGTTGATTCGTTGCTTCCATGTTAGTGGATATGTGGGATTCGCTATACTTAGGTACCTGTCGAGGCTTCCATACACTGCATACTCGTATACAAGGATCTTTTCATTACTTTCTTCACAGTAACCAAGAAGGGAGACCAGATTCGGATGTCTATAACGGGACAGTAATTGAATCTCTGTTAAGAACTCCTTAAGACCTTGACCAGAATGATCAATATCTCGTAGTCGTTTGACAGCAACAGGGGTAAGTTTATTTTTAAGTAAGAGTTCTCCTCTATAGACGTTGCCATACCCACCGCTTCCGATAATGGTTGTGAAGTTTCTGGTTGCTATTTCAATATCTCGAAAGGGTATGCAGAGGTGTTGTGATTCTGTGATGAGCGACATTAGTTTTGTGTAGATTGGAAAAATATGGAGCTTAAGAGTGAAAATATAAAAGAAATGATGCGCATAAAGATTGTGCCCTCAGTAATGTTGTAGCTCCGAATTGTACGACAATGGATTATGAAACCTGAGGTATGTTGCACATAGAAGGATAACAAAAGGTTTATAAAGACAACTTAAACGCGTGTTATTATATTGCTCACTCGTATACTTTGCTCAATAATGAAAAAGCAAACGTGTTTTTGGTTATTTTAGTCCATCTTGTAATTCACTTGTATTTTAACCGAAATTGTTGAGAAAGTTATAGAGGCTGTACCATGGTTCATGGAATCACAAAATGGAGAAGGTGTACCTTACCTTTAACAATTCGAAATTTAGCAATCTTTCTCTTGGAACTAAAACACTATTTTTTTCAGTCACTTAAAAATCTATTTTCTTTAAATAACTAGGTTTTGAAGCAATATAAAAACAACAAATACGATATATATTTAGTATTTTATCAATTTTATCATATATATATATATATATATATATATATATATATATATATATATATATATATATATATATATATATATATATATATATATATATATATATATAAACACGTCGAATTCCTTTTTCATATTTTTCCCACTAAGGAGACCAGCCTACCAAAAGTCAATGAAAAGCAACTAAACTCCAAAACCGGAAGCTGCAATGCAACTATGCAAGTCACACACAAGATCGGCAACAACCTCCCAACAACATGAAACTTTCATTGAAGTTTTAAACATGTGAGTCATGTTAGTATTATCAACAAATTTATGTGTAGTTAGGATTTGTTTGAGAAACGCTGAGTTTGGTTTAACTATTCTATGACAGATCGGATAGTTAATTAGAAATCGGGAACACATGTGTCCGTAGGTAGCGCTCCTGGAGGGGTTCCAAGCGGCATCCCCGTGGCAATCTCGCTGACAAGCTAGTGGGCAGGGTCATGGGCGGCCGCCCTTGCGTCTATTCCTAAAGTCACGTCGTTTCTCCTGATACCCGTCATCTTATTCATATAAATTGGAGAATTTTAACGTTGCAGAAGAGACACAACAAAGAATTGGAGCATTACTTTTATTGATTTTTTTATGTAAAGAATACGAAACACAACAAACTTATTCTCTGTTTGAAATTCAAATTAGACTTGTAATTTTGGATCGCTTTTCTTGGATTATCTCATAATCTAAAGTCAGAAAGTGTTTCTACATGATTTAAGAAATCATCCAAATTTTTATATTGTTATTCGAATACCTATATCTTCCAGAACATTTAAATATGCAATATTTCCATATGCTAATTTGTTTGAGAAGTATTTTAGCATAGGCTTAGCGATGGATATATATTTGTAAATTGCATATGGATGCATGGATAAATTCTAGTGCCAGAAGTGGCAGCTAAATCTTTCAAATCATCGACGAGCTTATCTATCGCTAAATTAGATACATCATATTTTCAAACAGTCACAAAACCCAAGTGTAAGCAACCACATTACGACAAACTAGCGGCGAACATTTAGTGACAAACTAACGCACAATCAGTGCACGACGTACCAACTTAGTGACGATTTGCCTCAGGCCAGCTTAGTGATGGATTTGCAATGGGTACAAAAGTTTAGTCTTTAGGAAACAGACTTTGTGATGGGATGTCCGTCATTATTTAATAGCTTTTAAGCAATTACAGAATTAAAAAAATCTAGAAAAAACTAATTATAATAAATTAAAAACATCATATCTTTAAACACAAAACGACTAGGATGAGTCCGGAGGGGTGTCGCACCTTCCAATAATTTCTTACACAAACTCAATCATTTATTGTTAAAGAAGGTTTCACACTCTCCCCGTTCTCTTCGATAGGTTTCTTTAAACACTTCGCCTTATCATCGATGTATTGCTCCTTAGTCATGCTTTTCTTTATGAATAGTCTTGTATTTGTGTAATAAACGTTTCAAGACGGCTCGCTCCATGAAAAGGAGTTTATTAGACCAAGTTGCTCACCTTGGGGGAGCATTGATTCTCTTTGTGAAGAAGAAAGACAGCTCGCAACGTATGTGTATCGATTATCGTGAGATGAATAAGCTTACGGTGAAGAATCATTACCCCTTACCGAGGATTGATGCCATGTTTGATCAGCTCCAGGGGCATCGTGGTTCTCGAAGATCGATCTGAGGTCGGTTTATCACTAGATGCATGTTAGGAGTGAAGATACAAAGAAGACAGCATTTCACACACGTTATGGTCACTATAAGTTCGTGGTGATGCCCTTCTGGATCGCCAACACATCTCTAATGTTTCATGGATTTGATGAACTGGGTGTGTAGACCAATGTTGGATTGCTCGATGATTGTATTTGTCCTTATTTATTTAAAGACAAAGAGGAAGCATGAGATGCACCTTTGCGAGATTTTGGAGACTTTGAGGAAGTAGAAGCTCTATGCGAAATTCCCAATTGTGAGTTTTGGTTGAGAGAGGTTCAATTTTTAAGGCACATTGTGAACCAGAAGAGGATGATGGTGTAACATCCTTAATCTAGGGTAAATAATTTAATAAATAAAAGTAATAAATTTAATATCTATAATAATTGAACTATATTTAATCTGATTAAGAGGTATATTTTGAAGAAGTATCAAGTCTAAAATAACTCAATAGGGTTAAAAATTGAATTTACCATATGGAGATTCTAGAAGAAGGACCTAAATGTAAAACTAGAACTCTTATGGAGTGGGGAGGGGTCTCATTGCAAATAAGAAAGAATTAGTGAGCTGGAGGGACCACTTTGCAATTAAAAGAAAACTTGGATCTTTAGTTGGAGGAAACCCCATTCCTTTCTCATTTTTCACGATTTTAGAAGAGGGGAGTGAGAGAGAGGCCGATTTCAAGGAGAATTCTAGAAGAGGAGCACATTTCCAACTAGATCTAAGTAGTTATCATCAACCATTTGAAGATCTAAGGTAAGAAATCAACCCTTCATGTTGAAAACCCACTATTGGGGTAGATTTGAGTTTAAATTTCGAGTGATCATTCTTCTACAATTTGATTATTATATGCTTGGAGAACAATTAAGATGCTTGTTGATTCTTTTGGAACCCTAATTTTTGGGGAATAACTCATCATATGCTAAAACCTTGATGATTGGATCAACTTTTATCTTCAACATGTTCTATGAAAGGCTTAAGTAGATTCTTAATGATTCCAAGTTATTGGAAGAAGGATTTCATTATTAGTTGGTCCTTAGATTGGGTTGAATTGGGTATTCCATGACTTGAGTTCATAAGATGAAATTGTGATTACATCATGGATTTAATTAAATGGAGATGACTTTGGATTGTTAAATTGATCCTAATAATGTAGTAAATCGGATTAAAATAATGTCCTCTTGATGGTTATGAGTTTGGAAAAGTATTGGACCTTTATTTGGGTGAAAAGGAGTGAAAATGACCAAAAATCGGGGTTGCAGCAGGTCTACACGACCCGTGTAGGGGATCTGGAGGCTACGGGTTGGGTTTTTCCTGTAATGCTACACGACCTGTGTAGGGCTACGCCCCGTGTAGCTCTGTTTGGCCATTTTTGCAGTTTTTAGACCTTGAGCTTTATAGTTTGAGTCTTGGGTTCTATAGTTCAAGCCTACTATTAGACAATGTTTAACTAATATGTTACTCTTATTTAGTAAAGCTTAATTAGTCCTAGAACCAGTTGTAATGTTGGTAATTATTTATTATAGGAGGAGATTAATTGAAGTGGAAGCAAGAAGATAACATCCTTCTTGGAACTTAAGGAAGGTGAGTTACCGGGAGTACACATCCCCCTTTTAACTTGGTGTTTTATTACAACCATCATGCATACTTCTATGTGTTAAATGTTGCATAAACCTTATGTGTACATGTCATTAAAATGAGTCTTTTTCAAAGGTGATTCTTATAATTGTTACAAAGAAGTTTTGAAAGACATTTGGACATCCTATTTGTGCATTGCATTACATGTAGGATGGGGGTTGACCGTGAGATGCCTTGATGACGAGTTTTACCCTTCTCAATCAAAGATTGTGAGGAGTTATTATGAGTTTTACCCTTCTCAAGAAAAGAGGGTGAGGAGTAGATGATCCCAACATTAGGGATTTGCATGAGGGAGTTGCTACCCCTCATGAGGCTAGTGTGATGGCCACTAGTCTTAGTTTCAACCTATCATAGTTTCAACCTATACAGGGATCAAGTATAATGCTCTGTGCGTTTGCTTGTGAACTTAAGTGGGTGCCATTGAGGTGAGATGGACTTTTATGAGGTTGACACGGGTTGGGATAGTTGCATTGCATTTTGCATATTCATGACTATCTATTTAGGGAAAACCTTATGATGTTTTGTTATAAACTTTAAACGTGTAAAGAAACTATTTTTTTTGGAGGTTGTCTCGAGGGTTAAGGTTATCCTTTCCACTCACAATGAGATAGCCTCGGGTAACTCACTAGGCATTTCAATTGCCTAACTGTTTTGATGTGTACTCAGGTTATGAATAAGAGCTAGAGGCATGACGAGGACATTTAGAAGACCACAGTTTGTGTGGCTATTTGAACCATGTTTTGTACTAGAATTTTGATATCACCTCGCTACATGTTTTAAACCACTTTTTAGTTGTTTTGGGACCAATTTTCCGCAATGATGAGACTATTTCTGAATTAAAGATATTTTTATGATAAATGATGTTTTAATTATAAATCCCTAGCGAGGGGTGTCACAATTTGGTATCAGAGCATCGGTTTAAGTGAACTAGGTACTAGGATTAGTAGTTAGACTTAAACTTAAGGTGCTCACGAGTGAGAGTTTTGTTTTAGTTAAATAATTGTATATTATAAGATTAATGTTCATCTTTCTCAGAATGGTGAACACTCGTAGTATGGGTCCGTTGGTGGAAGGTCAAGAGGGTGAGGCCGGTGATGAGGCTCTGTAACGCCCCAAAATTTGTCCATTTTTTTTTTAAACATAACAACATTAAAAGCACAAAGGTGCTATCGCTTAAACATGGTTGTTATACTTCATGTCTATAAGACATGAATATCAAAAATAAAGTTTAACCAAACATTTAGTTTACAAGTTTACAACCACGGGTGTTACGAATTTATATCAAAACAAACCATAGCAAGCAGAGAATGATTAAACCGTAACATCAAAAGATGAGAGCTATGCTTAGCTCCACTCCATCTAGTCTTCCCAAAACATATCTAGCATTTCACTTTGTCATCCTACTCTTGCGAACCTGGACCTGGAATACATGGCATAGAAATGAAATACGTAAGACAAAAATGTCTCGTGAGCTACATGGGTTTTAGACTCCAAAACATTTAAAAGTATAATATGAATCGTTTTCAAAACCTTTGTACCAAATCATATCATATCTCTTGCTGAAAACATTTAAAAGCTTGATATATATATTTTTCAAAGCCTTTAAAGTCAAGCATATCATATCTCTTGCTGAAAACATTTAAAACTGTTAACTGAAACATTTCGTCATCTTGCTTGTAAGCTTTTCATAATCAGCTGTCATCATAAAACTTTCTTTATTTAAGCCGGACTGGTAATCAATCATAAATAGGTTTTTATACTTAGGGCATTAATCACTTAAAGTGATACCCCAAGTCTAGGCTAAGATGGAAAGAACAAAATCAGTCCATCCTAGCATCATAAGCTTTAGGACATCCACTTCGCGACGGGGTTGGTACCACCCCAGTAGATTCCTCTAGGTTCCGTTACGGGAACATCATGGCCCGGGCACAAAGAATCATGTTCTTTGTTCATAGTGTCTTGCATAGCTGCATTCATTCATATCTTAAATACCAGTCATAAAAAGTAAACATAATATGGTTTGACATCAAATTACTTGCTAAAATCACATTAAGGCTAGTGACAAACCAATCTTTTCGCTTCCATTTCAATTTGATGTCAAATCACACTTTCCAAAACATATTAGGCTTAATGCCAAATCTTGCTTTCAAATCATTGTGACATACTGCCAAATATACTTTTCAATAACTTTCAAATCGTTATGGCTTGATTGCCAAATCATGCTTTCAAATCATAGTATGAGACTTTTAAAAAAATCATGTCATAGGTAAATAAATTTGCATAACATTTCATACTCTAAAATCACGTAAACCATAAAAACATTTTTCCATGTACCCCAAGGAGGGAAAATGTCACATGTACTCACCTCGGTCCGCTAGTCTTTGCCTCTACTTGCTTCTGCGCACTCCTTAGCTTCTATATTGATAATATAGAAGATTAGTATAATAATCAGATACTAACATACCACGTATGTTACACAAGTCTAATTCATATAACTCTCTTCAACTAGTTCAAACTAGTGTTATTCTAGGAATGTTCAATTTTAGTCAATTAATAAGTTAAACGCTCTTAAGTCCACAAAGTATGAATTTTATGAGCTAATTATTCAACTTTCCAAATTATCGACTTCAATATATGTATAAACTAAAATTCTCAACTTTGAACACGGTGTGTTCTTTACACACTCTTAATCTAGGAGATTGCAATTCCATCATGCCAATTCCATTCCATCATTCTTCAATTCCAATGTTTAACATCCATGTATATTGAAACTTTATTTCATCTATTTTAGCAATTACCAGCTCAAAACAGAAAATATTGATAAAAACCCCATAATAAGTGATAGATATTCAATGATTCTTCATCTAGTCAACCTTTTGCCAACATGCATGTAAAAATCCATTCAAAAATCAGATTATATCTAACAGAACTTTTTCATCAGTGTGATAGAACCATAAAATTCTTCATCTTTTCAACTTTTCTCAAACATGCAACAATGATATCAAACCCAATACTCAATACTTTCATTCCATGTGTGATTTTTGACTTGCAACAGTGATAGTAACAAGAATCTATGCTCAATCTCGACATGCATGTGTAAATTTTTCGGATTTAGGAACTAGGGTTTGAAAATCAATTAACCCCTCTTTCAATTTCTGTCCCAAAGTTCAAAATTTCTGAAATTGAAGTAATATAAACATGAAAATGGACAAAGCACAAGTTTTCCTTGCTCACCCTCTAGCTCCTGCCGGCCGCTGATGACCCATCGCCGGAAAATCGCCAGAAAATAGTGCGATGGCACTGTTCCTGCGTCTTCTACCTTGCTGCTGCCGATAGCTACTGAGCAAAGCTCCTCCTCGTGACCCTCTACTCGAAAATCACTGACCAGGCTGTCGGATTTTCCTTTCCCGATCAGAATCACACACAAGAGTGTGTGCGTGTCTTTGCTTCTCGATCTCTCCCTCTTCTGATTTCAATTTGGCATAAAAGAAAAAGGGGAAGACGTGTTTGGGGTATCACGCAGGTCACAGAGGGATAAAAGAACTGATTGGCTGATTTTTAAATGGGAAATGACGAAATTGCCCTTATTCCAGACTTAAGACTAAGACGAGTCTTCTTAGTCTAAATTTTACTTGATTTTATAAGACTAAGACGAGTCTTCTTAGTCTAAGCTTTACTCGATTTTATAAGACTAAGACGAGTCCTCTTAGTCTAGAGAAATTTCCAGCTTTTCTCTTTATTCTTCCTTGACTTTACTAGGGCATAACTCCTTCATATGATGTCCAAAAGTTACATACGTTACACCTCTAGAAAGCTGAGAATGAGCTCTACAACTTTCATCTACTGACCTTTGTCTGTATCTTGATGGATTTTCCGTTATTAACCCTTGAAAATGACTCCTTGGTCATTTTTGTCACTTTTGGGCCATTTTAAAACCTTCATAACTCCTTCGTTACAACTCCAAATAGCCTGATTCGTTTTTCTATATTCTTGTTATGTCAAATACTAGCAAAGTCACCTTGATGACCTTTTCCTAATTCCTTTTAGAATTCGAGATATTAATTTCTAAAGATTGCTAAATAAAATATTCACTTTAGGTCCTTTATGCGATTTCATCTTTTACTCGGGTTCATATATTATCATTGTTTTACTAAAATTACTTTCTCATTACTATAAAGTAATTATGATACTTTTATGCACATATAAAATATTAGATTTATCGAATACTAAATTCATATACTCAAGAAAATTTTAGTTGTCACAATTACCTCCCCCTTAAGCGGATTCCGTCCTCGGAATCGAATTGTAGTCCACAAGATTGGGGTATCTTCTCATCATTTCGTCTTTTGTCTCCCAAGTAAGATTGGCACCAAGAGAATGCCTCCATTTGACTAAGACTAAATCAATTTCCTTATTCCTTAACTTCTTGGTCTTGAGTTCCAAAATTGCTTCAGGTTCTTCCACCAATCTCTTGTTATCATCAACCTTCAATTCCTTCCATTGAACTATCAATTCTTCTTTCCCAAAGTACTTCTTCAAGTAACTCACGTGAAAAGTGTCATGAATACCTTGAAGCTCTTGTGGTAGCTCCAATTTGATAGCTTGTGTACCAACAACCTGTGAGATTTTAAAAGGGCCAACATATCTTGGACTCAACTTGCCCTTCTTACCGAACCTCATCACCCCTTTCCAAGGTGAAACTTTCAGCATTACCAAGTCTCCTACATTCAAGTCATAAGGTCTTTGCTTTAAGCTCGCATAACTTCTCTGTCGATCCTGGGCCGCCTTCATATTTGCTTGTATGACCTTGATGTTTTCATTAGTGATTGCAACAATGTCGGGACCTGTAAGTTTATTCTCTCCAGCTTCAAGCCAACAAAGGGGAGTTCTATACTTCCTTCCATACAACGCCTCAAAAGTCGGCATTCCAATGCTTGAGTGGTAGCTATTATTGTAGGAGAATTCAACTAAGGGTAGATGATCATCCCATCTCCCGCCAAAATCAATCACACATGCACGAAGCATGTCTTCCAATGTTTGGATAGTTCTTTCGCTTTGACCATCAGTTTGGGGGTGATAAGCTGTACTCAAGTGTAGTTTTGACCCTAACGCTTCTTGCAATGCTTGCCAAAACCTCGCGGTGAATCTAGCATCTCGATCTGACACTATAGTCAATGGTGCCCCATGAAGTATCACCACTTCATCCACATAGATCTTAGCAACCTCTTTTAGGGGAGTAGTCTCCTTAATAGCCAGGAAGAGTGCACTTTTGGTTAATCTGTCAACAATGACCCATATGGCATTATGTCCTTTGCTCGTTCTTGGCAATCCCATAACAAAGTCCATAGTAACATCATCCCATTTCCCAGCTGGGATCTGAAGTGATTGCATCTTTCCGTATGGTACTTGGTGCTCCGCTTTGACTTGAGCACAAGTGGAACATTTGGAGATGTACTTTACTACTCTTGGCTTCATTCCAGGCCACCAAAATTGGCTTCTTAAGTCCCGGTACATCTTAGTTCCTCCTGGATGGATGGAATACTTGGATTTGTGAGAATCATCCAAGACCACCTTCCGCATTCCTCCATGTTTAGGGACCCAAATTCGTCCCTTGTGCGTTTTCAGCCCTTGAGTGTTTGATTCAAACTCAATCTTCTTTCCAAGTTTCTCATTCTTAACATTTTCCTCCTTCAAGGCATCATTTTGTGCTTCTTTAATTCTTTGAATTAAACTTGAGACCACTTCAATTCTCATGGATCTTCCTTTCACTGTTCTTTCACGGACCTTTCGACTTAAGGCATCGGCCACCACATTGGCCTTCCCTTCGTGGTAGATAATTTCACAGTCGTAATCGTTAATGAGCTCTATCCACCGGCTTTGCCTCATATTCAACTCTTTTTGGGTGAAAATATATTGAAGACTTTTATGGTCCGTGTACAACTTGCATTTGGTCCCATAAAGATAGTGTCTCCAAATTTTGAGAGCAAAAAAAATTGCTGCTAACTCCAAGTCATGAGTGGTGTAACGGGTTTTTGCATCTTTCAATTGTCTTGAAGCGTAGGCGATGACTTTGCCTCGTTGCATAAGTACACAACCAAGACCTTTAACGGATACATCACTATTAACTACAAAATCATCCATGCCTTCCGGTAGAGACAACATAGGAGCTTCACAAAGCTTCTTCTTCAATGTCTCAAAGGCTTCCTGTTGTTTCTTATCCCATACGAACTTCACGTCTTTCCTCGTTAGTTGAGTTAACGGTACCGCTATTTTGGAGAAATCTTGAATAAATCGCCGATAATAACCGGCTAATCCAAGGAAACTTCTAACTTCAGTGGGAGTTTTCAGCGGTTTCCACTTCATAACTGCCTCGACCTTTGAGGGGTCGACCTTGATCCATTCGATTGAAACAACGTGGCCCAAGAATTGAACTTCTCGCAACCAGAAGTCACACTTTGAAAACTTAGCATACAATTGCTCATCTTTCAAGGTTTGCAAAACTTTTCGTAAGTGGATCGCGTGCTCCTCCTCGGTTTTTGTTTAAATCAAGATATCGTCGATGAAAACGATAACGAACTTATCAAGGAAAGGTTTACAAACCCTGTTCATAAGGTCCATGAAAACAGCCGGAGCGTTTGTGAGACCAAACGGCATCACCAAGAATTCGTAGTGACCATAACGGGTTCGAAAACTGGTTTTGCAAACATCGTCATCTTTTACCCGCACTTGATGATAACCAGAACGAAGATCAATCTTGGAGAAATAATCAGCTCCTTGGAGCTGATCAAACAAATCATCAATCCGCGGCAAAGGGTAACGGTTTTTAATGGTCACTTTGTTGAGTTCCTGATAGTCAATGCACATGCGCATAGTCCCATCTTTCTTCTTGACAAACAATACGGGGGCACCTCACGGAGAAGAACTTGGACGAATAAAACCTTTGTCAAGAAGTTCTTGCAATTGAGACATAAGTTCTCTCATTTCTGTGGGGGCAAGACGGTATGGTGCATGAGCGATGGGGGTCGCTCCAGAAGTAAGATCAATTCGGAGCTCGACTTGCCGAACGGGTGGCAAGCCGGGCAGCTCATCTGGAAACACTTCAGGGAAGTCTTTAACAATCTTCACATCTTCTAACTTCTACTTTTCTTTCTTCCCGTCGAGCACATAGGCAATAAAAGACTCGCATCCTTTATAGATACATTTTCGAGCCTTGATAGTAGAAATGATACTTTGCATATTGTTGCCTCGCTCGCCATACACATACATTTTGTCACCGTCGGGGGATTTAATCGACACCATTCGTTTTCCACAAAGAATTTTGGCTTCATGAGCACCAAGCCAATCCATCCCTATGACTACATCAAATCCTTTGATCCCAATCGGCAATAAGTTAGCCATAAGGATCCTCCCGTTAATTTCAATAGGATAATTTTCATACACGTGTCTCACTGTTACCAACTCTCCATTTGCTATCTCTATGACACAGGCATCATTTAAGGGCTTAAGTAGCACGCTAAGAGGTTTACGAAATTCATGTGACACGAAAGAGAAATTTGCACCCGAATCGAAAAGAACATAAGCAGGTAATGAATTCACAAGTAATGTACCTGCAACCACATCGTGAGTTTCTTTAGCTTCATCGTGGGTCATCTGGAATGCTCGCCCCTTTACTTTCGTTGGTTCAGTCTTCTTGTTACTGGAAGTGGAAATCAAGGTCTCATTTCCCTTTTTCGGGCATTGAGTGCTATAGTGCCCCTTTTCATGACAAGAAAAGCATTCAACTTCTCGCGCCTCCCTTATCTTACAATCTTTAGCATTGTGACCATATCGACCACATTTGAAACAATCACTAGATCCCTTCTTACATTCACCACCATGTCGTTTCCCACATTTCTTGCACTTTTTCGCTTCTTCCCTCTTTGACGACCCTGAAGAAAAACGACTCTTTTTGCTAGATCCCGAAGGACCCGATTGTTTTCTCTTCTCCCCGAAGGTCTGACGTTCTTTAGCCCTCTTCTCAAGCATACTCTCCACCCTAGCAGCAGCCTCAATAGCCTCATCAAGAGTAGAGGCCTTCCCGACCTCCAAAGCATAATCACTCGGTAATCCATTTGCATAACGGTTAATTCTCCCTGCTTCAGTTGGGAGGGTGTCTTCCAAGAAAGGAAGCATGTCACAGAACTTTTTCGTGTATTCATCTACCGTCTGTTTTTCCTTGCGAAGGGCAAAGAATTCATCTACTAACTTTTCCCGATGCCTGGCGGAACAAAATTTTCCCCTTAGGTGCTTGGTGAATGCCTCCCAAGTAAAGGAGGGAACCACTTCACTCCCAAGAGTTCGGTCAAGAATACTCCACCAGGTAAGACCATTGGCTTTTAACATTTGGGATGCGAATTCTAGTTTCAAATCTTCAGGACAACGACAAATTCGCAGGATCCGCTCAGTTTCAGCAATCCAAGAAACAGTCACTTTTGGATCCATCTCTCCATTAAACTCCTTTGGTCGACAGGACATAAAGTCCTTAAACGTACCCTCCTTTGCTATCTTACGGGGAGGCGATGGAGGTGCTTCACGAGAGGACGATTGAGTTTGAGTAATGTTCTCGGGGGTCTTACTTTTGACACTTTTCTCCGACAAGGACTTAGATCCTCCCCCCAATCGTTCATCAAGAAGACGATTCATATCAGCTTGAGTTTGAAGCCGTGAATCGTGCAATAGCTTTTGAATACCCTCAAGAGTTAGTGGTGGGGGATTTGCATCGCCCCTAGAATTGCCTTCCTCTTCTGCTTGACCTCGCCGAATTTGGATAGGAGGCCCCCGATTCGGGCCTTGATCATCATTCCGTGATCCTTGGCCACTCCTTGTACGCATCTTGTGCTACAAAATTTTTAATACTTTAGCAATCGTATAAACTATGGCTCTGATACCAACTTGTAACGCCCCAAAATTTGTCCATTTTTTTAAAAACATAACAACATTAAAAGCACAAAGGTGCTATCGCTTAAACATGGTTGTTATACTTCATGTCTATAAGACATGAATATCAAAAATAATGTTTAACCAAACATTTAGTTTACAAGTTTACAACCACGGGAGTTAAGAATTTATATCAAAACAAACCATAGCAAGCAGAGAAGGATTAAACCGTAACATCAAAAGATGAGAGCTATGCTTAGCTCCACTCCATCTAGTCTTCCCAAAACATATCTAGCATTTCACTTTGTCATCCTACCCTTGCGAACTTGGACCTAGAATACATGGCATAGAAATGAAATACGTAAGACAAAAATGTCTCGTGAGCTACATGGGTTTTAGACTCCAAAACATTTAAAAGTATAATATGAATCGTTTTCAAAACCTTTGTACCAAATCATATCATATCTCTTGCTGAAAACTTTTAAAAGCTTGATATATATATATATATATATATATATATATATATATATATATATATATATATATATATATATATATATATATATATATATATATATATATATATATATATATATATATATATATATATATATATATATATATATTTCAAAGCCTTTAAAATCAAGCATATCATATCTCTTGCTGAAAACATTTAAAACTGTTAACTGAAACATTTCGTCATCTTGCTTGTAAGCTTTTCATAATAAGCTGTCATCATAAAACTTTATTTATTTAAGCTGGACTGGTAATCAATCATAAATAGGTTTTTATACTTAGGGCATTAATCAGTTAAAGTGATACCCCAAGTCTAGGCTAAGATGGAAAGAACGAAATCAGTCCATCCTAGCATCATAAGCTTTAGGACATCTACTTCGCGACGGGGTTGGTACCACCCCAGTAGATTCCTCTAGGTTCCGTTACGGGAACATCATGGCCCGGGCACAAAAAATCATGTTCTTTGTTCATAGTGTCTTGCATAGCTGCATTCATTCATATCTTAAATACCAGTCATAAAAAGTAAACATAATATGGTTTGACATCAAATTACTTGCTAAAATCACATTAAGGCTAGTGACAAACCAATCTTTTCGCTTCCATTTCAATTTGATGTCAAATCACACTTTCCAAAACATATTAGGCTTAATGCCAAATCTTGCTTTCAAATCATTGTGACATACTGCCAAAAATACTTTTCAATAACTTTCAAATCGTTATGGCTTGATTGCCAAATCATGCTTTCAAATCATAGTATGAGACTTTTAAAAAAAATCATGTCATAGGTAAATAAATTTGCATAACATTTCATACTCGAAAATCACATAAACTATAAAAACATTTTGCCATGTACCCCATGGAGGGAAAATGCCACATGTACTCACCTCGGTCCGCTAGTCTTTGCCTCTACTTGCTTCTGCGCACTCCTTAGCTTCTATATTGATAATATAGAAGATTAGTATAATAATCAAATACTAACATACCACGTATGTTACACAAGTCTAATTCATATAACTCTCTTCAACTAGTTCAAACTAGTGTTATTCTAGGAATGTTCAATTTTAGTCAATTAATAAGTTAAACGCTCTTAAGTCCACAAAGTATGAATTTTATGAGCTAATTATTCAACTTTCCAAATTATCGACTTCAATATATGTATAAACTAAAATTCTCAACTTTGAACACGGTGTGTTATTTACACACTATTAATCTAGGAGATTGCAATTCCATCATGCCAATTCCATTCCATCATTCTTTAATTCCAATGTTTAACATCCATGTATATTGAAACTTTATTTCATCTATTTTAGCAATTACCAGCTCAAAATAGAAAATATTGATAAAAACCCCATAATAAGTGATAGATATTCAATGATTCTTCATCTAGTCAACCTTTTGCCAACATGCATGTAAAAATCCATTCAAAAATCAGATTATATCTAACAGAACTTTTTCATCAGTGTGATAGAACCATAAAATTCTTCATCTTTTCAACTTTTCTCAAACATGCAACAATGATATCAAACCCAATACTCAATACTTTCATTCCATGTGTGATTTTTGACTTGCAACAGTGATAGTAACAAGAATCTATGCTCAATCTCGACATGCATGTGTAAATTTTTCGGATTTAGGAACTAGGGTTTGAAAATCAATTAACCCCTCTTTCAATTTCTGTCCCAAAGTTCAAAATTTCTGAAATTGAAGTAATATAAACATGAAAATGGACAAAGCACAAGTTTTCCTTGCTCACCCTCTAGCTCCCGCCGGCCGCTGATGACCCCTCGCCGGAAAATCGCCGGAAAATAGTGCGATGGCACTGTTCTTGCGTCTTCTACCTACTGCCGATAGCTACTGAGCAAAGCTCCTCCTCGTGACCCTCTACTCGAAAATCACTGACCAGGCTGTCGGATTTTCCTTTCCCGATCAGAATCGCACACAAGAGTGTGTGCGTGTCTTTGCTTCTCGATCTCTCCCTCTTCTGATTTCAATTTGGCATAAAAGAAAAAGGGGAAGACGTGTTTGGGGTATCACGCAGGTCACAGAGGGATAAATGAACTGATTGGCTGATTTTTAAATGGGAAATGACGAAATTGCCCTTATTCCAGACTTAAGACTAAGACGAGTCTTCTTAGTCTAAATTTTACTTGATTTTATAAGACTAAGACGAGTCTTCTTAGTCTAAGCTTTACTCGATTTTATAAGACTAAGACGAGTCCTCTTAGTCTAGAGAAATTTCCAGCTTTTCTCTTTATTCTTCCTTGACTTTACTAGGGCATAACTCCTTCATATATTGTCCAAATGTTACATACATTACACCTCTAGAAAGCTGAGAATGAGCTCTACAACTTTAATCTACGGATCTTTGTTTGTATCTTGATGGATTTTCCGTTATTAACCCTTGAAAATGACTCCTTTGTCATTTTTGTCACTTTTGGGCCATTTTAAAACCTTCATAACTCCTTCGTTACAACTCCAAATGGACTGATTCTTTTTTCTATATTCTTGTTATGTCAAATACTACCAAAGTCACCTTGATGTCCTTTTCCTAATTCCTTTTAGAATTCGAGATATTAATTTCTAAAAATTGTTAAATAAAATTTTCACTTTAGGTCCTTTATACGATTTCATCTTTTACTCGGGTTCATATATTATCATTGTTTTACTATAATTACTTTCTCATTACTATACAGTAATTATGATACTTTTATGCACATATAAAATATTAGATTTATCGAATACTAAATTCATATACTCAAGAAAATTTTAGTTGTCACAGGCTCAATCTCAGCCCATTTCCCTTGCAAGCATTGAGAAGATGATGCTTGACTTAATGGAAAAACAAGAAGAAAAGATGGTTGTTAAGATGAAAGAGCTAATTGAAGAGCAAGAAGTACGTTTGAGAGAAGAAGTGAAGAACTTGTTTGGAGATAACACCGCTTCGGGAGGGCAAGAGACAAGTAGCTCCTATGATAGCATCCAACATGGGCCTCCTAGCATCCATGTGTCTCAAGATATGGTTGCACCAAGGAAGAAGTGTGGTTTCAAGGACTTTAACTCTTGCAAGCCACCAACTTACAACGGGACGTTGGACCCGGTTGTACTACATAATTGGGTGATCGAGATTGAAATGGATTTTTATACATGCCAATGTGGTGACGATCAACGTGTGAACTTTGCAATCACTACTCTCAAGGAAACGGCGATTGAGTGGTGGTTGGAGACTAATGAAATGATGGAAATGCATGTGTTAGAGAGCTTAACTTGGGATGTGTTTTTGGAGAAGATGAAGGAGAGGTTTTGTACCAAGGAAGAGATCTGTGACCTTGAAAGGAAATTCCTTGACTTGAAGAAAGACAAAATGACCATCACGGAGTACAATGCCAATTTCCGAAAACTTTTGAGCTTTGCTAGAAGGTTGGCCCCGGATGAGGCCACTAAAGTAGATCAATATGTGGGAGGGTTGCCTTGGAACTACCGACTAAACTTTGAAGCTGCTACTCTTGAAGTTGCCATGAGAAAAGCAAGGAAGATTGAGAAGACATTAGAGGAACGAGACAAGGAGAGACCCCAATTTGCAAAGAAGAGAAAGGAAGGTCACGACTCTCGTGGGAAAGGGGCGACCGAACAAAAAAAATTGAAACTTGATGGGAAGGAAAAGAGTGGTGAGGCCACATCCAAAGCTAAGGAGGATGGAGCATGTTACAAATATGGTGAGAAAGGACATTTCTCAAACACATGTCCTAAGGGTTTCAAGTGCTATAATTGCGGGAATTTTGGGCACAAGGCGAATGAGTGCACCGCAAAGAAGAAAGAGAATAGTGGAGGTGGAAGTAGTGAAGCACCTCGAACTCGAGGAAGGGCTTTTCAAATGACCGAAGAAGAAGCGAGAAAGAAGGAAAATGTGGTGTCAGGTATATTTCTTGTAAACTCTTTACCCGCTTCTATACTTTTTGATTCGGGGGCTACATATTCTCATGTGTCACCTAATTTTGCAAAAAGACTACAATTACCTTTGCGTAGAATTGAGTATGAACTAGTGATAGATGTAGCGGGTGGTGCAAGCAAAATTGTGGGTAAGGAGATATCACATGTAAAAGTGGAATGTAGTGGGGCTGAATTTTGGGTGGACCTTATACTTTTGGATGTTGGAGGATTTGATGTTGTGCTTGGGATGGATTGGCTTGTAAAGTATGATGCTGAAATCTTGTGTGGAAAGAAAATGTAAGAGTGAAGACACCCGAAGGTGAACCAATCCTTATCTATAGAGACAAAAGAAGAGTACCCACTAGTGTAATTAGTGTAATGAAAGCCAGAAGATGTTTTAGAAAGGGTTGTCAATCCTACTTGGCATATGTGGTAGACACCGTGAAGGAAAAGAAGACTTTGGAGGATATTGAAGTAGTACGGGATTATCCTGAGGTGTTTCCCGATGACCTACCCGGTTTGCCACCGGATCGTCAGGTTGAGTTTCGCATCGATTTGGTACCGGGAACTGCACCCTTAGCCAAAGCTCCGTATCGTTTGGCACCCGCAGAATTGAAGGAGTTGATGACCCAATTGCAAGAACTTCTTGATAAGGGTTTTATTAGGCCTAGCTCTTCCCCTTGGGGAGCTCCAATCTTATTTGTGAAGAAAAAGGATGGCTCCATGAGAATGTGTATAGACTACCGGGATCTCAACAAAGCGACTATCAAGAATCGGTATCCTCTACCTCGTATTGATGATTTATTTGATCAATTGCAAGGTGCGGGTTATTTTTCAAAAATTGATCTTTGATCGGGTTATCATCAATTGAAGGTAAGAGATGAAGATATAGAGAAGACGTCATTCCGAACAAGATATGGGCATTTCGAGTTCCTTGTAATGCCTTTCGGGCTAACTAATGCACCCGCGGCTTTCATGGATCTTATGAATCGGGTGTGCAAACCGTTCCTTGATAAGTTTGTGATCGTGTTTATTGATGATATCCTCATTTACTCAAAGTCGGAGGCGGACCATAAAGAACATTTGAGGATGGTGCTCGAAACTCTAAAAAGAGAGAAGTTATATGCTAAATTTTCCAAGTGCGAGTTTTGGATCGGGGAAGTTCAATTTCTTGGGCATGTGGTAAATAAATATGGAATTAAAGTGGACCCGGCAAAGATTGAAGCGGTGATGAAATGGGAGAAACCGAAGAATCCAACTGAAATTAGAAGTTTTCTTAGCTTGACGGGATATTATAGACGTTTTATAGAAGGGTTTTCCAAGATTTCATGTCCGTTGACTTCGTTGACCAAAAAAATGAGAAGTTCGTATGGACCGACAAACAAGAAGAGGCATTCTAGTTGTTAAAGAAGAAGTTGTGTGAAGCTCCCATTTTGTCTCTTCCGGAGGGCACCGAAGACTTTACGGTCTATAGTGACGTGTCGGGTTTGGGAATTGGATGTGTTCTTACTCAAAGAGGAAAGGTTATCGCTTATGCGTCACGTCAATTAAAGGAGCATGAGTTGAATTATCCCACTCATGATAAGGAGTTGGCGGCGGTGATTCATGCATTGAAGATTTGGAGGCATTATCTTTATGGCACTCAATGCAAACTCTTCACGGATCATCAAAGCTTGCAATATTTATTTAGTCAAAAAGACTTAAACGCGAGGCAAAGGCGGTGGATTGAAGTGTTCAAGGATTATGATTGTGAAATCCTTTACCATCCGGGCAAAGCGAACATTGTGGCGGACACTTTGAGTAGGAAGGAAATTAGTGAGAAAAGGAGGGTTAAAGCATTGAGAATTGAAGTGGTATCCACACTGGTTGATATGTTGAAGTGTGTGCAAGAAAAAGCTCAATAAGGTGGTAACATTAAAGGAGAAAAACTTGGCAAGTCAGTGATCTTTGAGGAAAATTCTCATGGGTTGAAAACATTTCAAGGGCTTGTTTGGGTACCGTTGTATGGTGAAAAAAGAGAGTTAATTCTTGATGAGGCTCATAAGACCAAGTATTCCATCCATCCCGGGTGTACAAAAATGTATATGGATTTGAAGCCTTTGTATTGGTGGCCGACTATGAAAGTAGATATTGCCAAGTAAATCAACAAGTGTTTAACGTGTTCCTTGGTGAAAATCGAGCATCAAAGACCTTATGGAGATCTCGAGCCATTGGAAGTCCCGGAATGGAAGTGGGAAAAGATCACCATGGATTTTGTTACTAAATTACCGCGAACAAGAAGTGGTCATGACATGATTTGCGTTATTGTTGACCGGTTGACTAAAAGTTCATTATTTCTCGCCGCAAGAGAAACATGGCTTATTGAGAAGTTTGCGGAATTATATGTGGAGGAAGTTGTTCAGAGGCACGGGATGCCGTTATCAATTGTGTCGGATCGGGACAGTCGGTTTACTTCGCATTTTTGGAAAAGTATGCAAGAGGTATTAGGAACTAAGTTATGTTTGAGCACGGCGTATCATCCTCAAACCGATGGGCAAAGTGAGAGGACGATTCAAACTCTTGAAGATATGTTACGTGCGTGCGTGTTAGATTTTGGAGGAAGTTAGGATAAGCATTCGTCCATAAAGATGGCCCATAAATATGGCCCCGTATGAAGCTTTATATGGTAGAAAGTGTAGATCCCCTTCTTGTTGGTTGCAAGCGGGAGAAAAGGTTTTGATAGGGCCTAGTCTAATTCAAGAAACCGCGGAAAAAGTGGAGGTAATTAGGGAGCGGATGAAGGCGGCTCAAAGTAGACAAAAGAGTTATGCTAATTTGAAGAATCGACCCATGGTATTTCAAGTGGGAGAGCAAGTGTTACTTAAAGTGTCACCTTGGAGAGGAATAATACGTTTTGGAAAAAGAGGAAAGCTTAATCCAAGGTATATTGGGTCGTTGAATGTGTTGGAGAAGATTGGAAAGCAAGCTTATAGACTTGAGTTGCCACCGGAGTTGCATGGAATTCACAATGTTTTCCATGTATGCTACCTTAGAAAGTGGCTTGGTGATAAAGTTGACTTTCTACCTTTAGAAGAAGTTCGAGTGGACGAACGCAAGAGACTCATAGAAGAACCGGAGGAGATTGTGGATAAAAAGGTTAAGAAGCTAAGGAAAAAGATGATCGATTTGGTTCTTGTCAAATGGAAGCATTCATCGGGAGCAAACCTCACATGGGAGACGGAAGAGGAAATGCGGAAGAGATATCCACAGCTTTTTGGAGGAGCCGAGATTCCGAGGACGGAATCTTCTTAAAGGGAAGGTAATTGTAACATCCTTAATCTAGGGTAAATAATTTAATAAATAAAAGTAATAAATTTAATAACTATAATAATTGAACTATATTTAATTTGATTAAGAGGTATATTTTGAAGAAGTATCTAGTCTAAAATAACTCAATAGGGGTAAAATGGAATTTACCACATGGAGATTCTAGAAGAAGGACCTAAATATAAAACTAGAACTCTTATGGAGTGGGGAGGGGTCTAATTGCAAATAAGAAAGAATTAGTGAGCTGGAGGGACCACTTTGCAATTAAGGGAAAACTTGGATCTTTAGTTGGAGGAAACCCCATTCCTTTCTCATTTTTCACGATTTTAGAAGAGGGGAGTGAGAGAGAGGGCGATTTCAAGGAGAATTCTAGAAGAGGAGCACATTTCCAACTAGATCTAAGTAGTTATCATCAACCATTTGAAGATCTAAGGTAAGAAATCAACCCTTCATGTTGAAAACCCACTATTAGGGTAGATTTGAGTTTAAATTTCGAGTTCTATGTTGGGGGAGATGAAATCCATGATCCCAAGGATGTAAATCACGAATTCTAGTGATCATTCTTCTACAATTTGATTGTTATATGCTTGGAGAACAATTGAGATGCTTGTTGATTCTTTTGGAACCCTAATTTTTGGGGAAAAACTCATCATATGGTAAAACCTTGATGATTGGATCAACTTTTATCTTCAACATGTTCTATGAAAGGCTTAAGTAGATTCCTAATGATTCCAAGTTATTGGAAGAAGGATTTCATTATTAGTTGGTCATTAGATTGGGTTGAATTGGGTATTCCATGACTTGAGTTCATAAGATGAAGTTGTGATTACATCATGGATTTAATTCAATGGAGATGACTTTGGATGGTTAAATTGAGCCTAATAATGTAGTAAATCGGATTAAAATAATGTCCTCTTGATGGTTATGAGTTTGGAAAAGTATTGGACCTTGATTTTGGTGAAAAGGAGTGAAAATGACCAAAAATCGGGGTTACAGCAGGTCTACACGACCCGTGCAGGGCCACACGACCCGTGTAGGGGGTCTGGAGGCTACGGGTTGGGTTTTGCCTGTAATGCTACACAACCCGTGTAGGGCTACACGCCCCGTGTAGCTCTGTTTGGCCAGTTTTGCAGTTTTTAGACCTTGAGCTTTATAGTTTGAGTCTTGGGTTCTGTAGTTCAAGCCTACTATTAAACAATGTTTAACTAAGATGTTACTATTATTTAGTAAAGCTTAATTAGTCCTAGAACCAGTTGTAATGTTGGTAATTATTTATTATAGGAGGAGATTAATTGAAGTGGAAGCAAGAAGATAACATCCTTCTTGGAACTTAAGGAAGGTGAGTTACCGGGAGTACACATCCCCCTTTTAACTTGGTGTTTTATTACAACCATCATGCATACTTCTATGTGTTAAATGTTGCATAAACCTTATGTGTGCATGTCATTAAAATGAGTCTTTTTCAAAGGTGGTTCTTATAATTGTTACAAAGAAGTTTTGAAAGACATTTGGACATCCTATTTGTGCATTGCATTACATGTAGGATGGGGGTTGACCGTGAGATGCCTTGATGACGAGTTTTACCCTTCTCAATCAAAGATGGTGAGGAGTTATTATGAGTTTTACCCTTCTCAAGGAAAGAGGGTGAGGAGTAGATGATCCCAACATTAGGGATTTGCATGAGGGAGTTGCTACTCCTCATGAGGCTAGTGTGATGGCCACTAGTCTTAGTTTCAACCTATACGGGGATCAAGTATAATGCTCCGTGCGTTTTCTTGTGAACTTAGGTGGGTGCCATTGAGGTGAGATGGACTTTTATGAGGTTGACACGGGTTGGGATAGTTGCATTGCATTTTGCATATTCATGACTATCTATTTTGGGAAAACCTTATGATGTTTTGTTATAAACTTTAAACGTGTAAAGAAACTATTTTTTTTGGAGGTTGTCTCGAGGGTTAAGGTTATCCTTTCCACTCACAATGAGATAGCCTCGGGTAACTCACTAGGCATTTCAATTGCCTAACTGTTTTGATGTGTAATCAGGTTATGAATAAGAGCTAGAGGCATGACGAGGACATTTAGAAGACCACAGTTTGTGTGGCCATTTGAACCATGTTTTGTACTAGAATTTTGATATCACCTTGCTACATGTTTTAAACCACTTTTTAGTTGTTTTGGGACCAATTTTCCGCAATGATGAGACTATTTCTGAATTAAAGATATTTTTATGATAAATGATGTTTTAATTATAAATCCCTAGCGAGGGGTGTCACAGATGGTCGATCCGGCCAAAGTCTCGGCTGTCATGGGGTGGGTGTTGCCGAAGACACCCACCGAGGTTCGGAGTTTCCTCGGGTTGGCCGGGCATTATCAGAGATTCATCTAGAATTTCACCACGATCGCACTACCCTTGACCCGGCTAACAAAAATGGCAATCGCCTTTAGTTGGGTTGAAGCACAGAAGGAGGCCTTTAAGGAGCTGCGGAGGTGATTGTTTGTGGCTCCAATTTTCACTTTTCTTGAGGGAGTGGATGATTTGGTGATCTATTTTGATGCTTCTTATCAAGGGTTAGGTGTCGTGCTTATGTAGTGCGGTAAGGTGATTGCATACACCTCTAGGCAGCTAAAGACTCATGAGGTGAATAATCCTTCGCACGATCTGGAGTTGGGGCTGTGGTTTTTGCCCTTAAGATATGGATGCATTATCTGTTTGGGGTCAAGGGTATCATTTGTACTGACCACAAGAGCCTTAAGTATCTGATCAAGTAGCAGAACTTGAACTTGTGTTAGAGGAGGTGGCTTGATGTGGTGAATCACTATGCCTTCGGGATATTTTACCATACTGGTAAAGCAAACATGGTCGCCGATGCTCTTAGCCAAAAGTTGGCTTGTGAACCTGTACGAGGTTTGTGCTTGTGGATGACAATGGTTACCCTTTTGTTAGAGATGCTTGATAAGGCCCAGGAGGTGTCGATTCGGGATGAGAACGCCAAACGCGAGACAGTTTCTTGCAAAATTCCGATTTTCGTTCGGGATACTCGAGGATTGATGACTTGATACAGACGAGTTTGGGTTCCATTTACTGGGGGAAACATACATACTTTAATTGACGAGGCTGACAAGTCTAAGTTTTCCATAATCTGGGAGAAATGAAGATGTATTGAGACTTACGCGAGGATTACTAGTGGCCTTGTATGAAGCGGGATGTCGCTAGATACGTACAGGAGTGCTTGACTTGTCAAAAAGTCAAGGTTGAGCACTAGCGACCTCATGGTAAGTTGCAACCTTTGGAGATCCCTGAGTGGAAGTAGGAGCATATCACGATGGATTTTCTCACTAAACTCCCAAGGACTCCAGGGGGAGTTGATGCGATATGGGTGATAGTCGATCGATTGACCAAAAGTTCTCATTTCCTACCAATTCAGGAGAGTTACTCGACGGAGAAACTTGTCGATATTTTGGTCAAAGCTATTGTACCCAAGCACGAGGTTCCTATTTCCATTGTTTCCGATAGGGATACACGGTTCACGGCTCGGGTTTGGGAGAGGTTCCAGGAAGAGATGGGTAAGGGGTTACAGTTTAGCACGACGTTTCATTCTCAGAAGGACGGTCAGAGTGAGCGTATGATTCAGATGCTAGAGATATCCTTCATGCTTGTGTCTTGGTACTGGTATGCCGTCATTTGAGTTGCTATACAGGACGCCTATTTGTTGGGGTGAGGTTGGCCATCGAGTATTGGGAAGCACGGATGTTGTGCTTGAGATGAAAAAGTTGATTCGAATTGTTCGGGATCGTCTAGTTACTACTCAAAGTCGACAGAATAGCTACACTAATAGAAGGTGATGAGATTTGGAGTTTCAGGTGGGAGATTCTGTATTGCTGAAGGTTTCTCTGTGGAAAGGGGTGATTTGGTTTCGAAAGACGGGAAAGTTGGCGCCCAGTATATCGGACGATTCAGAGTCATTACTCGAGTAGCGAAGGTATATTGGTTGGAGCTACTTGATGAGTTGAGGTTGGTCCACAACACTTTCCATGTGTCTCAGCTACAAAAAGTGTTTCGTGGACGAGATGGCAGTGGTTCCATTAAATGACATCCAGATCGATGAGCGGCTCAATTATGTGGAGAAGTCGATTGCCATCATTGAGAGGAAAACGAAGACCCTGCGAAACAAGGAGATAGGGTTATTGAAGGTCCAGTGGCAACATCGGAAGGGCTTCAGTGGACTTGGGAACCAGAGACGGAGATGTGTGAGTACCTGGAGTTATTCGATGGTGCGGACTTTGGCGACGAACCCTGATTCAAACGGGAGAGACTTGTGACACCCCATTTTCCGGTATGTTTAAAATCTTGAATTTATTATTACCAATGTATAATATTAATAAATTATACTAAAAATAAAAATAATAATAACTTAATTATAATAGTTGAGGGTGGGTTATGACATAGTTTGAAACCTTAAATCATTGGATAATTGATGTTAGGACTAAAGCATAGTGTAAGTATGCAAGTATAGGGACTTATCTTGCCAAATATGAAACTTGTACATGAGTTTATCCTCTTGGGCTGCGAAGGCAGACGGTTCAAGGGGGAGGGCCTCCTAGCTTCGTTTTTTAGTGTAAGTCCAGCCCAAGCTTCTCCTAATGACCACTTAAGCTAGAACCCATCATAAGCTAACCCTAATTCATTCCTAGCCACGAAACATCTCCCTCTCTCGCTCTCTCTCTCTCTCTCTCTCTCTCTCTCTCTCTCTCTCGTTTTCTTCTTGCTGCAAAACATGGAATGTGAATAAGGTAAAAGATAGAAGATTATCAGGGAGAAGAAGTCAAGGAGGAGAGAAGATCTATTTGAGGTGAAGTAATAAAGCTTTGAGTTGCATCCTTAGGTAATGCTTCTTCCTGTTCTCTTTGTTCTAGCCGAAATCACCATTATCACACCTCCATCGTGAGGTGTGTGTATGTCGGTGTATGTGTGTGTCTGTGTTTGTGTGTTGCTCTAGAGTCTTGATCTAGTCTTTGGATTTTTGGTGATATTAATGAGGTTATTTCAGACCCTAGAGGTTTTAAGGGATGTTGTAATGGGTTTAGGTTTGAAAACCCTGACCCTAGTGGCTTTGTTGGAGTAATGGAAAATCCGCTATTATGGGGTCCTCTTGGAAATATCATGTAAAATCATGGGAATATCCATTGTGGTCGAATATTATGTATCTAAAAAGGTTTAGGAGTGTAGTTTTTTCCACCAAAAGGGTTTGATCTGATTCCAATCCTGGATTAGGTGGAAATGGAAATCTTTACAGACTAGTCTGGAGTTCTGTCAGACTAAATCATCCGACTTCTAAAAATCGCTAAAAATCATAAAAAATCATTTAGGTGTGAGGTCAGTGGCCTTAGTTCGGGTTGGATGTCTAGTTTGTCTATACCAAATTGTAGAACTCAGTTCTAACCCACTTAGAGCTTGGATTAATTCTTTGGGGCCCGGTTCATCTTGTTTCATTACATTAATTCCGTAATAAAAACATTCATTATTCTTATCCCATAATATCAACATATATGTATCCAAAATAGCAACATAATTTTATCCATTAAAGCAACATAAATGCTTTTTCTATCCTTAATAGTAACATACTTACAATTTTATCCATAAAAGCAATATTTTAGATTTTTTATCTATAATAGTAACTATCCATAATAGCAATGTCCTTTATTCACTTTACCACTATAAGTAATGTCTTTATAATTGTATTGGTGATAACAACATACTTAGATTTTCTACCCAAAATAGCAAAATACCTTTTTTTTTGTCCAACAACAACATACTTAATTTTTTAGCCATAGCATCATCATACTTACATTTCTACTTATAACAATATTCTTACATTTTGATCCATCAATAGCAACATACATTTTTCCTTCATAATAGCCACATATGTTATTTTTATAAATAATGGAACTGCATTTTACTATTTTTACCAACACAACCAATGTAGTATACTTTTATCTATAATATTAACATAATTAACAACTATATCCATTATAACAAAGCACATTATTTTTTATCCGTAATAACAACACACATGCATTTTTATGAATTTTAGAGACATAATTTTTGTTCATATTATAAACATATTTTTCATAATCCATAATACTAAAATACTAACATTTTATCTACATTAGCAACATAATTACTTTTTTTATTGATAAAAGCATCAAACATACATTTTTATAAATAATAGAAACATATATACTTTAGTTTTTATTCATAATAGCAGTGTATTTTACGTTTTGCCAATAGAGCTAGTGTTCTTCATTTTTATCTATAATGACAACATACTTAACTATGTTTACATAATAGCAACATTATTAATTATTTATTTATAATAACAACATATTAATGTACTTTATTTTACTAATATAAGCAATGTACTTAATTTGTTATTCTATAAATCATGCATTAATTAAGTAACTATACATGCTGCTAAGAAGTGATGTATTTCTGGAAGGACATGCAACCCCTGCAACATGCCCATACCACCATGAAGATACGATCCAAGTGACCTACCTCAAAAAGTTGGCCTTTCTTTTTTTGTTGACATGCCACTCCCACAAGTTCCTCATCACCCTTCATATTGTTAGTGGGGTTGTTGCCATACTTTTCAATTATCATATTCTTTTGGATCTTTACCATATACCAAAATAATACGATCTTTATAATATTAAACATTCATAATAAATAAACACATCAAACAAAATGTTTGGATAGAAAAATATAATATATAGGATGACAAATTATCATGCAAGTTGGTTAAGTCTTTATATGGACTTAAATAGAACCTCATATATAGAATGCTAATATTACCTCTTCTTTATTTGAATTTGGGTTTATCAAAGTAAAAATAATTGCTCCTTATCTAGAAAACAAAATAATGGTGTATTTTTTGTTTTATTAGTGTATGTAGATGATATTGTGACAATAAGAAACTATGAACAAGAAATACTTGATGTGAATTTTCTTTCAAATTAATTTTTTCATAAAAGAAGTTCGTAAACTTAAATTCTTTCTTGGAATTGAAATTGTGAACAAAAGAATAGGCTATGTCTTTCACAAATGAAATATTGTTTGGAATTATCATAGGCTTTTGTCTTTGTAAATTTGTTATTACTCTATTAGATTTAAATGTGGTTGTTAGTAATGAATATATTATTTCTGATAATAATTTTCATAGAAATAACTGAATATCAAAAATCAAATGAAATCTAATAAGTGAGTTCATGCACTTTGTTGCAAAGTCGTATTTGTAGTTGGCTATTGGAGTTTTAGGATACTTAATATTCTGTCAAGGAAAATGAATTCGTATTTCTATAAATAGTTGTATTTCTTTGTCTACTTGGGTTGATGCAACCTAGGTTACATGTACCCATTTCAAGAGGTCCACTAACGTTTTGTCTATTTCTTGGTTGTTCTCAAATATCTTACAATAGCAAAAAAAAAAAAAAAAAAAAAAAAAAAAAAAAAAAAAAAAGTCCACCATTCCAAGTCATTTACTGAAGAAGAAAGCATGACTTCGGCCACCGCAACCTGTGAGGTTTTTGTGTTTTGAACTTAATATTGGCTTGGGTTTAGAATATGATTTGCAAGTTATTTTTTATAGTGATAACATGATTGTAATTTGAACGGCCTCTACCTAGTGTTGTGTGGGAGGTTTAAGCATATAGAAATTGACATCTATTTACTAAGAAATAATGTTCCTGAAGTGGTAACAAATGTTTTGAAAGTGAAAATAGCAAGAAACATATGTTTCTAAAGTGGTAACAAATGTTTTGTAAGTGGAAACTTCAAAAATTATTGATATTTTTACCAAGTCTCTTGGTTCATATTAGCATAATTAACTTGGTGAAAAGTTAGGCTTATGCAATGCCTTTCAAGTTAAGTTCGAGGGATTGTGTTGAAAGATCTATGATCTTTTAACATATTTTTATTCTAAAGTTGAAAGGAATATTTGTTTCGGAAAGGAAAATAAACAAAGAGGGAACTAAAAGGTTGAAACTTTAATTTTATTTAAGATTACTTGTTAAATAAAATTTATAATATTTAATGACATTCTAAATAATTATGCCACTAATAAATATCGATGTTAATAGCCAGGGGCAGAACATGAGCACCACAAATAGAGGGGCCGACAAAAATTTCAAATCAAAACTGTATAATCAAATAAAAACTTTACTAATATAATAGCTATCCGAAATAAACATTTTTGCAAATTCGAGGCCTAATTTGATTTCTTAATCTATATATTTATAAAAAATATATATATAAATTTTACTAATACAATAACTATGAAAATGATCACTTACAATGAAGAGTTTATCAGGATATCTTGATATCTTGGTAGTGAACATTCTTCATTAATAATTATGAGATTTTCTTCACATGTTTTTGAATGTGTTGATAATTTATATGAAAATAATATTGGCTCTTAATTAGGTTTATTTAGTTATTAGATTATTTGTTTATGCTTATATTTGAGTGTGTATTAATGGAAATTAGACGCTTTTAGTAAATACCGAATATGTTTAAAATTCTTACAAAATTTGTTGTTGGCGATGAGAAAATTTGTTTATGCTAATAATATAGTATTTAATTAAGAATCGATTAATATTGGAGTGAAGCCTTAATGAAATAATGACACGTCGGTTACATCTTTAATTAAAGGATAGTAAACAAACAATTAAATTTTGACACCTGGTTATATACCCGCGTAGAGGGAAGGCGTGGAGTTCGACTCCTACCAACTCTTATGTGGGGGATTTTCCCAGGAGGCGAGACTTTGAGGGAAAGTGGCCTTTGCACCATATGTAATTGCCAACCGTTCTGGGTTGCGGGGCTCTTACCCTCAGGTGAAACCAAATTACCAAGTTCCAAAAAAAAAAAAAAAAAAAAAAAACTAATAACCCAAAAAAGCAAGGGCAATGGTCTCTCCTGGCACTATAAGCTTTCCGTCACTGTTAATAGCATAAAGTGTTAAGGCTATGAGGTGTTCATAACTCCATGACTTTCCATTACAGTCGTTACGCCAGCGACACGTCAGCATGACAACCCCAGAACACACCCTAGGAAATGCAAGACAGCATAACATCCATTTTATTTTCCACGTCATCAATTTATTTTACGTTTTTATAATTAAAATCAAACATTATAAATTAATTAAAAAAGCATAATATTAAAATTAAAATAATCGTTGGATTTCGAGATCCTCGCACGTTTCGATCACGTTTGGGTTCGGGAACAAGTAGCCATTTTGGACCATTTCGTATAACGTCCCAAGCTTTCAAATGCGCATATGGTTTTCCAACCTGTCGAGCATATTGGTTCATCGCGGTGTTGAAAGTGTTGAATTCGTTTTCGCCGCTTCGGCGAAGGTTGACCAAGTTGTTGAAGATTGCGTTGAACTTGGTACAATCGTGGCGAAGTTTCCGCCATTTCCCCGTAAGCCCGTCGTTATTTCGGTACGCTCCACGACCCATGGCTTCGTGATAATGGGCCAAAATCTGCTCCCACATCCCATTAGCATTTTGACTATTTCCTTTTTGGGAATCGGTGGAAATAGCGAGTCAAGATTTCACCAACTGCACTTCTTCATCTTGTGTCCAAGGACCCTTTGCATATTGGGCGTTCCTTGTGTTGTTTCGGGAAGCCTTTTTTTTCTTCCGTGATGAAGACTCGGACGGTGGTTGGGTTTCCTTGACGACCTCATTGGGGATGCTTGTGGCGGTGGTGATGGAATCGGTGGTTATTGCACGGGTGGTGGTGATGAAAAATGTTTGACGGTTATGGAAAAGGTGGATATTGGTAACGTGGTGGTGGGTATGGATATTGGTTTGGTGGTGGTGGGTATGGATACGGGTATTGGGGTGGAGATGAACCCGTAAGCAAGCTCGTAAACGTATAATTAGGCGAATAATTAACGTTATATTCGTCTAATCGAAAGGGATTTGGATGTGACGGTGAGGTGTTGGGATCGTTTTCCATTTTGGATGTAAGTTTGTGCGTAATATTTGGATGTAAATGTGAAATATGTGTATAACTTGGTTGTGTAAAAATGAGATTGATATAGTTTATATAGGAAAAAATTGTTTTTTTTAACCCAACGGTCGGAATTTTGAACTCAAACGGTCAAAAGACCGTTCTCGAGCGTTAAGGGGGTGGAATTCCAGCACGCGGCGTCCTCATAACGCGGGGAGGGAGGGGGGGGGGGGGGGGGGAGGGGGGGAGGAGGGGGTGTTTGGCGCGTCTTCCTTATTGAGGTGGCAGAACGCCGGGGGAGAGGGGGGGTGTTTCACCCTGTAGCCTAAGTGCCACTAACTTTTTAAATTATAATTATAATGTATAAAATATCCTATTGAAATATAATATAGCGAGAAAAAAAGTAGTTTTGCTACTAAAAGTTTGTGATGTTAATTATTATGTTCATTATGTTATAAATAATATATATTAAAAGGAAAATAGTTATTATATTGGATTTAAAGGATCAAACTAACGGAATCAAAGCAAAAGACATAAACCGCAACAAAACGCTACAACATAAAACGCAAAAAGATTTGTTCTTGTACCTTTAAAACGAAAAAGAGACTGTTTGTTTTTTAAAAATAAATATAACGTATTCTGGGCATGTGTTGCACGGTTGCACCTTATAAAATTTTCATCCGCATGACCGAAATTAACTATAAAAATTTTCCCCAATAATTTCACACGCAATACCAACATAGATAGAAGTCTTAATTTAGAGACGGCGTTAGCCACGAAATTACGACAAAACACTTGTGTTAGTTTTCCAAAGGAGATTACCAACAAATTTACCTGTCAAAAACTTTTTCGTGGGTGATATACGTAGGGATTTACCACAAAATATGATTCTATATTAAATAAATCTATTTGCATGTGATTAAACTACGTACAGATATGTCGTATTGAGATTTTTTTTAAATAAATCCATTTTGTAGGTAGTATTGTGTGGGTGATTCACATACGGATTTACCATAAATATGAACATTTTTAAACAATTTGGGGAAATTCGATGGACAATCAACAATTATTATTATTATTATTATTATTATTATTATTATTATTATTATTATTTAATATTATTTTGATATCATTTTATTATTATAACTTGATAATATATATATATATATATATATATATATATATATATATATATATATATATATATATATATATATATATATATATATATATATATATATATATATATATATATATAGTCCGTTTCAAGGAAGAACCAATATTTTCCTAGAAACCGTAGGAACTTTTTGACTGAAATTTTTTTTTCAAAAAAAATGACATAATACATCTAGTCGCTTATATTTAAGACTTTTTGTCAAAAAAAATTTGAAAAATAATATGTATACACGAAATGTGCATATATGCATTTTTTTCGCACATGTGTATATGATCACGTTTCGTGCATATGTGCACATTTCGTGTATATATATTATTTTTTCAAATTTTTTTTTACAAAATGTCTTAAATATATGCGATTAGGTGTATGATGTCATTTTTTTTGAAAAAAAAATTTCAGTAAAAAAGTTCCTACGGTTCCTAGGAAAATATTGGTTCCCATTTGATATTTAGTCTATATATATATATATATATATATATATATATATATATATATATATATATATATATATATATATATATATATATATATATATATATATATATATATATATATATATATATATATATATATATATATATATATATAGACACACACATACACATACCCAATCCTTATAAGATAAATCCTGAATAGCTAGAGAATCAAAATACATTGCTATTTTGCTATGGAATGACTTTCTATTGCTTTTTGCTATGAAATTTGTTACAAAATATAACTTCGTAGAAAACATTGGAATTGTTTTGATATATTGCTATTGAATCATGATCCATAGTGAGTTTACTACGGTACTTTCTAATGTATAAAAATCGATAGCTATTTTGTTACATATATTGTCACGATACAAAATTCCTTAGCTAGTTTGCTATAGAATGAAATTTCATAGCTATCCTGCTATTGAATTTCTCTATAGAACTATATTTCGTAGTACGTTTGCTACAAAATTCCTTAGCTAGTTTGCTACATAATGTAATTCTACTATAGAATTTACTATGAAACTTAATTCCATAGCTATTTTTCTATGAATCCGTATTTTTAGTTCCTCTGCTATAGAAGGAAATTCTATAGCTACCCTGCTACAAAGTTTTTCTACGGATTTAAATTCCGTAGTTATCTTGCTATGGAATGAAATTTTGAAATTGTTATACTAAATAATGAAGATCCATAGTAGATATGCTACGAAACAAAATTCCATAACTAAAATTAATAAAAAATAAAACATTTATTTTAAAAAAAAACTATCAAAATTTAAAATTGAAAAAAAATAATTTCTAAAATTACAAAAAGTAAAAAAATTTAAAACCTAAGTAATCCAACCAATAATGTTTTTTGGAGAGAAGGTGTGAAAGTAAAGTTAAAGTACGCACAATGATGACAAATTGTAATCATTTATTCTGGTGTGTCTATTTCTAAAAGCTTTGGTGATATTATATTATAGGCAAAATTACACTGTAGCCCCATGTACTCTTCATGCTTAGTCGATTTGATCCCCATGTTATTTTTTTTTGCTTTATAGGGGCATGAACTAATGGAGTACCGTTTGAAATGGTCTCCCACCCGGTACACCCGGTTACGCGTAAGCCACGTAGTTTTTGACCAAGCCACATAAGCGACGACTGATGATGTCACTACGCACACATCATGGTGGCCAGGAAACCGGCTACTATTCGCCTTGGAGAGCAAGTTTAACCGGAAGCTCTTTGTATATAATTGAGTCATTAGATCGAGCAATTCCACAGAAATCGTTACCCTAATTTCACACAAAAGTTAGATCCCGTAAGATACGTTGCTCAATCCCTTTAACTTGGTGATGGATCCTACAATCGAGGCCTTATTCAGTGAGTATTCAGTCCACAATAGCATAGAGACGCAAATCTCACACGAGGAACATATGAACGTTCAAACTGGAGCTGGCACTTATACGTGAAGAGGTGGATGCGGGACATCGCCGCCTAGAGGAAGAAAATGCAGCTCTCTGGCGTGAAGTCGTCAAACTCAAAAAAACCCTCAAGTCCGTGGTGTGCGGTGGTCTACTTGGTTTGGTGTCGGTTTAACCTTCGCGTTCACTCATTGAGGATGCCGTCCGGGAAGTCGAGGTGGTCAAGGAATGGGTAGTTATCGTAGTTATTTAGTATTTTAATATAGGTAAGTTAGGCCTAATGGAAGTCCTGCTGCAATGCTGTGCAGGCATTTTGGGTTGGCTTAGAGTATTCAGCCAATGTATTTTGTTGCTTGGTATTTCCTAATCAAATCTAATCTAATCGTATTTTAAGTATGTTTATGATCGACTGTGTATTGGTTGTTTGAATGTATTTAGGTTTTGGTCATTCAAAAGACATGGGTATTTGGTTGTTTGAATGTAGTTAGACAATATGGATTATGAAGTATATTACAGATGGGTATTGGGCAATATGTGGTATGATACTTTCATTTTTCCCCCAAAAATAGCAACCAACTTTTAAAAAATGTTTGCAAATTTAGTCCTTATTGGTAATGCGTTATAGTAAATTGTACAAACGTTGGGCAAAATGTTGGGTAAATTGTACAAATAGCAACGTACTTGTCATGGAATTATTTTTTCAGAAATGGTAAGCATCTTTGATTTTTTGTGTAATAATAGCAACGTACTTGTCAATTTTGTTACATTTTGTTACATTATGGTCATTTTGTCTGAAATATTTAACGGATTGGTCGAAGTTAACATCCAAACAAAACATAATTTTTTTTTTCATATTTGGTACATTTTGGTCCATTTTGGTCCATTCCATAAATTTTTTTTCAGATTTGGTCCATTTTGATCCATTTTGTCAAAAAATAATACAATGCTATTTTTTACCAACCAAAATTCAAACCACAAACATCAAATTTAACATCCAACATAATTTAAAAATGACAAATTGTTGTTTCAAACTTACAGAAATACATTATTAAAAGCAAGTTAATTGTTAACTAATCCAATTCCATCAGCTTCCCAGAAGTCATCCCTTCACCACCAGGCACCTCAACTATTTTTCCAAGCTTTCTTTTACGGATTCTTTATGATCTTTTTGGCTCTGGCTTCTTGTTACACACACTCTCTTGAGTCCCTCCAGCTTCCCCTCCCAAAGGCTGTTGTATCCCTGAAGTGGTGTAGTTGCTTGATGTGGCTATTTTCCTCTTACCCCTTTTAGAAGTAGTGGACTTGGCTAATGTCGCATTTTTATTACATGTTAATTTGTTGTGACCATGCTCTTTACAAATGCCACACAATACACTTTTACCCACTTTTGAGACAGTGTGCTTGTTGCTTCTCTCTGATGTATCCTTCTTTCTCCTTATGTTTGGCCTCCCTGGCATTCTTCTTCTTATGGGGGGTAAAGGTGGAATAAATTCAGTTTGTGGCCACATTTCTGATCCATTCATACCTTTTATTGGATGTTTGTAAGTGTTCTTATAAAATGTTGCAAGATATAAAGGATTCACAAATTGTTCAATTGTCCCATACACAAATGAAATTGTTGCCAAGGAATGCACACATGCATAACCATTGATTTCCCATAGCTTGCAAGTGCAAGTCTTCTTCTCCAAGTCCACAACATATGCCTCACCCATATTCCTTATTTCAAATTGCATCAAACCACAGGGCAACACTTGCCAGTACCTGGTATTTACATCATTAGTGAATTAAATGTACACATTAAAAAACATTAATAAATTGTACCTTTGTTGGACTTTTAAGTTATTTAATTTCTGTCTAAGGACTGGACAAATCTCATAGTCTGGCCAATTACTGCCTTTGAGTTGCATTCTATGCATCTTGTCCATCACATACATCCTAATTTCTTCTAACATGGTGATGATAGGTTTTTTCCTAGCCTCAGTAATCACACTGTTAAATGTTTCTGAGAATCCATTTTCCACTGCATCACACATACTCCCAAATTTGAAGAAAGCCCTTGACCATGTTTTAGGATTCTTGTCCACCAGAAATTTATGTGCTGCATTGCTCAATTGTTGGATTTCCTTCATTGTTGCATTAAAGTGGGGTTCAGTTGTTGCCTTACTAGCTTTCCAAAAAAGGGTTTCAAATTGAGCCCCTGTAAATCTCTTTTTGAAGTTAGCATATATGTGCCTTACACATTACCTATGCTCAGCATCAGGTAACACTAAGACCTGTTTCCAAGTGCAGATCATCTGCAAGATTTTCCAAAAACCATTTCCAGTTTTGTTTATTCTCTACACACACAACAGCCCAAGCAATTGGGAAGATCTGATTATTTGCATCCCTCCCAACAGCACTTAAAAGTTCCTAACTAGATAACCCCTTCAGAAAACACCCATCTAAGTTAATGATTCTTCTACATCCACTTCTCCATCCCTTTTTTAAACCATCAAAATAAACATAAAATTTACTAAAGTAATTCTTCCCATCTGTCATGCTATTAACTTGGAGTTTCACAGTGGAACCAGGATTTGATCTCTTAATCTCCTCACCATATGACCATAGCTTTGCATAGTGTTCAACAATGGTTCCTTCAATTAGAGTTAATGCATAATTCTTTGCTCTACGACACTGGCTCATACTAACCTCTATACCAAAATACTTTCTTACCTCTTCCCTTAATAGTCTGACACTCATTTTTTGTTTGTGTAGTATCTCTTTAGTGTAATGACTTCCAATCCAAGCATATGTGACAAGGGAACCCATTCTATAATTCCTAGCACAATTATGCTCTTCTTTAAGGGACTTAATTTGAAATGACATTTCCTCACTCATCCAAGAACCCCATAACCTAAATGTGCAAGCACCGTTGCAACATTTTACTAACAACCTTCTACTATCATTTTTTTGTAGCATAACTGATAACCTTTAGCAACAACATAATTATAGAGCATACTTTTGAGTTGTTTAGGATTTCAAACCACATTCCTAAAACAGGCACATGCTTCTTCCATTCAACATCTAGATTGAATCTTGTTGAACACTCTTTTGATCCTGTGTTTACATCCATATCCATTTCTTCTACATCATCACCCACATTTTCTTCTGCTTCATCACCCACAATTTCTTCTGCATCATCACCCACATTTTCTTCTACATCATCATGTTCAATTGTCGCATTATCATCCACTCTTTTGGGTGACCCCATAACTCTACCACAATTTTCCTCATCTGGACTAATAACTCCTTCATCGTCTTCATCTATCCAGTCCTGTATGATAACACCTTCATGATCCATGTAAATTGGCAGTAGAACGCCACAATGGTATAAAACCTCTATGAAGTCCACATACTCCATCTCGTCTGAAATCAAATGCAACTCATAAGGTACGTCATGCTCCGGTAGATAATAGTACAGGTTCTTGCATTCCCTTCCAGCAAACCTTTCAAGGAACTCGATACATTCCTTCAACTCCATCCCCGAAAAATCAACGTCGTCTAGGTACTGTTGCATGCCATTTATGTAGCCAAAAGGTTCCCGATTGAAGATTCCTTTGAAGTGTAATTCAACGACAACATTCAATCCCATGGTTTAGATCGACTGTAACAAATTTTGGGCGAACTGGGCTACAGTGTAATTTTGGGCGAACTGGGTTTTCGATTTGAAGGGTTTTCTGGTTCGTTTATTTGGTAACACAATTTGAACAGATGAATAGGTTTTAAAGTCAATCAATTGGTATTCGAGTGACATGCCACATGAATCAGCAGCTGACTAGGCTTTGCAATCGGTTAACCCCTTCGTTTTATAGAAGAGGGACCTTTTTAACAACCAAATAAATAATTCATGCCCTCATAACACCAAAAAAAAAATTTAGGGACCAAATCGACCAGCAAACAAGACCTCATGGGGCTATAGTGTAATTTTGCCTATATTATATGTAATTAAAGAGTTACAAGTTGGATATGAACCGTACTTACATTCATACTTTCAATTAAGAATAATGTAGTGGAACATAATGTTGGTAATGATTAGAACACAATAACGGTACCGATTAGAACTGTAATACAAATGAGACGTTGTACATACACTCATAGTTTGAATTAGGCCTTATGTCTTAAGACTTATAACTTATTTATTTGGCTTTCGGCTTATAGCTTTTGATGTATGGCCTAGGGCTTATGTTATTTGACATTTGGCCTTGGGTGTAAGGCTTATGGCTTATAGGTTTATGGCTTATGGTGTATATATTATGCCTTATGGCTTAGGGCATGCAACACAAGGTTTAAGGGTTATAGATTATAGCTTATGGCTAATGGCTTATAGCTTATGGCTTATGACGTGTAGCTTAGGGCTTAAGGATCATGACTTTCGGCTTAGGGGATATGGCTTAAGGATTATTGCTTTAGGCATAGGGATTATGGCTTACGGCTTAGCGCCTATGGTTTACAGTTAAGGTTTAAGGTTTATGGTTTCGGGTTTAGATTTTAGAGTTTCAGGTTTAGGTTCTAAGGTTTAAGGTTCACCGTTTCAGGGCTTATGGGTTATGACTTATGACTTATGGATTATGGCTTATGAACTATGGCTTTTGGTGTATGGTTTAAGGTTTAAGGAATATGTCTTATGGTTAGATCTTATGACCTACGTCTTATAATTTTTGGCGTACATCTTAGGGAACATTCCTTGTGGTTCAGGGTTAAGGCTCACTACGTAAATTTTATGGTTTAGGGCTTATGTCAAATAGCTTATGTTTAAGGCACATGAATTTTAGATTATCTATTATTTCGTATATAGTATAAGTAAAATGTTTTTTTTTATGTTTGATTATACATGATAATGTTTAGGGTTTGGTTTAAGGATTAGGGTTTGTGTTTAGGATTTAGGTTTTACGGTGTACTGTTTAGCATTTGGGGCTTACGGTTTGGTGCTTAGGGATTAAGGTTTATAGCTTAGGGTTTAAGGCTTAAGGCTTAGGGCCTATATGTTATGACTTATGACTTACTGCTTATGACTTGTGGTTATGACCTATTATTCATCTCGCTACATTATGTGAGTACACAATTAGTCATCTAAATATAATATATTTTTGGATATTCGATTTCAAAAGTGTATTGAACATGACCTGGATTTTGACTCATTTAGTTTCCTTTCCTGGATGACGACAAAAGTTGCTACGAAATAGTTATTCAATAATAAATACAAAAATATCATAATATAAATAAGAAGATTATATAATATCTTTGAAATTAAAAAAATTAAAAAATTTTAATATCTAGATAATTTTTCAAAAAAAAATATATTCCCTCCCTCCCATAATTACAATCCCATGATCCCATGATTTTCAATCCCGAAGGGCCTGTTCTCGAGTTTTTGTTTAGGAGGGGAATGGAAGGGAAGGATAGAAAATCAGTAATGAATTATGTTCTTGAGTTTCCTTTATGGAATGGAATTGAAAGAGATGGAAGGGGAAGGGAAGGAATTGTTGGAAATAGTATCTAAGATCATAACTATTGGTAATATTTTTAATAATAGCAGGGTTATTTTGGTTATCCTTAAGACCTAGTTGAACAATTTAGTTACAAAAAGAAATTGGAAGAAATTAGTTTATTAGTTTGTGATCATATGATAAATTAATTGGAAACTAATTGGAATTAATAAGGATTAATTAATTATTGGGACTATATGTTAATTAATTAAAAGTGTTTAATTAATTGTAACAGTCAAGAGGATAAATATAGCAAAAGGGTTGTAGCTTTGGAAACAAGATAGGGTTTCCCTATAAATAGAGGGCTAGGGATCAAACCCTAGAACTCCTTTCCCTTGCCTTAAGTGTCGTCACTTTCTCCCCTCCCCCTCCCTTTGGCGAATTGCAAACCCTAATTAGGGTTTATGGATTTTAGCCTACACCCTTAAACAAGGTACTGTCAGAATTTTTTCTCTGGTGTTCTTAGGTGTGATTCCATTAGATGGATTCTGGTTTGGATCCTTTGCATCCATCAAAGCAAGAAGGTAAATTGATCAACAAAGAGGTAAATGTTCTTATCCTTTTTGTAATTGTAATAATTGTATGAACTTAGATTCTAGGTGATTGTTTTGAGTAGGGATGAGCGTGGTCCTGAAACCGACCCAACTAGGACCGAACCCGAGCCGGACTGAGACCGAGGGAAGACATTCAATGGAACCGAGGACCGACCAAATTATGAGACTTGGTCTTGGTTTTGGGTACGGGATCGCTCGGGTTTGGTCGGGTTTTACCCGAGCAGGACCAAGCGTAAAAATTTCAAAGGCCTACATTATAATCTTAATGTCTTTTAAACTTTAGGTCGATTCCGTACCCGAGAACCCGACAATACCGAAGGACCAAGACCGAGAATGACCAAGACCGAATTAAGCCTCATATACGAACCGAGTACCGACCAAGTAACATGGTTGGTTCCTTATCTCAGGTCCGGTTCCTCGGTTCTTGGGCTTGGGCTCGGGCTCGGTTCTGAGGACCATTTCACATCCCTAGTTTTGAGCATGTGACTAGAATATATTTCTATATGACTAGCTTCCATTATCATGTTAATCTTGTTGGTATATATGTTCAAAACCCTACAATGGTAACAGAGCCTTAGTTTATTGTTATTTGTACCATTAGATCCAATTTGATTTGTAAAAACTTGTTTGCATGACTATGATATTAAAAAGTTAGGGTTTATGCTATATGCATTTTCGAAAAATTCATATAGGATTGGTAGTGACCTTGATGAAACGGATAATCTGGAGTGTGCTATGACATGATGAAACGCCAACGTGTGTCGCCGGAAAAGGAGATAGAAGAAGATAAAGAAACCGATACAGTAAAGGAGAGATCTTACAGGAGGGAAATGACGGAGAGGTGAGAAGCTTGTGGTTTTCAGAAACTGCTTTCGCTTCCGCCGTTGCTCCGACGAGTCCAGAACCATTTCCTTATGTATTTAGTTCCGATTAGCAACCAGTGTGATTAAAGCGTTCAGGTAAGTTTAGATCTGCTGATAAGCAATGCGGTTATTCTTGGTTTTATTGATGGGAGGTGCTCATTTGCTCCGCCAGTTGTTTGTCGGAAGCGGTGTTGGGAGCGGCGGTGGATACGGTTGTGCGATGAGGATGTCCGCGTTGGATACTGTGGGGTTTTACGAAATTTGAAAAGAAAAGGGTGAACGAATGTTTTAACCTTTAAAGAGAACCTAGTGTTTGGACTGCCCGCGCGATGCTGCGGAAGCCCGATATATTGAAAAATGTAGCTCGACAGAAAAATAAATTATGTAAGGGACGAAATGAATAGTGATTTGTACTTTGTATCAAATAGAAGCTTATTTGTATTTTGTATCAAATGTATTAACAATTATAATATGCTCTGAGTTTAGTATTTTTTATTCTGAAAAAAGTGGAACCAAATGAATAGTGATTTGTACTCACATACGTTTTTTGCAAATTAATATATATATAATTACCCGTGGAATATTATGTTGAACAATATTTGGGGTTGAATTTCTAAAATTGTATGTGGTATTTATTTGTATCGGATTATTTATTTATTTTTTGTAAAAAAACATAGATCTTAAATTTTGTTTCTTATTTATTTCTTTTAAATTGCAGACCTTTTTTGTCAAGAATATTAGACAATAGTTCCGTAGAAAATCCGTCCTAAAAGTTAACAAGAAAGTACAAATGATATTTCTGTTTGAATTAATCCCGTCACAAAGCATTTCTGCCGGAAAACATCCGGTCTTTTACTATTGAGGTGCTCTAAAGTCAAAAAGATCAAATGCTATAAAGTCATGAAACTACGAAAGATCGAATGCTCTAGAGATTTATCGTCTTCTCTCCACACTAAATGATGACCTTCAATCAGGCTTTATTTAAACCGTGCTAGTTAAGCAATCTACGTTTTCAACCCTTGTAGGACCTTTTAATGCTTTGAAACAATTCAAATATCAATGTAGTGAAAAAACTATTAAATCACAAATTAGATCACTAACACAAAACTGGCACGAAGTAAAAAATGTACATAGAAAATTTACACCACAAAACATAAATAACCTGAAACTCGTATTTAGCAAATATTTCTGATAAGCAAACTATCGCCTCGCGACCTTCTTGGAAAGCGCATGAACGTTGATCCAAACGAGCAGTAGAAGTGTTATGGAGGATATGAGCGAAAGAAATATAGCGGATCCAACGTGGATGCAGTAAGTATCGTACATATTACATATCTTGTTCCATCTGCTATGAGAGTTTCCTTTAAGTCCGATATACGATACTCCACCTGATGCTCCAGTTGCTGCAGCCACGATACCTAATAGCAGCTGCACAATACCCGTTAACTATAAGTTAGTATCCTTTTCAAGATAAAACAGTCTACTTACTTCTTCATATAAACTTATTTTCCATTGCTGATATATGGATAAAACATGGATCCATTCTAAAGAAATTAGTGTGGTTCAAGAGCTTACTGAATCGAGTATGACAAAATGAAATTTTAGCTTTGCTGAGGTTCCTCCTGGCTTCATAAGTGCGAAAACGGATATTAAGCCAGTGATAATGCTGTACAAAACAGTGGTCGAGAGTGCTGCTAGGAGATATCTGGATCATAAGGATAATGTTAATATCATTTTCCAAAAAAGAGGGCATTTGGGCCAATGGATTGTAATGGTCGAAATGAATGTTACTTACATGTGAGCGGCGGAGTGACTAAATTTTCCGGTCCTGGATATTGCCAGTCCGGGTGCAATCGGAATAAGCTTAGTTTGTTTAGAAGTGACCAGAAGAACAATACCAGCCACGGCTGTTGCAAATAGGTCGACCCTAAAAAACACATCAAGCACCGCATGCTTCTTGGAACCACCTGCACCTCTAGTCGCTCCGTACTCCGGTGGTGGTGCTGATGTCTTCAGTGGTATCTCCATAGCGGCATGGGTATGTGGAGGAATAGTGGAGTCATTGGATGCCATGGCTTCCGGGATGCAGATTACAGCCAAGCGCTGTTTGTTGTTTCTTAATTAGGAAGTATGATTGGAGGTATGGCTCGGATTCGACTTTTATACAGCATTATGTCAACTGCTTTGCAGCCTTGCATGATAACGGTTGGGATATTCACATACGCATTGATAATTTGACATGTAAGTATGTTCACACGGTCTTTGGGAAATGGTCAACAATGGATTACCAAATATGTAGAGGTTTGCTTTAGTTTAAAAGTAGGATCGGTGGTGAATTTTTACTTCGTAGATAATCTCATTACGTTGGTTATTGTATCTTTTCTTCATTCTTCGAGGCTTTTAATATTTTTCTGATCTTCTTAACGATGGATTCACACTCGTATGTCTTTTATATATATATATATATATATATATATATATATATATATATATATATATATATATATATATATATATATATATATATATATATATATATATAAATATATATAAAAGACATACGAGTGTGAATCCATAGTTAAGAAGATCAGAAAAATATTAAAAGCCTCGAAGAATGAAGGAGGGTAAATTTGGTATTTCCTTCTAAAGTATATTGTGCTAATAAGCAAAAACTTGAAAGTACAATTTTTGAATGGATAGATCTTCTTTGTATAATGAACAAATAAGAAAAAGAAAATGAAACTACAATGAGTTGGTGCTCTTTTAGCCTTGTTGTCAATTCCAGACGCCAATTCCAAACGGGTGATGTGGCTCCAAAAAAGTAGGATGCTGAAATAATGAAAAAATGTGAGAACACTGTTGTTTGTTGCATTAAATTCTTTCATTCTCTGTTGCAAGTAGCTATATGGTGGTTTATCCCCCCTCTTGTTCTACTGAGATTTTTATAAGTCAATAAAATTCCCCTCAAGCTTTCTTAATATTTCAGATACACGGTGATCTTAAATGTTCATAGCCATCATAGAAAACAAGAAAGTAATCCAAAATCCACGTTCAACTCCAATTTAAGTGACCAAGTCAACATTGAAAATTTAGCAATTTGAGTTAAACTAATATTAGCATTGTAAATAGCATTGTACTTTCACCAAGTCAGTTACAGTTATTTATAGTTAGATAACTATGGTTGGTTAGTGTGGTAGTTAATTAACCCAGGCTGTTATGTTTGTTAGAGTTCAGCTTAGCATATCATAGTCTTTGTATATATACTTTGTACTTTGTTTTTCAGTTCAATAGATGAAGATAGATCTTCTCTTCTCTCTCTGATAATATGGTATCAGAGCATAACACGTTCTTCCACATCATTCATCCTTGATTCCGTTTTTCAGATATTGGTGATTTCATTGTTTCGAAATCAACTTTTTTCTTCTTTGCCCTAGCTTTTTTAATTGTTTTGAAGCGTTTCATTTCTCCTTGATTGATTTTCTTACTCTTTGGCATTTGTTATGAATGGCGGATACTGGTAATCCAAGAGCAAATAATGGCGAGAATCATCAAATTCCGGTTGATGATCCATATTACTTACACCATTCAGACAATCATGGTACCTCTTTGGTCACTCAAGTTCTCACTAGAGACAATTACGCATCTTGGTCTCGATCTATGACTATTGCACTCTCCGTTAAGAACAAGCTTTATTTTGTTACTAGAGATCTTCCTCAGCCTCCAATTACTGATGCTATTCAACGAAAGGCCTGGATTCGTAATAATAACATTGCCATTTCTTCGATTTTAAACTCAATTTCAAAGGAAATTTCAGTTTCGGTGATTTACTTGACCTATGCTTCTGCAATTTAGAAAGAGTTAAAGGAACGTTTTCAACAATGCAACGGGCCTCGTATCTTCCAAATTAAACGAGATCTAATGAATATTGTGCAAGGCGATGATTTTGTGAGCACCTATTTCACGAAACTTAAGGTCCTTTGGGAAGAGTTATTGAATTTTGATGTGCACTGTACTTGTGGATTATGTATCTAAGGAGGAGTAAAGGAGGTTGAATATGCAATGTCGTTTCTTATGGGTTTGAATGACAAATATACTCAAGTCCGAGGACATATTCTTCTCATGGATCTAATTCCTATAGTTAACAAAATCTTTTCTCTAGTCATTCAAGAAGAACGACAACGCGAGATAAGTAATCCATCATCTACTGCTTCTCCTGTTGCTTTTAATGTTCAAAGTAACAACACCAATTACAATAACAAAAATCGTTACAATCTTATAAGGAATCATAATCCTCCAATTTGTGCACATTGTAATAGAATTGGTCACATTATTGATAATTGCTATAAGCTACATGGTTTCCCGTCTGGTTATCGTTCTATTCAGAATTACAACAACAAAAACTCTAATTCTCGCATTAATGCCGTTGCTGCTGATTCTCAATCACAAATTGATAAGGAAGAGGGACATAATATCACCAATATAACTAATGAACAATGTCAGCAGTTGATTGCTATACTGACAGGACAACTTGCTTCTGCAAATTCTGTCAATGTTACTGATACCAAAGGGCCAGGTATTCACTATGTTCTTACACTTAATGTTGGTTATTATCAGTCCAATATTTGGATTTTAGACACTGGAGCAACTCGCCATATTTGCAACAACAAAGACCTTTTCGTTGATATAAAAGGTATTTCAGGAACAAAAGTAAGATTACCAAATCAATTGCTATTTAAAGTTGAATTGATGGGAAATATTCAACTGAATTAACAAATTTTACTTGAAAATGTGTTATATGTACCGCAATTTGAACTTAATTTGGTTTCAGTGTCTCAACTGACAGCTAAAAGAGTTCTTAAGGCTTCATTTTCCATGATTATGCCATTGTGAAACATATTTTGACTAAGAACCAGATTGGCAAAGCTAAAGTTCAAAGTAGCCTTTATGTTCTTGAAGATGTTCTTGAAACAATTTCCATTAATTATGTTTCTTTTCAACAATGGCATCAAAGGCTTGGCCATCCTGCTGATGACAAACTACATCTTCTAAGTGATAGTTTACATTTCAATAAGTCAAAAACCAAGCATTTCTATTCTGTTTGTCCTTTAGCAAAACAAAGACAGTTATCCTTTGATTCAAATAATCATGTTGATGCCTTACCCTTTGATTTGATTCATTGTGATGTATGGGGTCCTTATCATGTTCCTGATTCTAAAGGTCATAGATATTTTGTCACTATTGTGGATGATAGCACGAGATTTACATGGGTGTATCTACTGAAGCATAAATATGATGTTCAACATATTATTCCACATTTCTTTTCATTGATTCTTACACAATTCAATGCTAAAATCAAAACATTTCGTTTTGATAATGCCAAAGAATTAGCATTCACTAACTTCTTCAATCAACATGGGGTATTACATCAATTTTCTTGTGTAGAACGACCAGAACAGAATTCAGTTGTTGAGAGAAAACACCAACATCTTCTTAATGTAGCTAGATCACTATTCTTTCAATCCAATATTCCCATTAAATTTTGGTCTGATTGTGTCACTGACACGCGCAGAGGTCGTCGTGCGGTCAAAAATAAGAGAAAACCTAACACACACACTAGTATAGCGGTAGCCAGGGTCGATCCACAGGAGCTTCGTGGTTAGACTAGATGAGAGATTACCAACTAATAGTGTCACAGCTATAGTCGGAGGATCTGGTTTCTATTTTCCTAATCACTAGCAATTGAAACAATAATCAAACACCAAAGCCAAGCTAAGCTATGTCCAAATGACCTAGTCACTTTCTGAAATCAGAAGTACATCTCTGAATCAGAAGCAATCAAAGGTATCCAAACTAGCAAAACCGAGCAAAGCATAAACTAGCTACTAACTAAAGTCCTATTGAACAGTTATTAGCCAAGGTTTAATGCATACCAAATAACCTAATTAGCTACTGAATTCAACCAATGAAAACAGTCCCAATAAGGTCCAAACACTACTTGCTACTAAAAAGGAAATTAAATCAAAAATCATAAAATACCAATTGAGAGTCTTCTGAAATGAAATCCTGGAGTCAAAGAGCTTCAAGGTCGATTTTACACCCGGGTCTTTGCTAGGGTTTTCGGCTGGAAATGAGTCTATTTATACTTGCAAATTTCCCGCAACCGCGCCGCGCAGAAGTGAAATCCGCGGCGCGCGTACTTATCTTTCCCCGTTTCTTCGGAATTTAAATGTGTTCCACCGCCTTAAGCCCGCGTCGCGCATGGTTGATTCCCGCGGCGCGCGTACGAGTTCTCTTGATTTTTCATTCCTTCCCAACTTCTTCCTTTTGCACGCTTTTAGTCCCTGTTTCTATTCTTTTTCTCCAAACAAGTCCTGGCACGAAAAGTGAGAATACCCAGACATATTTGATATAATTTTATCAAGAACAGGGCCCAACAACGCCTAAAATACTTGATATCACTAGGCGTTGTCAAACACCCCACACTTGTGCCTTGCTTGTCCCCAAGCAAGAGAGTTTTTAACAAATTATAATAAAGAATCAAACAATTTTTGACTGTGTTCAGTTTCAAAGTTTATTGCTCTTTTGAGTTAGAGTGGAATAGTTCGCGAAAACATAATTGACTTGTTCTTTGGAATTCATGGCTTTCTAGAGAACCCTTGATTACAAACTTACTGTCGACAATGAAATGTACTTACTCATTCAGATTCTAAAGGCCATTAAGGAATTGTCCATGACTTTCGATGTTGTCCGTGTAGCGAGCTTTCAGAAATACCATCCCAGACCAGACGATCTTAGGTGGTAAGGTGCATAAGGCCCACCCATTTTAGACCTACCGGCTCGAACAACAAAGGCCACAGATTGACTTTTCCTTCCTAAATTCCAATCTTAAAACAGCTCAATCTTCTAAACTCGTAAAACTCAACTTATTTGACTAACTAATAGCATGATCACAACTAAACAGTATTTCTTGAAAAATACTAATGCTATCACAATCACAAACCATTCATTTCAAAATTGCAATTCATTAAAAATTTTGAAAAATATTGCTAAAAATTGAAAAATTGATCATTTCTGCAAAGATTTCAAAAAAAATCTCTTTCGACCGTCCACACCCCACACTTAAAACCGTACAATGTCCCCGTTGTACAAAATTATTTCAAAACAAGGGAGAAAGAGTTACCCCTTTTGGACGATAGACTGCTTGGTGCTCAATATCACAGGTATAATGCGTACAAATGGATCCTTGATTTCGTATTCTGGAGTTGTAGCGCTACAGTGAACACGCCGGTGGTCGAGACAAGTGCAGGGGGTACGGTGACCCCACACTTGTCTGAGACAACTCCTTCCCAAATTGGTATATCATGCATCACTTAACAAACACATTAAAAGCAAACATACAAAAATATAAACACAAAATATACAGAAAGAAGTGTCATAAGTTTATACATATATTTCAAAAAATAATAAAAATAAGAAAGAAAGAAAAAGGTACATCAATCACTGCCAGGCGGCCTGGAGGGTTCGGCCTCATGATCGTGGGACCGGGCTGGGAATGGTCGGGGACGGTGGCCCTGCTGAGTGGCCAACTCCAAAAGTACCTCCCCGATCCATGCCAACTGGTCATCAATCCTGGCAACTCGGGCTGCCAGGTCCTCCTGATGTGGCTATGTCGGGGCTCTGGGCTCTGGCGCTGGCTCTGGCCTCCTGCGTCTCCTACCGGGCTGGGCATATGCAGGCTGGGGTGCCTGAGGAGGCCCGATCGGGGCCCGGATGTACTGCCCCGGTCGCTGCTGCTCAATGAGCAGCATCCTCTCCAAGGTGCGTGCTGTAGTGCGCAATGGAGACAGAGCAGTCAAAGAGGCAGCCACGGGGGCATTAAGGATGCCATACGAACGGACCAGGCAGGTAATAAAATACCCCCTGGCTAGTGGGCTGCTGGTGGAGGCGCCGGTAGAGTGGGTGGAGAGAGCGGTCGCAAGGGCGAAGGGGAGATGGAGGAATCGGGATGGGTCGAGGAGAACCCACAAAAATGTCATGTCGTCCCTAGACACCTTCTCGCCTCCCTCCCGCTGCATGATGGAGGTGGAGACGATACGGTGCATGAGGCGGTGAAGAGGATCGCGTAGGTGGCTCTCCCTCGAGGTCCCTGCCTCGTACCTGACGTTGGACAATGGTGTCCAAACCTCTATGTTGGGAGCCCTGTCCGGCTCCCCCTGAATACAGGTCCCGAAGAACCGGGTGAAATAGCGGTGCTGGAGGTCTTCGGCAGTGTAGATGCGTGTGCGCCTCCCAAACTCCCGGAGGTTGCACTCCCTGTGCTCACCTCCCAACCGAAAACGTACGAGCCTGGAGCGCGGGTCTCCCGCCCTGGGAGCGAAATGGACTGTAGACAGAAACTCCAGGAGAAGCTCCGTATAGACCACATCCTCATCGGTGGCCATGATCCGGTCCCAACCTCTGCACGTGAATGACGCCTCCTCGTGGGTCCAGGTGCGATGTAAAAATGGCTCAATCGCACCCCAGAGCCCTGCGTCTCTCAGAATGTCTCGATCAATGACTGTCGCCTCAAGGACCCGGCGACGAGTCAATGCATCCCTCCGCGAGGTATACTCTACAGAACTGGCCAGCTCCGCGGGAAACAGGAGGAAAGCATGCTCCAATCTGAACATAATCTGCAAAAGAAAACACATGGCACAAAACCAAAAATTTTTACAGAATTAGTCCTTTTCTTCCCAGCCGCACCGCGGCGCGGCCCAAGAGCAAGGGCGCGGCGCGGCGTGCGACTGTTGCCAAACCCCGAATCAAATCCTCATTTTAACCTGCTAAATCTCATTTTAATCATACCACAAGGTAGCCTAGGTGCCGATTAGCTCATCTAGGGTCTCCATTTGGCAAAACAAACACCCTATGAGCTAGCATTAGTGATTCTAAGTTTTGAACTATTTTGGGGCAAATCACTAAAATTAACTACCTAATCACTAGTTTTAACGAGTAATAGATAGTTAGAATGGCATACCTTAGTAGTGGGAACAAAATAAGCAAGAAAAATTGCAAGAAAATTTTCGATCACCAGAGCTCCGAGTCGTATGTGCGTCGTGCGAGCCGCGGTTCGCCTTATAAAGGAGAAAAACCGACCGATCATTTACCGCGTCGCGGGTTTTCACTTTGCGCGGCGCGCGTGTCACCAAATCAACCCCTGCGCATCGGGTTGGTTTACGATCCCGCGTCGCGTAATTCAAATGTCCACGGCGCGGACTTCAAAAATTTCAACACTTCTCAAATGACCCCACACTTATTTCAAACCACTAGTACCTGCAAAAAGATTGATGTATTTTTGTATTTTATTCAAAGAAATATATCCTAACTTATGACACGATGGGTTGCCTCCCAACAAGCGCTAAGTTTAACGTCTTCAGCCAGACGTGCAGTTCCTTCTTACAGCTACGGTGGATCATATGCCTTCTTTCTTTGTTTCTTTTCTGCTTCCACCGTCCCTTCGCTGACCCACTGCTCCTCAAACTTCCCTGGGTCGAATGGCTTGCTGGTTCTCCTACTGCTGCCCGGTTGTTGCTTTCTGGTTAGCTCCCGTAAATGCTTGGAGGTAGCTTTGAACCTCCAAGCTCGGTCCTTCCTTCTGCATCTCATCAAAGTCAAAGGCTTGACATGAAGCGCGCCTAGTGCCGCTTCCAGTAGTTGTGTTGTGCTTCGTTTGTTGCTCTTATATTGCGTGTTATTTTCAGTTTGCAATTTTGGCTTGCAATGCGAGTAAAGATTTTCCAATCGACTAGGATTGAAAGACAACATATCAGGATGCTTCCATATATCCTCATCGATAGTATTGATCACATCTAATTTTCCATTCATGAATGGATCATAAGTGGTGATAAAATCACGTTTTTTATTTTCAAATATTAACTCGTCAGCATCAACTTCTTGGTCATCGTCCAACAGGTGGATCGGAACCAAGAGTGAGTGACTTATTTGATCTGATGGTGGTACAAAGTCACCCATCACCGGATCCTTGCTTTCAAATTTCTCAAAATTTTCAAAAATTATAGGGTGTCAGGGGTAATATTGTCATCTACACCCCCTTCCCAAAAAACATTGGAACTTTCAACAATTTCGGGAATCGTTGGGCTGGAGTCTGTACTGTCACTTACAGCCTCCTCCACAACATCCTTATCAATCAAATCGTCTGGTGATGGTATGGGTTCACACATCACCAGATCAACATTACTAATACTTTCAAAAACATCAAAAACATCAAAAGCTGTTGAGTCAGAGGTAGCATTGTCACCTACAACCTCTTCCTCAACAACATTTTCGACCCTCTCGGTGGTCTCTTGACTTTCCCACGGTGTATGCCCTTCCATCACATATTCAGGTGATGTAAGTTCACACACATTATCATTGGTATAAAAATCACTCGCCTCCGGTTCTGGCGAAGGTGGTGAACATTTCCAACTTTCCTCTAACCTATCTAAAGAAGCTTGCACTTTTTCAAGAGCTTCAGCCTGGTCCTTCTGCTCGTAGTAGTTGTTATACATGAATACCCAAAGTTGGGCCAAAGTTACAGAATTCTCAGGCTGAGATGACTCCTCGGTCCGCCATCCATTGTCATCGAATGATCCATTATAGCAATCATCCTCGTAATAGGTGTCGGCCGGATTTTCATAATAATCATACTGATATGGGTACATGTAATCACCCATCATAAGGATGTACACATACCAAAAATCAGCAAACTAAAATCAAACATCAAAAATCAGAAACTAAATCCTACAAATCACCTAATCTAAGCACACAGCTCCCCGGCAACGGCGCCAAAATTTGACACGCGCAGAGGTCGTCGTGCGGTCAAAAATAAGAGAAAACCTAACACACACACTAGTATAGCGGTAGTCAGGGTCGATCTACAGGAGCTTCGTGGTTAGACTAGATGAGAGATTACCAACTAATAGTGTCACAACTATAGTCGGAGGATCTGGTTTCTATTTTCCTAATCACTAGCAATTGAAACAATAATCAAACACCAAAGCCAAGCTAAGCTATGTCCAAATGACCTAGTCACTTTCTGAAATCAGAAGTACATCTCTGAATCAGAAGCAATCAAAGGTATCCAAACTAGCAAAACCGAGCAAAACATAAACTAGCTACTAACTAAAGTCCTATTGAACAGTTATTAGCCAAGGTTTAATGCTTACCAAATAACCTAATTAGCTACTGAATTCAACCAAGGAAAACAGTCCCAATAAGGTCCAAACACAATTCAACACAAACAATCAAACACAATCATCCAAAAACACCGAAATGTTAACATAAAATGTAACCTAATGATTCCAATCACCAAATCTGAATTCCAAATACAGAATCAGTAACCAAATGTTTCTAAACAGAAACCTAAGAGCTCAAAGTCAGTGGTTGTCACTCCCAAAAGACTTTAGCTACAAAACTACTTGCTACTAAAAAGGAAATTAAATCAAAAATCATAAAATACCAATTGAGAGTCTTCTGAAATGAAATCCTGGAGTCAAAGAGCTTCAAGGTCGATTTTACACCCGGGTCTTTGCTAGGGTTTTCGGCTGGAAATGAGTCTATTTATACTTGCAAATTTCCCGCAACCGCGCCGCGCAGAAGTGAAATCCGCGGCGCGCGTACTTATCTTTCCCCGTTTCTTCGGAATTTAAATGTGTTCCACCGCCTTAAGCCCGCGTCGCGCATGGTTGATTCCCGCGGCGCGCGTACGAGTTCTCTTGATTTTTCATTCCTTCCCAACTTCTTCCTTTTGCACGCTTTTAGTCCCTGTTTCTATTCTTTTTCTCCAAACAGGTCCTGGCACGAAAAGTGAGAATACCCAGACATATTTGATATAATTTTATCAAGAACAGGGCCCAACAACGCCTAAAATACTTGATATCACTAGGCGTTGTCAGTCACTTGTGCAGCCTTCCTTATAAACTGAATTCCCTATAAACTTCTTCATAATATTTCACCATTTGAAAAACTTTATCATCATTCACCCAATTATTCTACATTCAAAAGTTTTGGATGTTTAGCACAAGACACAAATTTACTCCACGGGCAAGATGTTCCATATTTTTGGGATATCTGCTGGGAATGAAAGCTTATAAATTGATGGATGTTGAAACAAAGGAAGTGTTTGTGTCCAGAGATGTCATTTTTCATGAGGATATTTTCTCTTTTAAGCACTTAAAGTTAAGGATCAAGTTGATCCTTTCTAGGAGTTTGTCACTCTTTCTGTTTGTGATGATCGGGTTTTTGACACCATGGACACAAGTACATCGCAACATGTTACTCCTCCTGCAGAACAATGATCTTTGCAACCTGAGAAGTCTGATCATACTATTCATTCCACACGACTGATTTCAACAAGGAGACTTCCATCTTATCTTAAAGATTACCATCATAATTTGGCTAATAATGTTCAAATCAGTAGTTCTGCCAAATTACCTTTATACCCTTTGTCTCAAGTTTTGTCATATGATAAACTTTCACCGACATATAGAGATTTTTCTATTGACATTTCTACTGATTGTGAACCTAAAACATATAATGAAGTAGCTAAGTCACCAGAACGGGTCAAAACCATGCAAGAAGAATTAATTGCTTTGGAAATTAACAATACTTGGAGTGTGGTTCCTTTGCTACCTGGCAGAAAATCTCTTTGTTCAAAATGGGTATACAAAATTAAAAGGAAATATAATAGCACTATTGAAAGATTAAAAGCAAGATTAGTGGCAAAACGGTTCAATAAGCTTGAAGGAATTGATTTTCTTGATACACACTCCCTAGTAGCAAAATTGGTTACTATAAAATTGTTATTCGCATTAGCAGCTCAAAGATCATGGCCTTTGTTTCAATTAGATGTAAACAACGCTTTCCTTAATAGAGATTTAGATGAGGAGGTTTATATGCAACTACCACAAGGTTACACTTGTCCTTCGGGGTATAATGGTCCAACCACCTCTTCTACATTAGTTTGTAAGCTGCAGAAGTCACTTTATAGGCTAAGACAGACATCCAGAAAATGGTATGCCAAATCTTCTTCTTTCCTTATTTCTCAAGGTTTTCAGCAATCTAAAGTTGATTATACTCTGTTTTATAAACGGCATGGTAATACTTATGTTGCACTCTTGGTATATGTCGATGGCATCGTGTTAACGGGTGCTTCTTTAAAACAGATTAATGCTATCAAACAAAGTCTAAGTAACAAGTTTAAATTTAAGGATTTGGGAATATTTACAACATTTTTTGGGGTTAGAAATTGCTAGATCTTCTGAAGGTATTTTTCTTTCACAAAGGCAGTACACCTTGAAGTTACTTGAGGATACTGGTTTGTTAGCTTCAAAACCCACTCAATATCTATTGGATCCTTCTTGTAAAACTTCTAATTTTGAGGGACCATTAATGACAGATCCAGTGGCATATAGACGTCTAATTGGCAAGCTTATGTATCTCATAATTACAAGACCAGAAATCACATATGTTGTTAACAGACTGAGTCAATTTGTAACTACTCCCAGAGTTTCACATCTTCAAGCTGACACTCATCTTCTTAAATTTTTGATGTTCAATCCTGGTCAGGTTTTACTTTTGTCCTCAAAACCTTCTTTACAACTCGGGGATTTTTCAGATTCAGATTGGGCAGGGTATCCCGACACAAGACGATGTATTTCCGGCTTTTGTATCTTCTTAGGAGATTCCTTAATCTCCTGGAAATCTAAGAAACAAACTATTGTCTCTAGATCCTCTACAGAGGCCGAGTATCGTGCCATTTCCATCACCACTTCAGAAATCATTTGGCTTCACCATCTTCTCAGCAATTTTGGAATTCATAACAAAGATCCAACTTTAATCTTTTGTGATAATGAATCTGCCATCAAGCTTGCTTCTAATCCTACATTTCATGAACGAACAAAACAGATCGAGATAGATTGTCACTTTATTCGTGACAAGATTTTAGACAAAACTATTCGACTCATGCCAATTCGTACCACACATCAACTAGCAGATATTTTAACAAAGCCTTTCGCACACCACAAGATGGATCCTATTGTTTCCAAGATGGCTTTGAAAAACATTTTTCAAAGCTCATCTTGAGGGGGGATATTAGCATTGTAAATAGCATTGTTCACTAAGTCAGTTAGAGTTAGTTATAGTTAGATAACTATGGTTAGTTAGTGTGGTAGTTAATTAACCTAGGCTGTTATGTTTGTTAGAGTCCAGCTTAGCGTAGCATAGTCTTTGTATATAAGGAACACCATCCCTTAAACTTCTTGAATAAGCTTTCATCCTTTTACTTAAGTTTCACAGTCTCACAAAATTGCCAAACTTTTACCAAGTTTGTTAACATGATATACATACTAGCATTACATGTCTATGATAGTTAATAGTAAGGGTAGGTATCGGGAAATTATGGCGGAAGAAAAGACGGTAGGGTTGTGGTGGTCACACTAATTAAATTAAAATATTTCACAATAAAATAATAATAAAAATAATAAAAAAATTATGATAATGATTAACCATACATTTTGCACAGACTATAGATAAATCCATAACAAAAATAAAGCATACGGATGAACACGGTTAAAAAGTAATGATATCAACAAAATTTGCAATTTTTTTAAACTTATTGGCACGGTTACGTAATTCATTTTAACAATTAACCAATACATTCATATATTTATGAATAAAATTGATACATTCTTCTAAAATAATGTATAACCAATACATTCATATATTTACGATAATTCATTCTAACGAGGGTTAATCTTTATAAGAGAGGATTGCAAATGGCGAATGTTTTGTGCCCTTTTTGTCACAGGTTTGAAGAATCGGAGACTCATGTTTTTGCTCAATGCTCTTTTGCCAAGGACGTGTTAGCTCAAGTCAAGGTTTGGTGCGGGGAATTGCTCTCTGCTTCGGACTGCATGGAGGATAATCTTTTGCGTCTTCTGGATATTGAGAAAGGCTATGCGAGAAAGGGTAAAAGGCTTTGTTGCACTACTAGAAAATAAGGGGGTTAGCCACGCAGTTTTGCGTGGCTGTTGTGTGGTAAAAGCCGAATAGACACGCAATAGCCACGAAAACTGACCTGTGGGAAAACCCTTTGTGTCTAAATTGTAGCAACGCATTAGCCACGCAAATTTGCCACGCAACAACAACGCACAGTTTACCACGCATTAGCCACGCAATTTCAACGCCCAATAGTTACGCGTGTTGGCCACGCCATGGCAACGTACGTTTAGACACGCAATAATCGCGAGAAGTTAACGTCGCAATTTCCACGCAAAATTTACCACGCAATTACAACCCAAAATCAGCCACGCAATTTCCACCCAATTTTAGCCACGCAATAACCACTAAAACTTTACAACGCATTAGCCACGCAAAGAACAATTTCAACCCAAAATTAGCCACGCAATTTCCACCCAAGTTTAGCCACGCAATAACCACTAACACTTTACAACGCATTAGCCACGCAAAGCATTAGCCACGCAACAGACACAAAAATTTTCTTTGACTTTCTTTGACTTTTTAACAAGAAATAGCCACGCAATGGACACGCATTACGTTTGTTTTTAAAATACCAGAATATTATTTTTAATTCCAATTTTTTTTGTCATTAACCACATTTGACAAAACACACACACACACACACACACACACACACACACACACATATATATATATATATATATATATATATATATATATATATATATATATATATATATATATATATATATATATATATATATATATATATATATATATATATATATATATATATATAACTAATTAAAACACAATTAATCAAATATTACGATAAAGTTTGTTTAACATTCTAAAAAAGTCAAATAAGAAAGACCACGAACCACGTCTAATTGTTTCAAAAACATTCTAAAACGTCAACTTGTTTCAAAAACATACAATTAAGAAGGACCCGGACCACGTTGACTCATTTGTCGCATCATTTCTTCCAATTTTTTTTGAAACTCATCTTGCGACTGTTTTAGTCTTTGTTCCATTTGTTGTTGTTGTTGTTGGAAATTATCGACCATTTGAGCTTGACTTTGTTGCAAATTTTCCACTTGTGCACGTAAGCTCAAGATCTAAAAAATAACAACATATTATTAGTTTGATCTATAATAACAACATACAATCAATTTTAAATTACAAAAACACACTTTATATTGGCAATCCATAAGAGCAACATAGTTTTGGTCAAACATAATAGCATTTGTACTATACATTTAATATACATAATAGCAACAAACTTATTATTCTCCTCTATACTAGCATTCTACTTAATTTTACTATCTACAATAGCAAGAAACTTTTTCATCTATATTAAACATAACATACATTCAATTTTAAATAACAAAAACATACTTCTTGTCAACCATAATAGCATTTTTACTTTACCTTTAAATTACATAATAACAACAAACTTTTTGTTTTCATCCATAATAGCATTCTACTTAACTTTATTATCTACAATAACATGAAACTTTATTTTTCATCTTATATTAAACATAATGCATATAATGAATAAGTTTACCTCTTGTTGCGACTGCGCATCGGAGGTCGATCCAGACGCGGAAGAAAATGAACCGGTCACCGTGTAGTAGGGATCGGATTGTCTTATCCCAAATGTTTGGTCACCTCTCCGGCGACCGGTCTTCTTATATATGGATTGTTTCCACACCTCGGGATCATCATGCATCTCGCTTGGGTTATCCTTATACTTCTCAGCGAGACACTCGACATAAAAATCCTACAATTACCAAAACAACATTACCGATGTGCAAAAAATCAAGACATACAATCAATAAAAGTGATGGATATAACTTACATATGCTTCCTGAAACGACTTCGAGGTGAACTGTAAATTGTCACGCTCCCCTTTATTTATATACCTGTCCTTTGTTTCGGCGGTTGCATGGGTCTGTACATATACATCTAACCAAGAGGGCTTACGACCCAACTTCACTTCCTACATAAACAACAAAGTATAATTGTAGTTAGTGTTCAAAGAAAATATATTACTAAACAATGAAGCATGATTACTTACCAATCTGTCACGGTGTTCGGCGGTTCCGATGCTGCCACCGGTATGTGATGATATAACCCCCGACTCATCAGTAGACGGTGTGTTTTTAATGCGTGGTAAATTAGCCACGCAATTACCACAAGTTTATTTGTATTTTTCGTTTTTTGATAACCAAACATTATTTTTTTGGGTTTAATTTTTGTACATCCTTATTATACTTTATTATCTTTATATTTTTCCAATTTATACGTAAATTTGACTTACACACAAATGTGTACACCTTCCAAACCCGTTATTTATTTCAAACGTTATCCTTTCAAGGTGTATAAGCACTTGTAATTTTAACACACTAACACATTGATGCGCATACATTCATACTAATAGACACATAGATACACACACACGTATACATATACTTTACACACACATACACACTTATACACATAAACTCACACATTCTATGAGCATGAGTATTGATTAGAGGGATAGAAAGAGTTTATGTGTGTGTGTGTGTGCATAAGTGTGCATGAGTATAATTGTATATGAGAATGAGTGTATATGAGTGTGTGTGTCCATCAATGTGTTGGTGCATTAAAACTACATACGTTTATACACCTTGAAAGGATAAAACTTGAAATGAGTAACGGGTTTGGAAAGTGTACACGCTTGTGTGTAACTCGAATTTACGTATAAACAGAGAAATATAAAGATAATAAAAAATAATAAGGATGTGCAAAAAATGAACCCAAAAAAATAATATTTACTCTTCCAAAAACGAAAAATACAAAAATCTTTGTGGCTATTGCGTGGCTAATTAGCCACGCATTTAACACACAACCAGACAGTGCGTGGTTAATGCGTAGACAGTGCGTGGTTAATGCGTGGTAAATTAGAAACGCAATTACCACGACTGTATTTGTATTATTCGTTTTTTAAAGACCAAAAATTATTTTTTTGGGTTCATTTTTTGTACATCCTTATTATACTTTGTTATCTTTATATTTCTCCGTTTATACGTAAATTCGAATTACACACAAGCGTGTACACCTTCCAAACCCGTTGTTCATTTCAAACGTTATATTTTTCAAGATGTATAAGCACTTGTGATTTTAACACACCAACACATTGATGTGCATACATTCATATTCATAGACACACACACACGTAATATTAATAATATTAACAGTAATAATAAAAATATGAGACTAATAATAATAATAATAACAACAACAATAATAATAATAGTAACAATAATAATAATAATAATTATACAAAAAAGATATATTGAACGAAAACGAAAAAAATAATAATATTAATAATATTAACAATAAAATGAAAATGGATGAGGCTTATATCCCAAAATGATATAATTAATAAAACGAAAACGTAAATGAAAATAATAATAATAATAATAATAATTGTTCGTGGCAGTTGCGTGGCTATTTAGCCACGCCATAACCACCACCCATTTTTCTGATTAATAAAACGAAAACGTAAATGAAAATAATAATAATAATAATAATTGTTCGTGGCAGTTGCGTGGCTATTTAGCCACGCAATAACCACCACCCATTTTCCTGGTACTTTAAACCATTGTTCGTGGTAGTTGCGTTGCTATTTAGCCACGAAATAGCCACCACCCGTTTTCCTGATACTTTAAACCATTGTTCGTGGCAGTTGCGTGGCTATTTAGCCACGCCATAACCACCACCCAGTTTCGTAATACTTTAAACCATTGTTCGTGTTAGTTGCGTGGCTAAATAGCCACGCCATAACCACCACCCATGTTCCTGATACTGTAAACCATTGTTCGTGGCAGTTACGTGGCTATTTAGCCACGCCATAGCCACGCTTTATTTATTGTTTTCTATTTATATATATATTAGCCACGCTCTTACCACGCATTCAATCATTGCGTGGCTATCGCGTTTTTAATTTTACCACGCAACTACTACGATTTTCTGTTGCGTTGTAGTTCCGTGACAAATGCGTGTCTAAATTTAGGGTCTCAGGTTGTGTGACAGATGCGTGGCTATTGCGTGGTTATTTAGCCACGCAAAATTTGCGTGGCTATTTTTCGTGGCTAAATACCCCTTTCTCTAGTAGTGTTGTATTTTTGCTGCATTCATCTGGAAAATTTGGTGGTGTAGAAACCAACTTGTATTTAATAGTCAGGTTTCTAGTTGTAGTGTTATTTCTGGTTTGATAAAACTCACGGCCTTTCAATGGATTAAGAGTAGAGATAAGAAGGCTGGTAATATGTCTTGGGACATTTGGAATGTGAGTCCCATTTTGGTGTAATCCTTTTTGTATGTCTTTGGACATTTGGAATGTGAGTCCCATTTTGGTGTAATCCTTTTTGCTTCAAGCTCCTGGCTTGAGCTTCTAATATAATTTCTTGGTGTTCAAAAAAAAAAAGAAGTAAAGTACAAACTAGTTAATATTATAACAGTAAATAATAAAAATAGTTTTTGATTTACAAAAGGTAGCATTTTCAGTCTTTTTTTAAGCAACGATTTTGTTTGCAAGTATGACGATTGTTATTCTGAAGTCTTTTCTTTTATGTAGCCATTTTGTTTATTAGTAGGACAGTTGTTACGGTTTAATCAATAGCCAATCAACTACATTTTTGTCGTTTGTATTTTATTTTATCTTTCTTTATATATTAATTTATTTATAAAAATAAAATCCAATTTATGGCCCACCACCTCTCAATCACCAAACACATCCCCATGGCAACTACACACATCTAGACACATAAACCTTTCTTTTCTCTTTTACTATCTACCGCCAACAATTCTTAGCATCCCAGCCTTGTATCCACAACCAACAACCCTCCTCCCGACAAATATAGAGAAATATAAAACCATATGAATATTTATTTGGGTTAATCCTAGTTTAAAACATAAAAATTTTCATTTTGCATCTATTTGGTCTTATAGGTTTTTCCTTACTCCTTAGAAGGTTAAGGTTTCGAAAACCGGACAATCTCAAAAAGTTTAGGGACCATTAAGATGCATTTTCAAAACGTTGTGGGGGTACTGTAGCAAATTCTATTTCAGTACCCTAGATGACCAATTAAACTCGGTTGTATAAACATCAAGTCCTAGAGAATATAGAAAAAACTTATGAGACCAAATAGATGGAAAATAAAAAATTCAATGGGTTACTGTAGCATTATCCCTATTTATTTAATATATTCTGTTTTTACACCGGTGAGTATATTTTCTTTTATTTTTCTTTTACATATCATATTAGCGCTACATTAGTTCTCATTTTTTTTTATTTCATTTTTCTTATTAGGCTCGTGTCTAAACAATATACGTAGAGGATAGTGATGTGGCAGTCTCACCATGTTGTGCACACCCCCTCTTTCTTTCATTTTTTTCATACCATTACTTCTTTTTACATGCCACATCATGCCATGTTACTCCTCATTTTCTTCTCCTCTCATTTTCTCTTTCATATAAGGAATGATCACCTCTTATCTCACACTTGTTAATTAATATCTTTTAGGCTGTTATATGATAGAAGTGGAAAAGCAAAAAAGAAAGAGAAAAGCGAGGTGAAACAGTGCGGTTCAATTTCACTTTAAAAAAACCAAAAACTACCGTGAAAAATAGCAGATGACGTTCACTGCACCTGTTAGCGCCACAAGGTGGTGCACTTACCCAAACTTACAGTCGATGACAAACAAAACCGAATACAAACACCTTTCTTGACAGAATAGTCATGTGAATGCATTATTATAATTAGGAAACTTTCAATTTGATGTTTTCTTATATATTATATAAATAAGAGAAAATGACACTGTAGCACAATAATGTTACACGATTTGGTCGATTTGGTCCCTAATGTTTTTTTATTGCCACTAAAGGGAACAAAAAGTTCAAAAAATGTTTAAAATACCATTGACCCCAAAGTGAAGGGGTCACCCGGTCATGTTGTTAAATTATGTTACGATGCATCCTAGTCATCATCCATGTCATCGTCCATGTCATCGTGTTCAATCTACGTGTTCAATTTGAGGTCTTATTAAAGAGTAATTCGTACGATTACGGTTTCAAAACTGTTAGAAACCCTTATCGAGCTCTTTCCCACCAAACCCTTTTTCTCAAGCAGTTTCTTCTTTGCGATAATGGAATCACAGTGCAAAGTGGATGTTCACTACCATGGAGTCTTCACCAGGCAACCGTTGAGTTATACAGAGGGCATGTATCACCTGTTTGAAGACATTGATTTTGCGGGGATGGATTTAGAGGAATGTGTGAAGTTTCTTGAAAGATTTACTGGAGAGAAATGCAGGAACTTGTATTACTGCTTACGTGAGAGCAAGCTAGCAGAAGGACTAAAGATGATTGAAGATGAAATGGAATACGTTGAGTTCATCGAGATCGCATACCATTATGGAACTGTTGTGCCTATGTACGTGGATCATACCGTTGCTAATGTCCAGGAGTGGATAGCTGAAGACCACGATAAGGTGATTAGCCCTGAAGATCACCATTCCGGTGTAGCAGAGGAGATTGATAGACTGGACATAAACACTCCTGTGAACAACACCACAGCACCACCGGAGATGGGAGATGGGGAAGAAAATCAGATGGGTGAGCACGAACCAGGACCAGTTGACATTAGTGAGATTGACAAGCAGAGTGATGTTCAAACAAGGTTTAATACAGATGTTGAGTGGAAAAAACAGAAGCCTGTACTAGGTATGCGTTTTGAAAGCCCTAAACAGTTGAAAGATATGCTTTGTAACTATGCTGTTGCAAATGGATATCAATTGTGTTATAAAAAGAATGATAGTAGGAGGTTATTGGCAAATTGTTGTGATGGAGATTGCTCTTTTAGGCTATGGGCTTCATGGATGACTGATGAGCACTCATTCCAAATAAAGTCTTTAATCCATGAGCATAATTATGCAAGGAACTTCAAGTTTGGTTCAATTGTCAACTATGCTTGGATTGGTAGTCACTACACTAATGAGATATTACATAACCAAAAATTGACTGTTAGACAATTAAGATAAGATGTTAAACAAAAATTTGGGATTGAGGTTAGCATGAGTCAATGTAGGAGAGGAAAGAAGCATGCATTGACTCTAATTCAGGGAACCATAGTTGAACACTATGCCAAACTTTGGTCATATGGAGAGGAAATTAGAAGATCTAATCCGGGGTCTAATGTGCAAGTGGGGGTAAATTGCATGCCAGATGGAAAAAATTACTTCACTAGGTTTTATGTGTGTTTTGAGGGTTTGAGAAAGGGTTGGAAAACTGGTTGTAGAAGAGTGATTAACCTTGATGGGTGTTTTTTGAGAGGTTATTGTTCTGGTGAGTTGTTAAGTGCAATTGGAAGGGATGGCAATAATCAAATTTTCCCAATTGCTTGGGCTGTTGTTTGTGTGGAAAATAAAGAAAACTGGAAATGGTTCATGGAGAACCTTACAGAAGATTTGCATCTTGAAAGTGGTGTTGGAGTTACTTTAATGTCAGATCAACATAAGGTATGGATGTCAATAAAATTTCATTATTTATTTCAATTTTTTTTAAACTTATGGATTGGATATTAATTTAATTCCTTAATGTTGGCATGTAGGGTCTTTTAGAGGCTGTCAAGGAAGTTTTACCACAAGCTGAACATAGACAATGTGCTAGGCATATTTATGCTAACTTTAAAAAGAGATTTTCTGGTGTTCACTTTGAAAACTTATTTTGGAAAGCAAGCAAGGCTACAACGGAACCTCATTTCAAAGCAGTTATGAAAGAAATTGAGCTTTTAAACCCTGCAGCTCATGAACATCTAATGGAAAGGGATCCTAAGACTTGGTCAAGGGCATTTTTTAGATTTGACAGCATGTGTGATGCTGTAGAGAATGGAGTATCTGAAAGCTTCAATAGTGTTATTGTTGAAGCAAGAAAAAAACCAATTATAACAATGCTTGAAGAGATACGTACATATGTGATGGAAAGGATGCATAAGTTGCAAATGAAAGGATGTAATTGGCCTGATTACCAACTTTTCCCAGCCATCAGACACAAAACTAATGAGTTGAAAATCCAGCAAAGGTATGTATATGTGGGTTTTCATGATACTTAACTGTGCTACTTATACAACATACTTGTTAATTTGCAAATACTGGCAAGTACTTCCTAGTGGCCTTCTCCAATTTGAAACCAGGAACTTAGGAGAATCCTATGCAGTTGACTTGGAAAAGAAAAGTTGCTCCTGCAGGCTGTGGCAACTAAATGGATACGGCTGTGTTCATTCAATTGCAACTATTTCATACATAAATGGAACAATTGAAGCATATGTGGACCCATTATATCTAGCTACCTTTTACAAGAATGCTTACAAGTATCCATTGCTAGCTATGAATAGAAGTGACATGTGGCCATCTACTGATTACACACCTCCTTTGCCACCAATTAAAAGGAGAATGCCAGGTAGACCAACTGTTAAACGAAGAAGGGATGCTTCAGAAAGAGTAGGAAGACATACAGTGTCTAAAGTGGGCAAAAGACTTCTGTGTGGTATCTGTAAGCAGCCTGGGCATAACAAGAAAACATGTAAGCAAGTTCAAAGGCCTCTTAAAGTCAGAGTACCAAAAGGTTCATCTAGAAAGTCTAATTTGCAAGATGAAGGTGAAGCAGCTAATGGAGTCAATCCAGACACAGATAAAGAGGCTGGGAAGGGAGAAAATGAGGCTGGGAAAGGAGAAAATGAAAAAAAGGATGGGATTGGAGGAAATGAAAATGAGGCTGGGAAGGGAGTAAATGAAAATGAGGATGGGATTGGAGTAAGTGAAAGTATCATGGTCAATGAGGAGGATGTTGTTGGTTTGATGACACAAGAAAGCATAAGCAGTGGGAAACGTAAGCCAAAAAGGTCAGAGAGGATTGTCAAGAAAAAATTGGCAAAAAGAATTGAAGGCAAGAATGGTGAAGGCAATACTTCTGACCTCCTTGTGGATTTAGATTAGAAATGTTTGTGGTGTTTGTGTGACAATAAAGTGTTAGAAATGTTTGTGCTGTGTCTGAGTCTTAACTTCAAAACTTATGTTCTCAGTATGACTTTGATTGTGTATGGGTTAATCTTGCATGTTTGGTTATGCTTCTGTTTGAATATTTGGTTCTAATTTTATTTCCATTAAGCCATTTTGAATATGATTGAGCCATGCAACAAGGCCTTGATGCTACATACAACATTTTATTTTCATTAACTCATTTTGATTAACCCATCGAAGATGGACTTGATGCTACACACGACAATGACAATTTGATGGACTTGATACATGATAACTATTGGAATTATAAACATCGGGGGTAATGTGGTAATTGGACTAAAAAAAGAGGGAAAAGAAGACGATTGGACTTATTACCGCCAATAAAGCACCCGTTTTGTATCCCCCCAGGTCGATTATAAAAGCAGCATTCCACATTTAGGTTATCATTGTCAGCGAAGATGAAGGGAAAAGATTTAGAAGCTATGCTGCAGGGTTTCATTCACAGAGCCCAGGTAAAGAGAAGGATGCTGTTCAATTTTACCATACAAATAGAGAAGGAGTACGATACAACAAAGGTGCTGTTCGATATGCTGGAGACCAGACCCCGGTTCATGAACTATGTCATCGGAACACAGGTGATTGATGAGGCCAAAATTAGACAAAGGGATTTGTTGGAGGTTGTTTGCAGAGTACAGGAGATGCTGACTAAGGAGATCGAGTGGTGCAAGGAGAAGCTGGATGTGATCGAGTATGAACCAGATCCTCAAGTCTGATAGTTGAAGATGGTTTAGAGGTTTAGGGTTTTTTTTGGGGGTAATGATATGTCGTCAATGTGTTAGTGAAGGTTGTTTTTGTTTTGTTTTACTTTCATCTGGATAACTTTCATGTTACCATCCTGATGGCTTTGGAATATATATATATATATATATATATATATATATATATATATATATATATATATATATATATATATATATATATATATATATATATATATATATATATATATACTGGTACAAGGAGATGCTACAAAAAATCGAGTATGAGTAAAGTCCATATCTAACAACTTAGAACAAAGCATAAGTATGATGATAGGATAATTCATAAACTTAGTAACATACATCCCCATACATAAACATCCTTACATCAAACAAAATCAGGATGATCCCCAAAAACCCTAAATTACCTTTACCCTCCCTTCTCCGATCCCCATTAACCTTCTTTACTTGAACGCGGTTGCGATGAAGTGTGCGATGACATAAGCACCGATACAGAGTAAACCTCTGTAAACGGTGTTGCGTAAATCCACTACACTGTCCTTCACAGCCTGCAGGTCTTGGACCGTAGCATACTGCCCGCCAGACGGCGGTTGGCCAGAGGGAGGAAGGCCAGACGGCGGAACCGGAGAGGAAGGACCGCCAGCCTCCGGCAGCAACGACGCTCCGAAAAACCAACTGCGTGGAACGCTCATGTTGCTTGATTCAGATTTTGCAGTTGATCGCCTGAAGTCGCTCGTACTCTCCAAAGGAACGTTAAGGTCCGATAGATTTATACCCATTTTTGAAAAATCAGTTGATGACGACGAAGACATCGATCGTAATTTCACTGTTTCAATTTGGGTAACAATCTTTGTACATTTGAACCAAATGCCCTCCCTTTTAAACCGACCGGGACCACATGTACATGTGTACAACTTGGTCCCCAAGTTTCAACCACGTGGCCTCCACTTCTGCGACTGGTAAGTACCAACTAGGATCCACGTTGTCAACCAACCGGCTTCAATGGGTTAAACAATTTTTTGACCGGTTTTTAACTTTTTGTTCCCTTATATGGCAAAAAATTAAATTTAGGGACCAAATCGACCAAATCGTGTAACCTTATTGTGCTACAGTGTCATTTTCCCTATAAATAAATTATCTTTTGGAATGAAAAACTCACTATGAAAAAACGGATCACTTTATATGCAAATTGTTTTGTGTTTTTCCAGAAAAAAGCTACACGAAGGGCAAAGTTGATATCAAAGAACATGTAGGAATTCATCAACGTAATTACGATATCTTGCATCTTTTACTTATGGGGTAGTATATATCAAGGAAGAAGATTCAGAATAAGTGTTTTTATTTTCAGAGTTACCGGTTAAAGAATAAAAATTATTTTGTTTGAAAATTTTCATGTTTTTCCGTAAAATTACAAGCTCAATCGAATGAGCTTTTTTTAATTATTTTTTATTTTAATTTTATTTTTTTTTTAATCCATTGTCTTACAGATTGTTAGTTACAGGTTCACTTAACAAGTTTTATTAAAAAAAAACTCCCTTGTTGTGGACGTATATTATAGTTTTCGATTTGTTTATAAATTTACTGAAAAAGTTTCCTAATGTGGATGCTTTAAGTAATTATCTTGGCCACCGGATTTGACCAAATGCCAAAAACATGTGATGCATGACTACAAAATTAGTTAGTTGTATTACTCTATTAATTAAAAAGCGTAATATTAAGAAACGTTACATGTGATTTTTGTTTTTTCGTGTGTAACGCGGGTTTCCGTTTTTGAGTTTAACCGACCGACACCTAAAGCTGAGTCATTGGACACCTGTTGCCTTCCGCTTTTTCCTCTGGCTTATGTCGGCGTATGCTCTTCCTTTCTTCCCGGTTGCAACCATTCCTTTCTCACTCCGTCGAATTGCCGTAGCGGTGGCAATGGTCTCTGTAGTGTACGCCAAGCATCTCAATCGGTTTATGCACAGTCAAATTCGTTCACCCACACTACCAACGTCCTTTCGTTCTCTGGGACGAAGCCAAAATCGTGATTGGCGGCAGCTGAGTAGGGCTCCATGGCTCTGTGGATCTTCTTTCTACTACACCACCACCGGCATGCGTACCTTACAGGAAGAGTTTGGTGATTTTCCGTCTTCTACACGGTATGTAACATCACCGTTTCTTCATTTGCACTCATCGACCATCGATTCGTCGCTCCACCAGTTCTCGATTGTTCAGCTTTTCGATTTTATTATTTTTGATACACATAATTAGACCAGGTACGATGGAATTGGAAGAAAAGGGTTTTGCGCCTGCTAAATGTTATAGGTATACGATGCGATTCATACGATAGATTACAAGAGCCCCAGATAGACACTGGTATTCTTCCAACACACGCAAATCCAAGTCCTTGGATTGAAATTGGGTCTTCCCTGATCAAATTCCCTTAATCGACATTTTCCGCTGGAAAACTTTGCTTATTTTTACTTAATTCCTGGTAAGAAAACCTATATTCTTTTCACATGCTTTTTCACTTTCAACATCGTTGGTTTTGATTTGTTGTGTTATTTCAATTTGGTGAACCTAGATCTACATGTGTCTTTGGTTGGCGGTGTTTGTCTTATGTCGAATTTGATAGAATTGGGTGCATCTGTTGTTAATTCTTGGTGACGTGAAAGAGGTGGGGAGATCTGTCCATTCGGTAGATGTGGTAAACAAGAAAAGCTCTTCTGGATGCTTGATTATCAAAAAGAAGGTAGCAGATGGTGTTAGAGCAGTTCACGTTGGCGAATTGTTATCAAGAAAGCTATATTACTCCACAAACGAGAAAAAAAGACCTCGAGTGATTAGGAGTGATTCCGAGTCCAGTGATGAGTTCACAGAGCCTTACCGCCAACCAGTTGGTAGATTTCACAATGGCTCATCTTATAGTAACAGGGGTTTTATGGAAAACAGAGAATCAGAGACCGAGAGAAGGGTAAATAGCAGGATAAATGTGAATCAGAGACCGAGAGTAGGCCTACTCATGGCATCAAAAGTGGATACAAGATGGAGGATAATAAATCCCATTTACCCCTTAAATACCGAGAAGTTTCTAATGAACCAATCAGGTTGCAAGGGAAAAATGGTGTTTTGAAGGTAATGGTAAATAAGCATAAGCAGATAAGTGTTCCACATCAAAGCTATGATCATGTAGAAGTTGAAAAATGGAAAGAATCTAGGCCAGAAGTTTACAAAAAGAAACAACACAACATGTCCCATAAAAGCCATAATCATTAGGAAGGTCCTATTAGGAAAAAACCAGCTATGGAGTCTTCATTGTACTCTGCTTCAAGGCATCCTGAAAACAAGTTTCATTCAAGAGTAAAGAGAAAGTTGAAGTGGATTTGGATTTGGATTTGGAAAAACCGGTTTTAGATGATAGTGATACATCATTACCAATAAAACCGATAAAACCATCAAGTGTGAGGCATTTAAGCACTGAAGAAGTGGTTGAAAGTGAAAAAAGACTAACCCCACAAACCAAAAAAGTTACTCCAGTTAAAGTGAAAGAAACCAAGGTGAAACGTGGTAGTGGTACAGAAAAACAGTTATTAAGAGAGAAAATTAGGAGTATGCTTCTTAGTGCTGGTATATTATTAAATCCCGTCATTTCGTATCCTATTTGAACATTTCTTTTTGGGCTTTGTTTTTTTTTTTTTGTTGTGAATGTTACATGCCCGCGGGTTGTTTTGGATCCGGTATTTTTTCGCGGGTTACTTTCCTTATTCGGGTCTAGACGTCTTCTTTTTTGTTTTCGTTTTTTCTTTGACTTCATTTCTTGTCGGTCATCTTCCACGTTTGGAAGCTATAACACCTGCAATTCCGTTGTCGGTGTGTTGACGGTGTTCGTATGCAGTGGCGGACCCAAGGTATAACCAATGGGGGGAGGTGCCCCCAATAAAAATTTTTTTACATAGAATTAATTTTAAATTAAAATTTAAAAATATTTTTTTAATGAGAAACTTTTTTGTGCCCCCAATGGGTGAAGGTGGCTGCATTCGCTACTGTTCGTATGCGATCAACTTTGGTTTCGTTTGACTAATCCGTTGTCGGTGTGCCGCCTTCAATCACAGACGATGAACTACAGTCCGCCATCTTCACCATTATCGATCCCGCGGGTATGTCTACACCCCCCAAACTGATTTGACGACGAATCTATTATGATCGTCTGAATTTGTAGACGGGTTTTACCCGAATGGACGCGGCTGTCGATCAAGTAAGCTGTTTGGGATTCTCAAAGCAACTCATCAGGCGAACTGTTAAAAATCTTCTCAAGGTCAGATTATTTCTTCTTTATTTCTAAGGAATTGTCTTTTCGTGCATTCAATTTTTTAGTTACACTCTCCTAGACATTTTGTTTCGTGTAAAATGAGTTCTGGTTGTTGTTAATTCTAATTGGGTAGGGTTTATGTTTGTTCGTTTACTCCCTCTTTTAAACGATGAACACTCAAGGAAAACTCCCAAGGTTTTAATAATCATTAATCAGTCTGCCACTTTCGGATTATATGATTTTGAGTTCTGACTTACTTCCTTCTGAACTAGGTAAAATTATAAGGTGGTGTTTGGTATGATGGAATCATGAAAGGAATGGAATGGGTTACTCCGTTTGAATGAGACAAGTTGTCTGATGGAATGGAATCAAGCATTCTTGATGGAATGTGTTCCTTCCTTCCATTTTGTTAGTTTTTTAGTTCCTTTTCCAGGGTGTGTTTTTTAAATGAAAATGATATAATTACACATTGTTATCCATGTAATTTTTTGTGAGATTAATCTTTTTTTTAAAAGATCATGATTTTAATCAAACTGGGATGTTACATTGGTAACTTTACCATAAAATATATTTTTATTATAATCTTATTTTGGTTTAATATTATTCTCAATTCTTTGATTTTTGTAAAAAAAAAAATTATTTATTATAATTAAATAATTCATATGAGAATTCATTCCATTACTGTGTCCATTCCATTCCTTTGTCATTTCCTTCCATTCAACCAAACAAAAATACTATTAGTCATTTATTCCGTTATTCATTAAATACAATTATTAAAGTTTAAAAACATATTATTTTAAATTTTATACATTAATCTATTTAATGCTACCAAAATACTTCATTGATTTTTTCAAACAGTTGGAAAGAATTCGAGGCATATCAAGAGAAAAAATACCCAATGGGATCTACAGTCAGGTTTGTTCAGCATTTATAATTTTTTCCAATTTATTTTGCCTCTTAAAATATTTATAATCTGATAAATTTAATTCTATTATACGGTCATGTTAGTGTTAGTATTAATCATCTTATCAATAAAAAGAGGGCTAAATATATAATAGTGTTAGTATTAATCATCTTATCAATAAAAAGAGGGCTAAATATATAATAAAAAAAACAACATACTTTCATTTATTTGTGTATTATAGCATCCTACTTCCATTTCTTTCTTTTCATTATTCTTGAATAAATTTGATTTATTTTAATAAAATATATTCTTTTGGGCAGACTTACTAAAATTGGATATATTTGAGAAGCTGGACCAGGCTGGCCAGGTAATTTTCTTTTTATCATTTTTAAAATACTTAAATTCAAGAAATAGCAATGTACTTTCATTTCTATAATTATGTAATTTTTTCAAAGTATAATCTCTTAATAACAAAATTTTGAAAGTACAAAACTATAAACATGTAGATTGATAAAGGTACAACGGATTAATTATAAAAAAAAAGTTAAAGGAAAATGCTGTAGCAAATACAAATGAAAGTACGTTGCTATTTTAGGGTCAACATGATGAAAACAAAGAAGACGAAGATGAAGATGAAGACTTGGAAAACAAACTTAGGGACTTACTTTCATTTTCATTTCTTTCTATAATAGCATCATACTTTTATTTCCTTATTAAGCCCGACACACCCGAACGACTCAACGAGCTGGGACGCCTACTAAACTGACGAAACCCGTGCATCGCACGGGGCCCCACTAGTTATTGTATAAGTAACGTAGTCAATTAAATATTTTAATTAATTTCAACTAAAAACATTATGTGACATTGTTATTTTGTTAGAATTGTTTTTCATTCGAAGTACAAACTAGATTTTTTTTTTATAAAAACCCATAATAAGATTAAGAATACGTAATCTTTTCCATGCAAATAGAAGCTTATGTTGACATCATTTAGTAAAAAATCTCAAACTTGTTTTAATATAAACGACTAAGGATAGAGGGGAAACTCTCTAAATGTATTTGATACATAGGTGTCTAATCAATCTTTTTTTTTCTATTCTCACTGCTATATTTCACAATCCACACCATAAAAAAAATCATCTTTCTCAATTCACTTCTAATGTATAAGTACCGAAGACTATGGTATAATCTTATAGAGAAAAAAGTTGAGTGAGTTGGAAAATATCAGGAACCCGATGAAGCCCTATATTACCGATGAAGAGAAGGCACTAATGGTCTTTTGGCTAAGTGGTAAAGGTGTCGTCCTTGCTACTTGAGATTGAGGATTCAAGTTTCGCAAGAGACATATGGTGAAATTAGGAGTAGTTAGCAGTATGATAGATTTTTCGTTCTAGAAAAAACTGAATCAGCGGGCGGCTGAATCGAGGGGCCGTTGGTTTCGCCAATACTGGCCATACCCACCAGTGAAAACATCCCGACTCTATGCACCTAACAATTATTTATGATTCAATGATTTTTACAGTGTATGTTTTGAGTTAAAAATAGGGATAATGTCATAAAATGGTAACCAATAATACATAATTTGCTTTTTAGGTTACTTATCTTTTAATTGTATTCAATAGGACACTAAACTTTTTTCTTTGTTCTCATTACACCATTGCAGTGTATTTCAATCCAACAATTCTGTCAAATTCAATGTCATTATGGATGCAATGTTAATATCATAATGACCTAAATCAGTAAATTATGTTATATTGAATGACACAGTGGACAATACATAGAATTCAGAATCAGTTTATTTGATTAAAATATACTTTAATGGTGTAATGAGAACACGGAAAAAGTTTAGTGGCTTATTGAATACAATTAAAAGATAAGAGACCTAAAAAGCAAATTATGTATTATTGATTGTCAACGACATTAACCCTAACCAATACCATTCTTTTTGATTTTAATGAAAACGATGAAAATGTTTGTTTAAAGTTAAAGGTAATTTTTGGTGGATAATAATGTTGTTACTATCCTGTTTTTATAAAGAAAACCGTACATTTGGTCTTTTAAACGTAGTGAGGTTTTTTTTTATTTAAAAATATTGTGGTTCCTAATTTAAAAAGTGTAATTTTTAGTAACTTCTTAGAAATGATGCTTTCTTTTATTTTTGAAACACTATGGAGATATGAAAAACATGAAGCTATTTATCGTAGAAAATTGGAATTTTTTAAGAAAACTGATGTTTTGTTAAAATTTGTAGTTTTTTGCATATAAAAATGTATTTTTCTTAAATGGTAGTAGTTTTGTAGTTTTTTTTGGTTACATGCATGTTTGTTTTAAGTCATTTGAAACAACATTCCTAGATTTTCAAGAAAAAATATTTTCGTGATTTTCAAGGAAATACATTTTTCAATGTTAAGATTTTTCAAGTTTATACCGTTTTTAGGTAATTGTAATTCACGTTATTATAAGCTGGAAACCGTCAATCTTGATCCGTCGACCCAGTTGTACACCATCTCCATTTGTCCAGGCTTGTGTGTGCAACTTTGACATAACGGTTTTGATATAATTTGACATAACCGTTTTGATATAATTTAACAAAATTTTATAAAATTATAAACGTTGTTTGTTGTGTTGTAATTACTTAAAAAACTATTGTTTATTGTTACCAAAACGTAAAAATTATAAAAGCTAAATTCATTAATTTTACATTCGTTCGAATTTGACATAACCGTTTTTATATATAATTTGACAAAAAATTTTAAAATTATAAACGTCGTTTGTTGTGTTGTAATTACTTAAAAAAAACTATTGGTTGTTGTTAATAAAACGTAAAAACTCTAAAAGCTAAATTTATTAATTTGATATTCGTTCGGATTTGACAAAATCGTTTTGATATAATGTGACATAATTTTATAAAATTATAAACGTTGTCGTTGTATCGTAATTACTTTTTAAAAAAAGCTATTGTTTATTGTTATTAAAACTTAAATAATATAAAAAGTAAATTCATTATTATTGTTTTTCTAATAATAATAATAATAATAACAAATCAAAAACTATTAATAAAAAAAAAAAAAGACAATAAACAAACAAAATAGACAAAAGACAAAAATAAAAACAAGAAAAACTAAGAAATCAAATAGGAGGGGTACAATTAGACCATATGAGGTATGTATAGATTTACCATACATTAAATAGTTTAGAGTAATCGGATTACATAAAAATAAGTTTAACAACCCTTCTAAATTTCTATAGCTAATCCTTATATTAGTCTTTACTTAATTAATTAAGTTAATAACATTTTAAGATGTATTAATGAATAATAAGTCTGTCTAAATAATAACTTGAGCTTCAAATTTCCATTGAAGCATTAGTTCAACTTGAAAACAACAAATAAATCAACAAGTGTATTTAATTAGAGGATGGATTTCAAAGTTCGAATAGAGTTTAATATACTTGTAATAAGTTCGAATCATCATTATATCCATAAAAAATTTTACATAAGTTGAAATCCTTCATTAGTGGAGCCCGAAGCTTCAAAACCTCAATAAATCCCCATATAATCAACATATGAATGATTTGAATGTGGATTAGTGCTCTTGTTGAGCACGAAATACGTTATCCAAGTCGTAGACATCTGAAAATGTGCCTCATGCCTTTTGGAAGAAACCCTTTTTAAGGATCGGACCTCGTAGAGCTTCAACTATAACTCTGTGGGGTCATTATACGACGTCAACTAAAGACGCTCCTATGATACCATGCGTATGTTAGTCTAAGTAGGTTGTTACAACTACTTTAGGCGTGTATCCTACGTGCATTTTTATTATTGATTGTAATCGTCCACCGACTTTGATTATGTAATGTATATACAGGAGGAGAGAGAAACTATTGTATAACGTTTTGCATGCTCGTATAACTTCTTATATTAGAGTTGTATCATTATTCTGCAATCAATATACCTGATCTATTTATATTTTCTCATGATTGGTGTTACAATTTTGCCTTTAGTCCTTGTTTTGAATTCACAATTAGTACCAGAGTGGTATTTGCTCATAATTTTGGGATGTTGATTGGTTTTTCATCTTCCAGATCTGTATGTATTCACATATCCACTTCCGTTTTAGAAATTTTGATATTCTAAAATTGTTGACAAACGTTTCTAGGATTCAATTATTACATTTAATCAAGGCTCTTATAATGTTGCAAATAGTGTCGGTTCTAACATCGAGGCTCCTCTTCTCATCCCCAAGGAGTACGACCAATAGCCAATCCGCATAGAGGACTATCTATATGCTTTAGATCCAGACGTTTGGAGGTTAATCAAAGAAGGTCTAGCTTCAAAATATGCTACATGTCTCTCGTAAATCACTTCCTAGTGGAAAGTTTTCGATGAATACAATGTTATACTTGTTGACAAACTGAATATCATTAATAATAAACTTTTTCATTCAGGGTTAAGCTATGGCCTAAGACTACAAAATGACCATAACAAAAACACCAATCTGTTGTGATAATATAAGTGGCATTCAAATCACACAAAACCTAGTGCAACAATTTAAGACAAAGCATATTGAAATATATTGGGCTGACGCTGATGAATCTGATGAGTGTCAAAGCTTCCCACACTAATGTTGAAGTTCTCAGCATCTTATCTTCAACGATAGCATAAAGATTGTTATTTTTGTATATTTCATGATTATAGATGTTTACATACTTATCATGTTTATAGTTGGAGTTATTCTTGAAATGTAGGGATACTCCATATACTTACCTTTTCCCTAGTATATATGTGTTGGCCAGGGTTCCATGTAAAGGTGTCGATATACGTTTTCTTAAATCTCTATGTGAGATAATATATCGAATTTCTATGTGAATAACTTTGTTCTTGTGTGATTGATCCTGTGTGTGAACTAACAACTGGTATCAGTGTAGGTGTCATCCCCCACAAGAACCTATATGGCTTCATATTTATTCTCATCTTCCTCTGTCAATAAAATTCCTCCTTTCGATTCAAATAACTTCTCTATGTGGAAGAGCAAGGCATTGATGGTTCTCGAAACCATGGACTATCATATGCCAAGCATTCTTTCTGGTGGTCCTCATGTTCCTACATTTCTTGAAACAAAATATGGCATTCCTGGTGAACTAAAGAAAACTCTTAAACATGCTTATATAGAAAATGACTGGAAAATGGTAAATTTAGATGTGCGTGCAGAGGCTGGAATATGTAACTCTCTTCCCTACAAAATCTATCACCTGGTTCAGAATTGTACTTCTGCCAAGGAGATGCGCAATACCTTAAGAGTCGCCTTTGAAGGCACTGATAATGTTAGGGCAACCTAGGAAAACGCTCTTAATAGAGTCTATCACTCAAATGTTTAATCGGTTTAATTGTTTGATCAATGATATACAAAGGTTTGATATTCTCAAGCATGACACTATTCTTGTTTTTAAGTTTCTGGATTCTCTTGAAGAAAAGTGGGTACATCATTTTCGTGTTCTGAAGAACAGCAAAAAATCAAGACGATGGATCTACAAAGTCTGTTTAGGAATCTACAAAATTATGAAGAAACCAAGGCTTAGCGAAAGGAGATCATGGTAGTCAGTCAACGTGAGTGTTCAGCAGCTCTCATCTCCAAACGAACAGACCATGCTGAAAGTGATGTTGAAGAGTCTGTAAACACTGGCACTGATGATGAAGAGCAAAAACACCATACTGAACTAGCATCCCAAGCTGCACTGGTTGTGAAGCAGTAACCAGTACAAGGACAACAAAAAATCTGGCTTTCAAGGAAACTCGTCTTCCAGCAGATCCATGCCTAACTACTCTGGATTCAGAATGTCAAATGTTGAGTTAACCAAAGGAGGAAGCATTGATAGGAAGAATGACGGAAATTGCTTCAATTGTGGAAGCATTGAGCACTTTGCTAAAGACTGCAAGCTGAAGAAGAGTGATGGTAAGGAGGATTCCTATGAAGTAAAAAAGTATAAGAGATTGGTTGCTTCATTGAATAGACAGAGCTTGGGATTGAAGGTTCTTCTTGCTAAAGAAGAAAAGTGAGAAGATGAAGCTGACTCCTCTGATGATTAGGAATCGAAGAATGTTTGTTTGATGGCCATCACCAAGGAAGACAACACTGAAGGGTCCAGTAGCAGCGCCGACACATTTGATGTTGATCTTACTCAGGATGCTAAAGATAGTATAGCAAGTGATTGGGATTTCTCTTATGTGTGTATCAGGTCAAAAACTTTGTTAATTTTTCTAATAATGAAAAGACAACTATGTTTGATTATTTGTGCTTGGATCTAAGAAAATCAAATCATGAAAAAAATGAACTGAAACATGATAACAAATGTTTATCCACTGAAAATCATGAAAATGATGAAATGATTTCTAAACTAAAAATTGATTATAGATATCTTCTTCTATCAAATTAATCTTTACCTCAAGAAAAAAACACTACTGAAAATGACTCTAAAAATATTCAAATGATCATTAAGAACTGGACCCAATCGCATCACAGGGTTACAAATATAATAAATGATCAAATTTCTTCTCAAGCTCCAAAACTTCTCGGTGGAGACTTTATGTCAGCAGTTGATTTTTTTAAACAAATTGAAACTGAACCATGTTTTCCTTCTGCTAAAGAGTTAGTTCATGAATTTAAAACAGAATTTGTCAAACCAGGAGAACTTAAAAGGCAAGAATTAAATGACAAACATTGTTGTACTGATCATCAGGGTGATCGCTCTTTGCAAAGAAAAATAACTGCTTTAGATCCTTCTGTGAAGGGGTTAGAACAAGAAGATGCTAGTGTAGCGTGAAAAACTTAATCAGCTTTCGAATCTCCAATGCTGAATTTCACACTGTCAGTAACATTCTTCTTGTAAAACATGTTAGCACCATCTCTAACACTCATCCTGATAAGGATCTTGCAAAATGCAACAATTTTTCAAAAATATGTAAAAAGTTCAAATTTTCAAAACAAGGAAAATCAAAACCTATCAAGACATACTATAGATGTGTGACACTTCACATAAAGCTGATCAGTTCATGTTTGAGCCTTGGACTGAGAGAAAAAATGTTCTTACTTGTTGTAACAAATGGATAAAAAAGGAAAACTCATTAAACCTCTTCCATCCGAATGTTATGATATCCTTTCTTGTTTCAAACACATTTCCCAATGGGTTCAAAAAGAGTTCAAATCAGCGTATGAAAGTAACTACAGGGCCATGAGAATATTTGGTATCTAGACAGTAGATGCTCTTGTAACATGACTGGTTTCAAGTCGTTGCTATATGGTTTTCTTAAGAAGGAAGGACATGTTGTTACTTATGGAGACAATAGCAAGGGTCACACTAAGGGTTATGACACCATCAAATGTAAACCTGTATAGTTTTCTAATGTTTATTATTAAAGGGTTTAAAGCACAACCTCATTTCAATCAGTTAGTTGTGTGATGCTGATTATGAGGTTATTTTTAACAAAAGGGAAGGACACATTCTTGATGCTGCAAAAGAAATGGTTCTCACTGCAAAACATTGTGATCACATTTATATCCTTGACATGTTTTCTACTGATAAGGAGTCCTAGAAGAGATGCTTCTTTTCACATGCTCAATCTCATGTCAATTGACTGTAACACAAGCGTCTATCCTATCTCAATTTCAAGAACATCTCAAAGATTTAGAAATGGCCAGCTTGTTAGAAGGATTCCGAAGATGAATTTCGTCAAAGACAAAGTTTGCTCAGCATGTGAGAAAGGAAAGCAGGTCAAGTCATCTTTCAAGTCTAAGCAGTGCTCTTCCATCCAATCCTTTTTATGCCTATTACATATGGATCTCTTTAACATGTTCCAGTGTCCTCGACACTCTCTTGCTGGAAAGAAGTACTCGCTGGTAATTGTTGATGAGTTCTCTCGCTACACATAGGTTATGTTCTTGAGAAATAAAAGTGATGCTGCTACTGAAATCATCTCACTCATCAAGCAATCAGAAGTCTTATATGATCTCAGGGTGAAGTAGCTGAGAAGTGACCATGCTACTGAGTTCAAAAATCAACTTCTTGAGTCATTTTATGAAGAAAAAGGCATTCTTCAAAACTTCTCTGCTGTCAGAACCCCTGAATAAAAATGAGTCACTGAAAGAAGAAACAAGACTTTGGTCGAAGCTGGAAGAACTATGGTAGTTGATGCTAGTCTTTCAATGTCTTTTTGGGCTGAAGTCGTGAATACAACATGTTATACTTAGAATCGCTCTATAATTGTCAAACGCCATGGTAAAATAGAATATGAGATGCTGAAAGGACGTAAGCCTGACATTTCGTATTTCTAAATCTTTGGATTCGTTTGTTTATCTAAAGACAGGGAGATCAATAGTCAAAGTTCGAATCCAAGTCAGATGATGGAGTTCTCTTCGGGTACTCCTCAATTTCTAAGGCTTTCAGAGTGTTCAATTTGTCCAAAAGAAATGTGGTCGCGTCAATTCATGTTAGATATAATGAATACTCCTTTCCTCTTTAGAAGGAAATTCATGAACCCTCCATCCTCAATGAGCTTTTATCTCCCATCTCCTCCTTTGTTTTCCCTAAACCCTTCTTAAGCTGAATCTACTGACTCTTAACTCCATGAAATCTCATTTGTTGATGATGTTCCTTAACCTAGTCCCTCACTCCCTGATGCTGAGCCTCAAGATAAAGAGCATGGACCAGGTCACGCTGATACAGATAAAAGCCTTGTCTCATGTGATCATCCTCTTTGTAATGTGAAGGAGTATCCTATTTCTCACATAATTGGAGAAGTTTCTATAGGGTTTTGAACTCGTGGTCAGGTGTCAAGCAACTTATGCTTTTACGTTAACTTTGTCTCTCTAACGGAGCCCAAAAAGGTGGATGAAGCTCTCAATGATGCTGACTAGATAAAAGCCATGTGGGACGAGCTGTATGAATTTGAAAGACATTAGGTGTGGACTCTGGTTCCTCGTCCTAAAGGAAAGACAATTGTTGGCACACGCTGGATATTTCGAAAAAAATGAATGAAGATGAGATTATGAGTAGGAACAAAGCCAAGCTGGTTGCTCAAGGCTTTAGTCAACAAGAAGGGTTCGATTATGATAAAACGTTTTCCCCTGTCGCACGTCTCGAGGCCATCAGGTTGTTATTGCCTATCCTTGTTTCTTGAAAGTTAAAGTGTATCAGATGGACATAAAGACAACATTTATTCATGGAGATCTTCCTCAAGAAGTGTATCTTAAACAACCCCCTGGTTTTCTAAATGAAGAATTTCCTGGTAACATGTTTCGTCTTAACAAGGCAGTGTATGGGCCGAAACATGCACCCATGGCTTGGTATGATACATTGGCTGCCAATTTTCTTGAGTAAGGTTATCAAAGAGGAGCTATTGACAACATGCTATTTATAATGGAATCAGAAGATGATATCATCCTTGCCTAAGTGTATGTTGATGATTTTATCTTTGGTTCAAGAAATGAGAAACTGAGTGAAGAATTTGCTGCTGTAATTTCTTCCAAGTTCAAGATGAGCATGATGGGTGAACTATCCTTCTTTTTGGGTCTTTAGATTAAACAATCCTCTTAGGGCATCTTCATTAATCAAAGTAAATACATCTCTGACATGCTGAAAAAGTTTTCATTTGCTGCCAGCAAACCAATAAAGACTCTGATGAGCACCTCGTTAAAGCTATCTGTTGATCCTTATAAAGCTGATGTCAATGCTTCTCTTTACAGAGGCATGATTGGATCCTTGCTCTATCTCACTGCAAGTCGCCCTAATATAACGTTTTTCCACCAGTATGTGTGCTCGCTATCAAGCCAACCCAAAGGAGTCTCATGTTCTTGCTGTCAAAAGGATTTTTTTGCAATCTGAAGAACACTCCAACCCTTTGTGAGTCAAACTTTGAGTTGGTTAGATTCACTGATTTTGATTTTGTAGTGTTCACTCGATCGAAAAAGTACTTCAGGAGGATGTCAGCTGTTGAGAAACCGCCTCATCAGCTCGTCCAGTAAGAAGCAAGCTTCTGTAGCTTGTTCAACTGCTAAAGCTTATGTTGCTGCTGGAAGATGCTGTGCTTAGGTCTTATGAATTCAGAACCAGCTCATGGGCTATAGGTTTTATCTCAAGAAGACCCCCATCTATTGTGACAACACTAGTGCTATCCTTATTTCTCATAATCTAGTGCAATATTCAAAGACCAAGCACATAGACATTCAACATCATTTCATCACAGACATAATTCCAAAACGAGAAGATTGAGCTACTCTATGATCCCACTGATCAGCAACTGCCTGGTATCTTTACTAATCCTCTCGATGATCAGAAACTAATGTTCTTTATTTGTGAACTAGGAATGCTTTCTCAGTAAAACGTCCTTTATTATGGTATTTGCTTAAACATTCATTCTTATTCAAAATTTTATTTATTTATAACATGTTGGATCTCCTAAAGTACACTCCTGATGGATTCACACTTTGCGTCTTTCAAAGAAGAGATACTCATGAGACTAGTCTAACTTCACCACAAGAAGGTTATCTACCTCATGCTCGACACGACTAGTCTACCGTCCTCTCTCATGCCAGACATCCACTATGTCTCTTATCTTTAACTTTACGATCACCTCTGGAGGGTATGGGCGAAGGACACCCCATGATACATCTTGCACTAGAGGACGGTCAGTTGCCTTTGATAAGAGTGTTTCATAGTGAACCATGTGTCTTTCATGAGATATCAAGTATACCTCCCCAACATACCATGACCCCTTCATGTCTTCATCTATGCCTTTTACTTCAACTCGATCACCCACTCGAATTACCATTTCGTGTGAAAAAGTGCTTTCAAGCTCACCTCCATTATAAGGTATCTCTGCACCTTTTCCAAGAATGCTCCTGTTTTGGTCCCTCTGACCATCTGTTAAAAGCTGCTGATGTGACTTCTCTCTATTTTTCACTTCCAAGGAGATATTATCTTACCATGTACCAAGATTTGACGGTGACCTTTCAGGGTCTAGCATGTACTTATGACTTTCTTGTCCATAGAAGCATGCTGGTACATGTATGTAAGACCCTAATCCCGAAAGGTTCAAGTTCAACATGGAAAAGGAAGCAAAATATGATTGGGAAGTTATGCAGTTAGCACTGCTAATGCTGTTAGCACCACTAATGTTAAGATTAGAGTCGCTAATGTTCGCAGGGTTTGGAAGTGGGTTTGCACGATCTAAGTTAACAACGCTAACGTTATAGTTAGTGACACTAACTATCCTATTTAGGTCAAAACAATAGTTTTTGAAGTTTGGGCTACATATAAGGGCGGGGGACCCTAGGGTAGCCGCCATATTCATCTTTTCAATCCCCAAACTCGTGATTTTCCCTCTCTAGACCATATGGAGTGATTTTTGATGATTTTGGTATTCTTGGATGGATTTTTGATGAGATTATGATGCTTTGAAGATTCAAGGTGTTGCTTGGAAGCTTTGTTCAAGTGAAGATCAGCTAAAGCCCTTGTTTCTAGACCATTATGAGTAAAGTTCCCACCTTTGTGCATTTTTATCGGTCTTCTTATGATTTAAGTAAGTTCTTATGGATTAAAACGTAGTAATGGTCCCTTTTAGTGATTATTTATGGTTGGGAAGGATAAAGTTTGAAACTTTATGCCTTAAGGTCTGATTTAGAACCATTAGGTTGGTTTAGAGAGTAAGCCAAACTCTCTTTGGTGATTTTGGTTAGTTTTGGACTATTTTAGACTTGGATCTTGTTCTAGAGCTTGCATGGTTATGTTTAGATGTTAAAGTTAGGATTTTTATGGACTTAGGGACAGTTTGGAAGGTCCATCGAATGATTAGGAGCTTGGCTAAATAGATTAAGAGGTTAATGGATTTTTGGAGCCTATTCATAGTTAGCGACGCTATTTAGGGAACTTAGCGGCGCTAACTATGCCTGTTGGCTTTCTTCACTTTCACCGTTGACTTTTTGACCATTTTGACTTTTCGTCAAACTTGATGATTTGGGATACCGGTCTTAGAAGTTTATCTTGTTTGGGACTTGAGAAGTTCTAAGTGGAGTTTAGCCTTAATAAGAGGTTCGCTATCGAGATTTGAAGACGTGCGTGTGGAATGCTGTTTGGCTTTACAGATCAGGTGAGTCTTCTCACTATACTATGGGTGAAGTTACATGCATAGGTAACTTAATTACTGTGTAGTAATGTATGGTAGCTAGAAGTGCCTTACATTATTTGACTGTTGAGTTGATATTAGAAACTGATATCGCGTAAATTATACATATTTTCCGCACGATATCAGTGTGATTTTAGTTTAATTTCATATATGTTATGAACTAAAAGATACCTAATATGTTTAAATATTCGTTTTGAAGCAAAAAATACGCGTTTGGAGCGAAAGAACGAATTACACAAATATTTGAGCTTAAAAAGAGGCAAAGCGAAAATCTGCCGGAAACCATGGGCGCACCCCGCCCATATCCAGGCGCACCGTGCCCAAAGAGAGATCCGGATCCCGCTTTTCGTCAGACTTTTGATTAAAATAATCGAGCGTGCGTTTGTCCAATGATTCAACCGACCTGCCAAGCATGTGCAAGGGCGCACCCCGCCTACCTTTTGGGCGCACCGCGCCTCAGATCCGACATTAAAGCTGCAAACCACGTGCTCCCTCGTGCGACAGTTGACCACGTGCTGAGATCTGCTTTAGGCGCACCGCGCCCCTATTCAGGCGCACCGCGCCCAACTCCAGCGACCACTATAAATTCACGCCATTCAGCTCTTCTTTGAGAGACCACACACACCACCTTCAGACCAAATTGTCTCTCTGCACCTCCACACCTCCAAACTCGGCCAGGAAGCTTGTAGAATCAAAAGGGGAAACTATGGAATCGAGAGCTTGAAGAATGTTCGGCCGGGACTTCATTCGGTTTGCTTTATATATATTTAGCATTCTATTATGATTTCCTAAGCCGTATTCTTCAGATTATGTTATCTGTATTATTTATTACTTAGATTTGAATACTGTTTAGTTATGATTTGATTGTTATTTATCGGATATTGAACGTTTTATATTTTATCTCGCATAATTCATTTGACGCCAATTTGATTATCATGACCATTGAGATCAAAAGATCGAATGAACATTGTACGATACGAACCAATACATGATTATTTGGAATATATAATCGCATGACCATTGCCATTAATGACCTTATAATCATAGGATTAGGTAGTTGGACCAAAACATCTAATCATTTTAGAAATCGGTATTTAACGTTCAATATCCATTGCACTAATAGCATATCAAACATAACTAGATGGTTCAATCGAATCTAAGTATTAATGTTTACTTTTATATTTTGTAATTTATAATTCCCGTAACTTTTGCCTAGGCAATGTTGATTCATTAATATAATATGTGTTGATCTAATTCTTGATTCGAGTTTAATATCGGTTAGGATATATAACTTGCATGCTATACATATTAAATGTGGTTACAGTTTGTATTCTTGATTGCCATCTTCATATGATTAAGTTTAAATGGCCATTTAAACGTATTGATCACATGAACCGTCATGATGTATAATTGACAACTATATATCATTGGACTAGTTATTGACCATTTAACTAGGAAGGTTATCTAAGTTATAAACTTGATTAGTGAAATAAGACTTATATCACATTTAGTTGCAACTCATGACCATTGATTGTATGAACATATCACTTTGACCATTAGGATATGGGCTATGTTTGCATGCTAGATTGTATTAATACTTGATGATTATAAGTTAATTAGTTACATGACCATTGTGCGATTTTAACTTATTAGTCATAGAATTGGTGACTTGACCATACGATCCTACAACTTAATGCAACTTATTTAAACTCATTGCACATAATCAAAACTAGTCAACATAGGTTTATATGAATCAACAGATCCTAGACGAAAGTTTCCTTTGTTATTTTTGTTATGATCATTTATTATTTCGTCGTTTATTTTATAATCAAAGTTTTACGAGTTTTCATTAAAACTCGCCCCTGAGTGTTTGCTTGAATAATTGTTAATTGATAATTGATTTTCTTAACTTAAAGATATCCGTTTTCCCTTGGGTCGACAACCCGGATTTACCATTACTATACTACAATCGACTAGGTACACTTGCCTAATTGTGTTGTTCTATTCATACATGGTATTTCCCTGTTCATAAATGTAAAACTAATGTGAAATCATTTTCGAAAATCTTATAAACGCTAATAACACATCAAGTTTCTTGGTGCCGTTTTTGGGTGTTTTATATGTATGTCAGAATGCACAACAAGTTTTTGGCGCCGTTGCCGGGGAATTCAGATTTATTTTTTTGTATAGAAAATTAAATTATTAGTTAATATTTGTGTGATTTTAAATTTGTTTTTGTGTTATGTATTTTTATTGTTTTGATTGACATATCACTAATCATAAATAGATATTTGCACACCTTAAGCATATTTTAAGTGTGGGGTGAATATTTGGGGAAAAATGAAGTAACAAAAATTTGAAGTCTTTTCTGCTCACGCAATGCGACGTGTATGCCATCCGGACGCAACGCGTCGACAATCTGGATCGCGTTGAGAAAGAGACAACTTCAAAAATTACGCGACACGAAAACGTGCTTGACGCGTAAACACCCGAAGCAGATACTGGTCGTACATAATGATACATGGCTAAAAATCAGCCACTACTGAGAAGAGGGACGCTTCTTTACAGTAGGGGCAGCGATACTGACGACGGTCAAAAGTCGCACAGCCACACCACACCCGCATACCGGTAGCCACGGATTTGAAACTTCAGGGACCACAAAATGAGTGATATTTTTCTTTCGTTGTTATTACTTTTACTTTTGTGATTTAATTTTTGTGTGTTTATTTGTGTGTGAATAATTTTTGTCCGAGTGATGCATATACAGATTTGCTAAGATTCAATGCTGGCAGCATGTTCAACGAATTCTTTTTGTGGAAAGAGCCTCATATATGACGTCGACCGGTACCCAAGGGGAGTCTGTTCCATTTTGCTCCCTTTACTGTTTTGAATTATATATACAATAGAATTATTGTATAATATAAGTGTAGGGTTAAGGCGTCATACTGCAATGATTAACTGAGCCAATTAAAATTTTTGTTATCTTAAACATCTTTTCCCAAAATTGAACGCTAAAAAGGTAATTGTTAAGAAAAATGTTTTGAAAATAAATTTGTAGGTTACATTTAATTTTATGTATGTATTTTTGTTTTTCATTGTTTTATCTAAAGTCTAGTTTTATAGAGGACAAGTTTTTAGAATGGTAGTTACAAAATGTTTTGCATAAATAATGAAATAAACCCATTGGAATTTTATCAATTGTTAAAAATTGAGTTTTTGCCAAAACAGATTGAGTCAGTTTCCCTACTTGCAAAAATGTGCGAATTATATGCTGTTACTAAATTGAGGAAAATAAGCCTCGGTAAATGAACTTAAAATGAGAAAAATTCTCAAGAAATCTGATGTGTTAAAAAGCAGAAGTCAAGTAATGTTATACCATAAGATTGAGACTCAGGAAGGAAAATTCAATCAGTGGCCTTTGACATTCGAGCAAGTAAACATAAAATGGGGCCTACGGGCATTTCTACTCCTTATTACCTAAAACCATCTGGTTTGGGATAATATTGTCGAAAGCTCGCTACACGGGTGTCATCGAAAGTCATGGAATTTCCTTAGTGGCCTTTGGAAGTTGAATTAGTAGACTCTGTACAGTCTTGAGTCGAAAATTTGTAATCAAGAGTTCCATAGAAAGTCACGAGTTTCAAAGGTACGGAAAAATGGATATAATAACTTAACTTGATAAATTTAGTCCAGCATGATTTTTATTCTAAATAAGGGAAATTTGACAAAAAGTCTTGAGGTAGAATGATCTTTAATGGGTGTATTCGATGTTATGTAAAAATGAGTTTTTATCAATCTAAAAGACTTGTCGTTTATAGAAAGAGAGTTTATTTAAGATTTTGGAAAGTTAAAAACATGTACATAGGACTAGGTATAATCTACTATGTTTATTCTTAATTCTTTATTCTTAACATCGGTAATAAACGCTAGATCTGTGGTAGCGTATGAAAAGTTGTTTGGGCATCAAAACGTTTTGGCTTGGTTATAAATTGTAGTTTGCTTGAGGACAAGCAAAGTTCAAGTGTGGGGTATTTTGATATCGCGTAAATTATACATATTTTCCGCACGATATCAGTGTGATTTTAGTTTAATTTCATATATGTTATGAACTAAAAGATACCTAATATGTTTAAATATTCGTTTTGAAGCAAAAAATACGCGTTTGGAGCGAAAGAACGAATTACACAAACATTTGAGCTTAAAAAGAGGCAAAGCGAAAATCTGCCGGAAACCATGGGCGCACCCCGCCCATATCCAGGCGCACCGCGCCCAAAGAGAGATCCGGATCCCGCTTTTCGTCAGACTTTTGATTAAAATAATCGAGCGTGCGTTTGTCCAATGATTCAACCGACCTGCCAAGCATGTGCAAGGGCGCACCCCGCCTACCTTTTGGGCGCACCGCGCCTCAGATCCGACATTAAAGCTGCAAACCACGTGCTCCCTCGTGCGACAGTTGACCACGTGCTGAGATCTGCTTTAGGCGCACCGCGCCCCTATTCAGGCGCACCGCGCCCAACTCCAGCGACCACTATAAATTCACGCCATTCAGCTCTTCTTTGAGAGACCACACACACCACCTTCAGACCAAATTGTCTCTCTGCACCTCCACACCTCCAAACTCGGCCAGGAAGCTTGTAGAATCAAAAGGGGAAACTATGGAATCGAGAGCTTGAAGAATGTTCGGCCGGGACTTCATTCGGTTTGCTTTATATATATTTAGCATTCTATTATGATTTCCTAAGCCGTATTCTTCAGATTATGTTATCTGTATTATTTATTACTTAGATTTGAATAATGTTTAGTTATGATTTGATTGTTATTTATCGGATATTGAACGTTTTATATTTTATCTCGCATAATTCATTTGACGCCAATTTGATTATCATGACCATTGAGATCAAAAGATCGAATGAACATTGTACGATACGAACCAATACATGATTATTTGGAATATATAATCGCATGACCATTGCCATTAATGACCTTATAATCATAGGATTAGGTAGTTGGACCAAAACATCTAATCATTTTAGAAATCGGTATTTAACGTTCAATATCCATTGCACTAATAGCATATCAAACATAACTAGATGGTTCAATCGAATCTAAGTATTAATGTTTACTTTTATATTTTGTAATTTATAATTCCCGTAACTTTTGCCTAGGCAATGTTGATTCATTAATATAATATGTGTTGATCTAATTCTTGATTCGAGTTTAATATCGGTTAGGATATATAACTTGCATGCTATACATATTAAATGTGGTTACAGTTTGTATTCATGATTGCCATCTTCATATGATTAAGTTTAAATGGCCATTTAAACATATTGATCACATGAACCGTCATGATGTATAATTGACAACTATATATCATTGGACTAGTTATTGACCATTTAACTAGGAAGGTTATCTAAGTTATAAACTTGATTAGTGAAATAAGACTTATATCACATTTAGTTGCAACTCATGACCATTGATTGTATGAACATATCACTTTGACCATTAGGATATGGGCTATGTTTGCATGCTAGATTGTATTAATACTTGATGATTATAAGTTAATTAGGTACATGACCATTGTGCGATTTTAACTTATTAGTCATAGAATTGGTGACTTGACCATACGATCCTACAACTTAATGCAACTTATTTAAACTCATTGCACATAATCAAAACTAGTCAACATAGGTTTATATGAATCAACAGATCCTAGACGAAAGTTTCCTTTGTTATTTTTGTTATGATCATTTATTATTTCGTCGTTTATTTTATAATCAAAGTTTTACGATTTTTCATTAAAACTCGCCCCTGAGTGTTTGCTTGAATAATTGTTAATTGATAATTGATTTTCTTAACTTAAAGATATCCGTTTTCCCTTGGGTCGACAACCCGGATTTACCATTACTATACTACAATCGACTAGGTACACTTGCCTAATTGTGTTGTTCTATTCATACATGGTATTTCCCTGTTCATAAATGTAAAACTAATGTGAAATCATTTTTGAAAATCTTATAAACGCTAATAACACATCAAGTTTCTTGGTGCCGTTTTTGGGTGTTTTATATGTATGTCAGAATGCACAACAGAAACCCAAAGGGTAAGGTTGTTTGCTTGAATGTCTGTGCTTGTATGTCACAGTCATTGGATTCGTTCCGGCTATTGAAGAATGAGTTGATTAAGGACAGTTGGGGGCAAGCCCGAGAGTCCAAAGAATGAGTTTGATAAGGACCATTTGGGGCAAGACCGAGAGTCCAAAGAACGAGTTGATTAATGACCGTTTGGAGCAACGAGAGTCTAAGAATGTGTTAATTAAGGACCGTTCGGGACAAGCCTGAGAGTCCAATGATTGAATAGAATGGATCTTGTGGTCTTTTGGGGAGCTCACTAAGCTTTGTGCTTACTCTTTCACCCTAACTGTTTTTAGGTATTTGCTGGCTTGAGCATGGAGAACGATGTGACTGTACCGCATATGAGGTTTTGATAATCAAGTCTTCCGTTGGATAATGTTTGTAAATGTTTTTGTTAAATACGATTTAAAATTTTTAAATACTATGTTTTAATTTGGATGGTTTTTATTAGTTAACCCGTTTTGTGTATTTGACCTGTTTTTAAAACGAAAAATTTATTACAGAATTTGGGACGTTACAAGTTAGTATCAGAGCCTTGGTTTGAGGGATTTGGATGAACAGGAATGCGATTCCAAGGATTTAGATGAATAGGATTGTGAATCCAAACTCAAACTGGGGATTTGATAATTTTTTAAAAGTGATTTTCAAGGAAAAAACCGCTTTAAATAACTTTCTAAGGAGTTAGGTAGAGTAACATGTGAAAGATTCCCTTACATGTTCTTGTTTGATTGTTGCTTGGGAGTCTGAAACATGGTATGAATACCTAGCTTATAGTTTTAATAAGATAAATGAGTTTTGAAAAGAATGAGATGCGATGCGTATAGTCGGCCGGAGTTCAAGTAAGTGATTTAATTCCCAAAATACACATGATGTTATGTACTGATGATATGATGTATGTTAGAAGTAGGCTAAGGATCCACTCAGGAAAATTGTATGATATAATTGGCCTGGATCATAGGATGCCTTTTGCCTAGTTTGATGCTTACCGTGTGTTACTTGCTATGTGTTGCTGGTGTGTGCCTTTTGGACCTATGCTTGTACTGTTATGAAGTTAAGGGAATGCTTTAGGATTGTATGTAATACGATCTGATAGCCTTAGAATTCTTGAACCGGCCTTACTGGTTGGTCCTTGTTTGGTTGTGACTTTAAGGTAGGGACATCTATTAGACTGTCTATCTATTCTAAATGCATACGATTACACGTTTACGAGACGACCTGATGGTATGAGCGGAACTTCTTGCGGTGAGGGTGAGATGTGGAAATCCTAGGTAGACTAGGAAGAGTGTTAGGAACTTTGGTGCAGGCTTGTTTGAATGATATTCGAAGGCCCTTTAGAAGCGTGTGAGGCGACTTAGGGAACCAGGACGATATTCAGAGCAAGTACGAATATGTGTGGAAGGTAGTACAAGGGCCTGTACCATCGGAAGCACATGACTCGTACCTGGAATGAGGGGAGACCCGAGGGATCTAAGGAGTCTATAGACGATGGATTCATGTATGCTTGTGTTAAGCGGGTGTTGTAACCCATTATTGTCGGATTCCAGAATGAGGAAAGGTGGTATAAGAGTTAATGATTCGGGACTGGGGTCGAGTCTGCAAGGCCGGGTTGGGACTGTGATGAGTGATGAGGATGTTCGAGATTTGGTCGTTGTGGAGGTGACCAGGACGATATTGGAGATGTTCCCTCCGGTGATTTATTCTGTCGAGTCGGCGATGTTAGCGCCGTTTGAGGAGCGGTTCGCCGCGAAGGAGGAGGCTATGATGGCTCGGTGCTAGGTTTTGGTGAGGAAGGAGATCAGCGGGTTTGTGGCCTCCACTCGACGTCAGACTTTTGATGAGATGGATTCTGCTGATGCGTCGAGAGAGATCGAGATCGATGCTCAGTTGAGACAGAAGAGGCAGAATCAGGATTTGCGTCAGTCGTCAGTGAAGAAGTTGCAGGCTGCAATTTCGGAATGACTAGGGGACCCTTACCGCCAGGACAGTAAGCTGGATGTGAGGGTTTGTGTTTCATGCAATCATATTGGCCACGTTAGGGCGAGTTGTCCGGGTTTGTTAAGGGATGTTGATTGGAGTTCGGGTGATGATGCCTCGAAGTGTAAGGGCGTTCGTTAGGAGAAGATGGAGGACCTGGATTTGGGAGGCGGGGCTTAGCAGCTAGATGTAGAGGTGGAACCTCATCGGTCGTTGTCAGTAGGCTATCATGATTTTTGCTTCTGCCGCTTTCTATATATTTTCCTTTCTTTTGGTTCTGAGTACGGGGGTAGTTAATCGGGATCTATCTCGAGTGTGCGGGTGAAGGAAAGTGGTTATTTTTTGTTTTGTTAGTGAGTGAAGGGTGGACTGCTTGTGGAACGGCAGTGGCTGTTGGGTCAGCTGTTAAGGAGTTCGAACCCTAAGTGGGGGAGAACTACTGGAGTAAAGGATGAAGAATTGTGGCACTGCGTTTCATTGGCCTGTAAGCGTCTTGTTGGGATCTTCTGTTCTATAGATTGTCAAGGGTAGACTTCGTTGTCAGTGTTGGGTTAAGAGGGGTCGGCGGAGACAATTTATGGCATTAAGATAAGGATGCTATCTATGCGATCGCGAGTTCCTGATAGGTTGTGCAGAGCAAGTGGAAGTCAGCTTCGGTTGAGTGTCGTACGAAATTTTGACCGGGTATCATATTTCCGTATGCAGCAAAAGTGAGTGTGTATGTGTTTCGTTGTCATTATTCGAGGGTATTGGGGTTTCAATGTCTAGTAGTTTGGGTGCGTGGTTTACAGAAGAGACTGCGGGTCTGTGACAAATTTAAAAGTTGTTGTGTAGAGTAGGAAGACTGCATCAGTGGTTGTATCGGTAGAAATTGATGGTGCTCTCGTTATCATGTGTGTTCCGTTTGGGTAACGACATGGTCGGATCGGTGATGTTTTGATTGCTATGTTGGATGTTGTTAGTTTTTGTTTAGTTTTTTCAGATTGTCGGTTGAGTGTGGTGCTGTGTGAAGGCCGTTTAGGTATGCAGCAGAATTCTTGTCAACGCTGGGGTGTCGGTGGAAGGTTATTGGCTTAGTGTTATTCATAGGAAGTTGGAGTTTGTTAAGAGGTAGGGTCTCTAGTGTAGTTGGGTTTGTCATTGGATTTCCGTTTAGTTTGATAGGGTAAAGAGCCTGGAGAATCGTTGGTAAGTCCTTCTAAGTTTGTTGTGCTCAAAGTTGTGTTATCTGTCTGAATTCGAGTTGAGTAGTGGTGGGGGTGTGTGCAGTAGGTTAACCGGGGAGGTGTGAGCAAAGAGATGGTTATTAGTGTACTCGTTCGTGGGCATCAAGAACACCTCGGTTCATCAGCATTGGGAATTGCTAGGCTTAGGTATTCAATTTTCTTTCGGAAGATGGATCAGTTGTGTAAGAAGCGCTAGGTATTAATGGATGTTTTACGTAGTGTGTTTGGGAACTGTTGGCCGCATTGAAGTCGAGCTAGTATCTGATAAGTAGCTGATATGTTGACTAGTTGGTGAAGGTTATGTAGTATGGGTTTGGTTATTTGGATTTTCTTTTGGATTGGTGGAGCGTTAGTGTTGGAAGCGTTGAATGGTAGGGTCTCTCGGTAGTGTATTAAGGATTGGTTGGATACTTGATCTGGAAAGAGGTTAAGAGTTTTAATGTGTTAAGTTTCAGATTGAGTTTTAATCATCGAAGTGTGGTTAAGTATCTCCTTTGAGAAGTTTCGTCTTCTTGGGAGTTCGGTTGGCTTTTCGGTAAGGAAGGGTGATTATGGTTTCGGTTTGGGTGTATCTCGAGTTCGTTATCGAATGTTGGGTGATGGCATGTTTTCTGGGTGCTTTTGGGTCTATAAGGCTTTCGATGTAAGATGAGGGTTATCAGTTAGGCCTGTTGGGTCTGTTGTGTGTGAAGGATTGGGTTTAGTGGTCATGTGTTAGAGAATCGAGTGCATTTCAACACTTGAGTTAGCTACAGTAGGTGGAGTAGTTGACCCTAGGTCGAGATCCTAGAGTCGGAATTCAGAAGGTTGTGTGTAGCCTATGGGTGGATTGATGAGTGTCAAGTGTGGTTTTTGGTCACCTGATCTGTTCTTGTGACTAAGGGAGATTGGAATGAGTCAGGGAAGGACCGTGAGTCCAGTCGAAAGCTGGGCAGAAAGGAGAATCTGAACGGATGAAACAGGGAAAAGCCTGCGAGTCCAGTTGTGAACTGAACGAAACGGGGAACCTGCGATTCCATGTATGTTGATTAGTGCGGGAATAGCTCGATGGGCTAGGCATGAGTGGTGTATCGCGTGTTGGTTCTTAGTTGTTTAAATGCTCTTGGACAGAGTACTTGTGGAATGTTAAAGCGGTATGCGATATGAGTAGTTTAGTTGGTGTTATGTGTTTGAGTATCTTCTGAGACAGTGAAGGATTAGACTGTTAGCCATGGGGCTTGGTATGTATTTTCGAAGATGTGTATCTGGAGTTTGCGAGTTGGCATAGATTAGGCGCTGGACAGTCAGTGTTGTTTTCGGGTAGCTGGGTGTGGATTTTGGTATGAATGAGTCGCCGTCGGGTATTCGTGCTCTTACTCAAAGTTTGTAGTGGATCTTTCTAGTTTTGGCATGTTCGATATTGTAAGGATGTTAATAATCATGGATTCGTTTGAGGTTTTGGCACGGTTAGGGCATGTAAGGAAAGGATTTCGAGGACGAAATCCCATTAAGTGGGGGAGAGTTCTCAGACCCTAATCCCGAAAGGTTCAAGTTCAACGCGAAAAAGGAAGCAAAATATGAGATTTTGGAAAGTTATGAAGTTAGCGCCGCTAATGTTAAGATTAGAGTCACTAATGTTCGCAGGGTTTGGAAGTGGGTTTGCATGATCTAATTTAACGACACTAACTTTATAGTTAGTGATGCTAACTGTCCTATTTGGGCCAAAACCCTAGATTTTGAAGTTTGGGCCACTTATAAGGGTGGGTAACCCTAGGGCAGCTGCTATATGCATCTTTTCAGCCCTTAAAATTGTGATTTTCCCTCTCTAGGCCATATGGAGTGATTTTTGGTGATTTTAGTATTCTTGGATGGATTATTGAAGAGATTATGATGCTGTGAAGATTCAAGGTGTTGCTTGGAAGCTTTGTTCAAGTGAGATCAACTAAAGCCCTTGTGTTTGGAGCATTGTGAATAAAGTTCCCACCTTTGTGCATTTTTATGGGTCTTCTTATGATTTAAGTTGGTTTTGATGGAGTAAAATGTAGTAATGGTCCCTTTTACTGATTATTCATGGTTGGGAAGGATAAAGTTTGGAATTTTATGCCTTAAGGTCTGATTTAGAACCACTAGGTTGGTTTAAAGAGTAAGCCAAACTCTCTTTGGTGATTTTGGTTAGTTTTGGACCATTTTGGACTTGGATCTTGTTCGTGAGCTTGCATGGTTATTTTTGTGTTGGGTATATTTGTGATGAAGTGCTGACATATCCGAAGTCCTCCTCAGAAGACCTTTTGAAGAAAAGCCCCGAAGTAATAAAGCTATAGAAGACCCCGAAGTCTGAAGACTCCGAAGTGTGATGCACAGAGGATCCGAAGACTTCACAGCCTGTAATCCTTTTGTGTGCACGCGTATAGTACAATACGTGGTGCATGAATCTATCATCCTATTGGCTAGTACATTGATAGGATATTCTCTGTAAAAGTTGTACTATTCATATCACTGATTCAGTATAAATATCAGTGATACCTTGCCGTGTAGAATGTGAGATTACGAGATTGTAAAACCACAACATAGAAAACCCCATTGTAAAACCATATCTTATAATCAAGCATTCGGCACAAGTTATCCATCTCACCTTGTTCATTTAACATTCTTATATTATCCTTGTGTGATTAATTGTGTTATTGGTATAATCTTTGTCTTAATCCATCCATCAACTGATTTCAACACCCAACAAGTGGTATCAGAGCGAGTCAGCTCAAAAACCTGATAGTAGAGCTTGAAATTCATTGCTGCAATTCTAGATCTGATTCGATTCTCAGATCTAGCTTTTCGCAACTGCTGCAAATCTCTATTACTTGTTTTTACTGAAAAGATCCAGTTGAAATCTATCAAAATGACTGATTCCACAGCAACATATGCCAATATGCTTAACTATGCAAACCTCATTGGTTCTGCAACGAAGGCCCCAGTTCTAGTAACTTCTTACTATGATTACTGGGCTGGCCGAATGAAAGATTATCTTATTGGACTTGACAAAGACTTATGGAGGTCTGTGACTGATGGTCCACACACAGACATTGCTGGTCGATTCGTTGTCCCTGACGGAGAAGAAGCCGTTGTCCTTAATGCTGCTGACATGAAGAAGCTTGAAAACGATGAGAGGGCCATGCGTGAACTGCGAAGTGGTTTGGGTCCTGACGTAAGCCATCACATTGCTGATGCGAAATCTGCAAAAGAGATGTGGGAAAATCTCGAACTCCGTTTTGGAGGAGATAAAATCCTCCATACCAGCAAAGTTCAAGAAATCCTTGCAGACTTCGAAAACTTTAAGCAAGAAGAAAATGAATCCTTAGAAGCTTGTTATGAACGTTTGAGAAACATGATTTACACCCTAGACAAGTTTGGGGAAACAAGAAGCCAACAAGAGATAAATATCAAATTTCTTTATAGTCTTCGCAAGGAGTGGAGGCCAATAATGCTCATGGTAAAATCCTATGAGAATATTGAGAAATACAAGCTGGCTACCCTATACAATCTGCTGAAATCAGACGAACCCGATGTGGTGGGTCGAAGAAGTGAAATGGCTGGTTCTGGACCACTTGCCCTCGTTTCAAAAGAGGATGAAGAATCAAGTGATGAAGACATTGCTGCCTATATGGTTGATGATAATGGAGAGACTGTTGCTCTCAATGCCGCCAACAATCATAGATTCAAGAAGCCCTTCTTCAAGAACAACTCTGGGAAGCCATTTGTGAAGAATTTCAACAAATCAAACTTCAACTCCAAACCCAAACCAGAAACATTCACTCCGAAGGATGAAAACTTAAAATCATCAACCCCGAAGCCATCTGAAAAACAGGCTTCGGAGTCATCCAAAGAAAAGACTGAAGAGAAAAAGGTCTCAGGTGATTTTGGCTATGACTGCAATTATTGCCATGGCAAGAATCATTTTGCAAAAGATTGCATGCTTCACAAGCAAAACGAAAAGAAACCACAAGTAAAGCATGAAGCATACTACGCAAGAAAAATGGAGGAAGTTAGAGTAAGGACCAAAGATCTAGCCCTAATGGCTGCTGATGATCGTCAAGGATCTTATCAGGTTTGGTCTTCGGACTCAGATGATAAGGAAGTGAGAAAGCCATCTCATAGTGCTTTCTAAAGGACACTTCGGAGAAGTTTGGAGATGAAGAGAAACTGGAGGTTGAAGCAACTACAGGTCTTGGCTTTGTGACTTCGGAGGCACATGAGATGATTGATGCTGGTACTCCGAAGACTTGGTTTGAAGACTCTTCTGATGACGATGAGGAGGTATGCTTGATGGCAAATGACACTCGCCTAAGAATTCCAGAACTGGTATCAAAACTTCTTTCATCTTTTAAGATTCCTATTTCACAATCTACTCCAATTATAAATGAAATAACTCGTGATTGCTCTGTTATGCACAAATTACTCGTTGATGCTAAAAATAGGGAAGTACTCACTGAGCAGGAGCTTCTAAGCTTGAGGGGGAGAGTAGAGAGCCTGAAGCTAGCATTAGAAAAATCAAATCTTAGAATCTCCTTGTTAGAAGAAAATAGAGAATTTTTTAAACAATCATGATGTAATCTTGAAAAAGCGAAACATATTTTGTGAAACAGCCAAACGATTATATGCGCATATTACTAGAATTTATCATTCAGTTGATGTTTGCAATGTTCAACATAGACAACTATTGCCTTTCATTGAGTTTAAATTAAAGGAAGTTGATAGTATATCCTATGAGTGTGAATCCATAGTATCAGGTTCCGAAGTTACAAATCCCTCATACAAACATGGCCTGATATCTGTAGAAAAACATCTAACTGCTGATAATTTGTTGAAAATATTGCCGCAAGAAATTCCCATCCACAAAGTGGCCTGTATCTATCCTAAAGTTTCTTATTTCAAAAACACAATTTTTGTAAAACCCGATGGATTACCCTCAACTGATAACGACTTACAAAAACTTCTTGAAAAGGACAACTCCACAGTCACAAACGAAGGATTTTTCTCATCTTCCAAAATGGTCGAAAATGAAATGAACGAGAGAATGGAAGTCAAAATCAACTTAAGAAAACAAGATTTGTATGATCATAACATTTACAACCGCTTATGCTATGAAAAGGAGAAAATTCCTAAGAACTTAAACTATCTTTTGAAAGTCAAAAACAGCAACCATGTTTACACAAATCAAAATGACAAATCAATTCAAGTTATGGAGAAATCTGTAACTCCGAAGATGGATGTTTTTCAATTATTGGAATCAAAAGAGAGCGTACCACATGATAAATCTGATGAAAACAAGCCTTCAGAACTCAAACCAACAAACTCTTATCCCATGATGCAGTATCCCAATTTTCAATCTAACAACACTCCGAAGCCTGTGGTACAAAACTTCACAATTTTGCAAAAACCTCAAAACCAAACATTAGCTTCAGAATCAAAACCAGCAATAGTGATTACCAAACCAATTCAAAAACCTGTTGCTGCGAATTTAAAATCAAAACAAACTCAAAACCTTGTGAAAAGAAAAGCTCCTCTTAAAGGCTTGAAACAAAATGAAGCAATTGCTTCAACTTCTGGAACAAAACCATTTAACTCAAAACCTTCGGAAGTCAAAAATCAAAAGGAAAAACCAACTTTTACTCCAACAAAACCTAACTTTCCAAATAAAAAATTTCAAAAACCCTCTCAGAAAACATTTTCAAAAGGAAACAATTTGATGGATACATTCCATGAGTGGCTAGACAAAAATTTGGATCTATTTAAAGATAAGAATCTTTCACTAAATGACTTCAAATTGGCATACGAAGAGTATCTATGTACCTCTACGTTATGCAGCTAAATCTCGTCGAAGTCAACAATTGAAAAACCAAAACAAAATTGGAAAAGGAATGATTTGAAAGAAAACTTAACTGCAAGAACAAAAACTTCAAATTCTTCTAATGCATCAAATCTTTCAAGTAAAAAGAAAACCTCAAAAACACCGAAGTCAAAATCATCCGATCAAAAATGGGTTCCGAAGTCTATAATTTTGTCAGTCACTTCGGACTCATCCATTCTAACTAAAAGCTCTTCAGAATCCTGCTCAGATACTTCGGAATCTTTCTCATCTCATGATGCTTCGGAGAATCTGATTAATTTAAATGCTAATGAAATTTTTGAAGAGGTCGTAGAAAAATGGATTCAATAATCATTTGCTTACCCTGAGGACCCAAGATTGATTGGGTATCAACTTCTTCTTGATTGATTGCAGGTTATGTCTAATGAGCGGTATGATTCAAAATGGTACATGGATAGTAGCTGCTCAAGACATATGACTGGGAAGAAGGAATATATCAGGGACTACAGGAACTTGGATGATGCTAGAAATGTTTGCTTTGGTAATAATGAAACATGTCCTATTTGGGGATATGGCAAAATAACAAATGGCCAATTCACAATCAGTAGAGTGGCATTTGTTGAAGGGTTAAAACACATACTTGTGAGTATATCTCAATTCGTGGTTGGAACTGGCAATGCTGTAACATTCAACAACCAAGGGAGTGTAATCATAAAAGAAGACACAAAAGAAGTCTTACTGAAATCTGAAAGGACGGAATCAATGTTTCCCTTAAATCTAAAGCCTGTAACTGGTGGGCAATCTTTATGTCTTCTCTCAAAAGCCAACTCCGATGTCAGCTGGCTATGGCACCGAAGACTTGCTCATCTGAACTTCAAAGATTTAAACAAGTTAGTGGCTATGGATTTGGTTCGTGGAATGTCAGCTCTAAAATTTGATAATGACACTCTTTGTTCTGCTTGTGAACATCGCAAGAAAACAAAACAAAGGCATCCAACTGTGATCAATCCCAAAATCACCGAACCACTTTCACTTCTTTACATGGATTTGTGTGGTCCATCCGCAGTCGAGTCAATTGGGAAGAAGAAATACATTCTTGTGATAGTTGATGACTACTCAAGGTTTACTTGGGTTTTATTCCTAAGAAACAAATCAGATGCTGCTGAAGAAATCATTAACTTCATAAAGAAAATGGAATTGATGCTCAACAAGAAAGTCCGAACTGTGTACAGTGACAACGGTTTGGAGTTCAAAAATCAGACCTTGGATGGATTCCTGAAAACGAAGGGAATTAGTCACAACTTCTCTGCACCCTATACTCCTCAACAAAATGGGGTTGTGGTAAGAAGAAATCGTTCCTTTTGTGAAGCAGCTAGAACTATGCTAAATTTCGCAAACTTGCCTATGTACTTCTGGGCAGAAGCCATTTCTACTGCATGCTTTACTCAAAAAAGATCCTACATTCACAAACGATTTCATATCACACCTTACGAAGTGCTCAACCGAAGAAAGCCAAATGTCAAATTTCTTCACATCTTTGGTTGTAGGTGTTTTATCTTGAACTTGAAGGATCACTTGACTAAGTTCAATGATAAATCAGAAGAAGGAATCTTCCTAGGATACTCTCAAGACTCAAAAGCTTATAGAGTCATGAAGAAGAGAACTCGAAAAATCGAAGAAACCTTTAATCTAAGGTTTGATGACTACTACATCAAGAAGTGTCTGCATCCATTTCCCATGTCGTCAATCTTTCCAAAACCTGCTGTAGATGCTGTTCCAATCACAACATTCGACACCGACTTCGCACTTCTATTTGATCCACTTGTGAGAGCTGTGGACTCCGAAGCCAGTGCACCAGATAACCATGAGTCTGAACTATCCAAGCTCACAGATGGACCTGATGACTCCTCCACAAGTAGTGTGCAAAGACCATCATCTGTTGGGGGTGATTCATCTAACCAAAATATGGGAAATGCTTGTGTTGAGGGGGAGCCATCAAACCAAAGTGAAGACACTACCAGTGTTGAAAGGGAACCTTCTAACCGAAGTGGAAGAATTGCAAGTGTTGAGGGGGAGCCAAACAACAGTCCAAGAGGAACCAACACTCCTATTTCATCTCCCCAGGAAATCTCTAATATCATGTCCTTGTATCCAACAATACAGGGGGAGCCAGAGATTGTCACTCCGAACTCAGCCACAACAATCGCTTCGGATAGAGCTACCACTTCCTCAACACCAACACATGTCCAGGGGGAGCACACTTCAAACTCAACTTCACAAATGCACACACCACAAACTAACACAAATTCAAATAATCACTTACTAATGGGTGATTTCCCTTCCACTTCGGGATATCCCTCAGACATCGAAGACATCGATGCTGAAGGATGTCCTGACCTTGATCCAAATTATCCTCCTTTGGATAAATGGACGAGAAATCATCCTCCATCACTTGTCATCGGTAATGTTCATGATAAAGTATTGAATCGTGCACAACTTCATCAAAGACAAGTAGAAATTAACAAAACTTCGGAGTTGTGCATGTCCAATGTCTTTATTTCCAAGGTAGAACCTAAGAACGTTAAAGATGTATTTGATCACTAAGACTGGATTGAAACAATGTAGTTGGAATTAGAAGAATTTGAAAGAAACAAAGTTTGGAGGCTAATTCCAAAACCTGCAAATGCCTCAATTGTCGGTCTCAAATGGGTATACCGTAACAAACTAGACACAGAAGACAATGTAGTTCGGAACAAGGCTAGGTTGGTTGTCAAGGGTTATTGTCAATAGGAGGGGATTGATTATGAAAAAACTTTTGCTCCTGTTGCCAGACTCGAATCAGTTCGGATATTTTTAGCTTATGCTGCACACAAAAACTTTGATGTCTATCAAATGGATGTCAAATGTGCTTTTCTGAATGGTGATCTCGAAGAAACCGCTTTTTGTTGAACAACCACCTGGCTTTGAAAGTAAAATTCATCCAAATCATTGCTATGTGCTAGACAAAGCAGTCTATGGTTTAAAACAAGCACCAAGGGCTTGGTATGAGACCTTGACTAAATTTCTAAAAGAATCAAACTTCAAACAAGGATCAGTGGATCCAACACTTCAAAAAGAAAGTTGGATCTCATTTGATGTTAGTCCAAATTTATGTGGATGACATAATCTTCGGATCCACTGACCCCAACTTGTCAAAAGATTTTGAAAAATTAATGAAAAGCAAGTTTCAAATGAGTAGGATGGGGAGGATTAACTTCTTTCTTGGATTACAAATAAAACAATCCAAGGAGGGGATATTCATCAATCAAACAAAAATACACGAAGAGTTTGCTTGAACGCTTCGGAATGACTAATTGCTCAAAAGCAAAAGTTCCATTGCCTGCAGGTACAAGTCTAAATCCTTCATTGGATAAACAGAAGACAGATATACAGCAATACCGAAGTATGATTGGATCACTGCTCTATCTCACAGCCAGTCGTCCTGATATCATGTTCGCAGTCTGTAATTGTGCAAGATATCAGGCTGACCCAAGAGAACCTCACTTGGCTGCGGTTAAGACAATTTTTTGATATCTTCATGGCACTACTGCTTATGGCCTGAGGTACCCAGCAAACTCTGGCTTTTACATACAAGCTTATTCAGACTCAGATCTTGGTGGATGCTCTATTGATCGCAAGAGCACTTCGGGGGGTTGTCAATTCTTAGATGGAAAGCTAATTAGCTGGCAATCCAAGAAGCAAACTTGTGTCTCCAACTCCACAGCAGAAGCAGAGTATGTAGCAGCTGCAGCATGTACCTCACAAATCATCTGGATCTAAAGCCAACTGAAAGATTACGCCATCAACATGAGAAAAATTCCTTTGTTCTGTGACTCTCAAAGTGCAATTCGGATATGCCACAATCCAGTTCAACATTCCAAGACGAAGCATATAGCTCTTCGCTATCACTTCATCAAAAGTCAGGTTGAGGAGGGGAATATTGAGGTGCACTTTGTTCACACTACTGAACAATTGGCAGACATCTTCACAAAGGCTCTGAATGAAGAAGCATTCACAAGAATCGTTCGTGGACTTGGAATGATAGATGGATCCACTCTTCAATAAATCCCAGATTTTCTCATTCTTACCCCTCTCTTCAGTTCAAAATTTTTCTAATTCTCAATACTCCGCAGTACTCTGAAGTAAAATAACACTTCGGAGCTCATCGGAGCAAAACAAGCAAAAACACTTGGAATTGCACCGCAGCACTCCGAAGTAAAACATCACTTCGGATCTCTGCGGAACAAAATTCTCCTTCAAAATAAACACTTCAAAGTTGAGAATCACATAAACATATTTTGACTTCGCATATTAAGAACAAAAATAAAAAGATTTTACGTCAAAGAAAATTCAAAAATAAGAAAAATCACACCAAATTATGAGGAAAATTTGATGCAAATTGACAAAGTTTAACCCTTCATTCGTGAATTAATCAAGTAAAGGACAAAAATTTGATTTTAGATTCTGATAATCATACCTTATTGCACTAAAAGGTATTTGAGAATCGACTTGAAACATTGGTAAGAAAACAGACTTCGAAGTGAGGTTAAGGCTATTTTACATTTGAAGCCTTGTTTGATTCCTATATCCTTAACATAATGTCCATTTCTAACCACCCTTCAGAACTTGACTCGCTTCAACTTCAAATTAATCATGTAGCCTTAAAACTACACAGGATAACTCAACTGCTCCGAAGTTTTCTTCAAAGATAGTACCAACATTGTCTGAATAAGCAAATTTAAATCTATTTTCATTAATGGTACAAAATTGAACTACATGAAGATTTTCACACTCAAGGATTGTTTAAAACAAAATTAAAAGGCACCAAAGAAAGAAACCAGGTGGTGAAAATTTTGTATCTTCGGATAAGCAAATCCAAAAGATAAAAGATAAAAAGAGAAAAATTGAAAATCATCAAAAAGATAAACAGAAAATAATAAACAAATTGTCAAAAGAATCAAAGACAAAAAGATAAAAAAGGGAATGCAAAAGAAAGAAAACTCAGCATTCAAAGGCTTATTCCTTTGTTTTAAATAACAATACAAGGAACTCCTATGATATAGTTGAGTACTCTGTAGAGAATATGAACATTTCAAGTAGTCTATCTTAAATGATAAAGTTGGAGTGGTGTACGAAGCTCAAAGGCTTGTCATCAGAGTCTAGTATCCAAACACTTCAACTGATGAAAGGGAATAAATTTTTCAAAAGAATCTTCAAAACAATCCAATTTCTAAAACACTTCTGATGCTCAATTCATAAATGAAAATTTCTTTAAATTTTAAATGCAAAGGATGTTATCATTGTTTTGTATGAAAATTTTGAAGCACATAAGTAAAAATCAAAACATATTCTCTAAATGCGAAATCATGTTGTGATGGGGGTGATTAGACTTATACATCCATGACTAATATTGAATCAAACAATCCTCGAAATGGAAAATGGGCTTCCAACATGATTCGAATGAGTCTGAACATTAATTTGTCAAATCCTCTTTTCATAATATTCCAGGATGTTAAGGATACGTGTCATGTTTGCATCACTCAGAAGGAAAACGAAAGATTCAAAGAAAAACAAAATGGAAATAAACCACTTCGGAGTTAAACTTCAAGCTTTCACTCCGAAGTGCATCTACAACGATCACAATTTTACCATAAATCTGAAGTCAATTTATTGTTAAAATTATTTCTACATTTATGATATCACCAAAGGACAAACATTCCTTAATAATATGTGACCGTTTGTTCAAATACAGCTGTCAATGGCATATTAAAGGAAAACCTTAACAATAAAGATATAACAAAAAGGGCGGTTCAAATTTTGAATCATTGCAACTGACAGCCGTACGTTTCTCCTTTTTGAAGGATAGTGGGACGAGCAGTTGCTGAGGTGTCTAGTTCCTATTGGACCATTACAATCGTGCATTAAATGACCTAGGGACCACGAATACTATACAAACCTCTCACCGCTTCAGTTATACTCTTTACGCGAACAAAACCTTTGAACTTTCTCTCTCTGCAAACTTACTCTCTAAGAAATCCTTCATTCTCTTCCTCTCATCAACAATGGCAGCTGAAGCTTCATCTCAAACCACTGAAGCTATGTCAATCCCAAACCTGAAGAGCCAATCGTCCAACCTGGTGCTTCGCAATGATCTGTCTCTTTACCCTAAACCAATCGATGCATTGGTGGAATGCATAAAAAGATCTGTTCTAGCTTATGCTCTAACCTGTACTCCCTCAGTTCCTGCAACTCTGGTTCACAGGGCACACTATACATCAAATGCTCTGTTCGATTCCAACAACCAAGTCAAATCAGTATTCTATGAGACTGTCGATTCAAAGGGAAAAACCAAAAAGGTGCAATTAACCAAGGAGAAATTTACTGAAGCTCTTCATCTTCCAATTTACAACTCGAAAGAAATGGTGGTCCCATCTCCTGACCAACTGGTTGGTATGTTCAATGAAATGGGGTATGAACCCTTGCTTGAAAGAATCAGCACTTTCAAGAAAAATCAACTCCCTGATCTTTGGAGGTACTTCTTTAGCATCTTCCTTAGATGTCTTTCTGGAAGGACCTCAGGCTTGGACTCAGCAAGTGTTACTTTCCAAGGCCTCCTCTACGGAATCTACTATGATGTTAAAGTGGATTTCGCATCGATTCTTTAGACCGATTTTTGCTCCCACATAAATCATAACATGAAGGAGACAGAAATCGCAAACGCAAGGTTCTGGGCGAATGTTGTCCATGCCCACTACCAGCAAGCAGGGTATGTTCCTAATCCCTCACTCGGTGAAATGAAATTTACTCCCATTGCCATCCCTATTCTAGACGATGCATCTACAGACTTCTGTGCTCAAATTCCAAATGTCATGCTCTTAAAAGTACCTTTGGAGTGCAATGAGGTAAATGCTTATCGTAACACTTTAGTTATTCCTTATCCCACTCGTGACCTAAGTCAAGCAGCACCAGTCAAAGAACAACTCAAAGGGAAAGGGAAGAAAAAGATCACTGGAGGACCAAGTGGTCCAAAGAAGGAAGACAAGAAAAGAAAGGCTTCGGTGAAAAATACTCCGAAGAGGAAACAGCCGAAGAGGCAGAGGAAACTGATCACTGTGGAAGAGTCTTCGGACACAGAAAGGACTCTATCCACAGTCCATGAAGAAGAACAAGAAGAAGAACAATTTATCAATCAACCTCCTTCACCTACACCAACATCTAGACCACTCTCTCCACCACAAACCAGTATTCCTCCACCTCCACCTAAAACAACCCAACCACCATCACCACCACCCACAACAGCTCAACAAACTACCACCATTCATACTACATCATCTGATGTACCACCACCACCTCCACCTACTACAGCTCCTCAAACATCTACCATTTCCTCCTCTGGTATTGATTTCTCATTTCCAGAGATTGACTTGCCTCCATCACCATCAAAACAAAACCCCACTTCGGCAGCCTTCTTTGAGGCTTTTTATTTAGCCCCTTTGGCTACTGAAGGAGTCTCCGATGAAGATTTGCCTGATGAAGGATTTATACTAATGAAACAGTACAAAATCCTCAACTCCAAGCTTGACACTCTGATTCAAGCAAAAACTGGCTTTCGATCCCACCAAACCAACCTTGGGTGACATCACCGAAGAGATAGAGTCTTTGGAAGTTACAATGTCCAAAGAAATAAGGGACTCTGTACAAAAACTCGAGAAGAATCTCTTGGATCGACAAAATATGATCCAATCATCCTTTGAACAAAAAATTGAATCAGCTGTGACTGGTGTTGACAAGAAAATCGAAGCCCTTGCCGAAAAGTTTGAAAAATCACATTCTGAAGTCATGCAAACTCTACAAGGACTTCGGAGTGAAACTCAGAAAAGTACCGAGTTTGAAAAACAACTCGATGAGGCTAGAGCAAAGATTGAAGAGCTCACAGCCGCCCAAGCCGCTTCGGACATTTCAAAGTTTACAGAGGAACTGCAAGAACAAATGCAGTTCTTACCCAAGACTTAACTGCTAAGTTAAGAACTGCATTACAACCCTTGATAAACTTTGCAGATAAAATGTCTAGGCCACAAGGTAGGCCTGCAACTGCTCAGCATACGGGCCATGCTTCACAAGGGGGAGAAAGGCCTAGATTAACCTCAAAAGGTCCTTCTTTCTCTACCATCAAAATGACAACCAAGGGAGCTAGTGGATCAGCTGGAGCAGGAAGATCAACAGACAGGTCACTAGAAAGCATAATTGCTCCACACATGAAGGAAGTCTACAAAGCCAGACTGGCAGACTACCACCTGATGATCAAAATGAATGAATTCGTACGTGATGATGGGGAATGGATCATAGAGGCAATCAAACTCTTTGTATTTCAACATCCGAATGTACTCAACAGGCTACCTCTTCGGAGTTTTGCAACAACTGACTCCGAAGACATTCAGCTTGACATTCCTTATAATCCAAAGACTTTCGCTTTTCTCCAATTTATTCAATCAGTACCAGAAGAACAGAGAGCAACCTTTTGGACCAACAAAATCAACTTCCATGCCAAATACATACAACGTCAGAGTGTGGTATGGAGTTTGAACAAAATCAAACAAATCCTCTCAATCAAGGAGACTGAAACTTATAAAGGATTCGCAAATTATGAGTTTCATGTTCTCAGAGGTGCAAACAATGATGAGTCAAGGTTTACGATTGCCGATTTTCCAATAATGAATCCAATGGACTTCATTCAAATTCTTGAGCTTCTGCGAGGCGCTGAAGCAGCTCAAGCTGGATTACCTGTGTTTGCAGTCAACAGCCACTTCATGGGCTTTCTGAACAAGTACTTGATGAGGTTTGCCAAACATGACATTGAGTTATGTTCCTACTATAGACAACCGTTGAACACTCCTCCCATTGTAGTTCGGAACATAACCAGATTCAAGAATGGAGAGATTATCGATGAACCTTATGGTGTAGTCTTCAAAGGACTTCGAAACGAAACCGAAGTCAAGATCAAGTTCTTTCAAATAGACTATCTTGGCCTCCATCCCTCCTCTTTCATCTCTGGCATGATCTCTCATGTTAATGCTTGCCCCGTAAACTCAGAAGAAAAGAAGAAGAAGTTCATGGATCACATGCATTGGTACTTGGCAGCGAGGAAAACGTTGAAGAGGGCCTACAAGAAAAACTTCTGCACGTAGACTTCGGATGCACTTCACACAAAGGGGGAGATTGTTGGGTATATTTGTGATGAAGTGCTGACATATCCGAAGTCCTCCTCAGATGACCTTTTGAAGAAAAGCCCCGAAGTAATAAAGCTATAGAAGACCCTGAAGTCTGAAGACTCTGAAGTGTGATGCACAGAGGATCCGAAGACTTCACAGCCTGTAATCCTTTTGTGTGCACGCGTATAGTACAATACGTGGTGCATGAATCTATCATCCTATTGGCTAGTACACTGATAGGATATTCTCTGTAAAAGTTGTACTATTTGTATCACTGATTTAGTATAAATATCAGTGATATCTTGCCGTGTAGAATGTGAGATTACGAGATTGTAAAACCACAACATAGAAAACCCCATTGTAAAACCATATCTTATAATCAAGCATTCGGCACAAGTTATCCATCTCACCTTGTTCATTTAACATTCTTATATTATCCTTGTGTGATTAATTGTGTTATTGGTATAATCTTTGTCTTAATCCATCCATCAACTGATTTCAACACCTAACAGTTTGGATGTTAAAGTTAGGATTTTTATGGACTTAGGGAAAGTTTGGAAGGTCCCTGAAGGATTAAGACTTTCGCTGAATGGATTAAGAGCTTAGTGGACTTTTGGAGTTTGTTCATAGTTAGCGGCGCTAACTAGGGAACTTAGCGGCACCAACTGTGTCTGTTGACTTTGTTGACTTTGACCTTTGACCATTGATTTTTTATCAGTTTGACTTTTGGTCAACTTGAGGATTTGGGATACCAGTCTTAAACGTTTATCTTGTTTGGAACTTAGGAAGTTCTAAGTGGAGTTTAGCCTTAATAAGAGGTTCGCTGTCGAGATCTAAAGACGTGCGTGTAGAACGCTGTTTGGCTATGCGGATCAAGTGAGTCTTCTCACTAAACTATGGATGAAGTTATATGCATATGTAACTTAATTACTGTGTGTACCAATTTTTCGTAGCTAGGAGTGCCTTACATTATTTGACTGTTCAGCTGATATTAGAAACCTGACGGGTTAGTATGCTTGAACGTCAGTACTTGTATGTGACAATCATTGGATTCGTTTCGGCGAATGAAGAATGATTTGATTAACGATCGTTCGAGGCAAGCCCGAGAGTCCAATGAATGAGTTGATAAGGACGGTTCGGGGAAAACCCGATAGTCTAAAGAATGAGTTGATTAATGACCGTTCAGGGCAAGCCCGAGAGTCCAAAGTATGAGTTGATAAGGACCGTTCGGGGCAAGCCCGAGAGTCCAATGAATGAATGGAATTCATCGTGTGGTATTTTGGGGTGCTTACTCTTTCACCCTAACTCCTTTTCAAGTATTTGCTGGCTTGAGCTTGGAGCACAGCGCGACTGTACCGCGTCTGAGATTTTGATAATCAAGTATTCCGCTGGATAATGTTTGTAAATGTTTTTGTTAAATACGATTTAAATGTTTAAACACTAAGTTTTAATTTTGATGGTTTTTATTGGTCAACCTGTTTTGTGTATTTGAACCGTTTTTAACACGAAAAATTTATTACAGAATTTGGGACGCTACAATGTGGCCCAAGTCTCGCTCTCACTTGCAAGACTAGCTTTGAGATTTTAGAGAGTCACTCACTCACTTCAGTGCTCTAGCAATGTCTACCACTGATGTGAGATTGCCCAGTCATATTGTAAAAAATTTGTTAGGGGCTGAGTAATAATTTCTTGTTCTGATTAACCAGACCCTGTCCCTGAAAGTATGCTACCGTATACCAAGTCTCATGTGCTGCTGAAACACTGAGCATCAACCCCCTCACTCGCTTATCACAAGAATCATCGTGTATTGTATTGTTAGGCCCTTCTAATGACAAGGGTTTCCTTAATATTCAAAGATTACCTTAACCAGCCCCTATCCCTAGAAGCATGCTGCTCCATGCCCGCTCTGTTGTTGACCGTTAACCCCTCCTAGTGCTTAAACATTGTTTTCAACACTTGAAGCACTAGGAGGTCCTTTCTTGTGTCAAGGAGATTGTCACTCTCATCCTTGAGACTAATTCTTTGCTTCCGCTGTTTATCTTTCTTATCTCATCATCAATATTGACTATGATTGAGTATGCCACCTGGCTCTGACAGTTATGTCGTAATCATAATAATTTTGATTTTCCCAATTTTCACTCCAAACTTTTCATCTTCTCTCCCATCAATCATTCTCTCTCATGTATGTGTGTATATATATATATATATATATATATATATATATATATATATATATATATATATATATATATATATATATATATATATATATATATATATATATATATATATATATATATATATGGAAGGAATCAACATAGAACCAAATATCATGTATAGAACCATAGAACCAACATTTTAACCATTCGATCTAGCAATCAATGGACAAGAATAAAAGGCTAATATATTATTAAAAGAAATCAATTAAAGAAATGTTTGAGGGTAATTTTGGTATAGGAAATATTTGACTCCTAAAAATCTGGCTCTTCAATTTAAAATATCATTTTATCTATTCACACAACCCTAAATCAGTTTCACGTTTCTCACAGCTGACGGTTGGAATCGAGATCGCACCTAGTGGCGACATGAATCAGGAGCTCAACACCACCGTTGATGGTTGTCACCACCATCGGCTACAATCAAGAGCGATCATCACTACCGGCTACAATCGTAATCTCAGCTTGGAGTTCTTTTTTTCTTCATTAAATGGTCTGCAGTTAGGAGCTCATCACCACTGCAAGCAGATCGGGTTCATTAACCAGCCTCAATCTTCCGGTTAAGTCGCGATCATCCAAACTGTTTCAATCAATTTTTTATGTTTATACTTACTCAATTTGATTTTTCAAGTTGTTTAGATACGTAATTTGATGTTAGAGAAGCGACATAACATGAATTAAGATTAGTTTTATTATTCTACATGACGGTTGAAATTTTATGAATAGTTATGAACATATATGAATATTCATACATGTTCAGTATTGAACATGTGTGAACATGAACAATAATATTCTGCAATGTTCACTTATGAACATGACCAATTTCTGAACAAGACTATTTTATGGGATTTTGAAGACAACGTTCTTGCATGAACATACATATATGTTCATAAATGAACATATATGTATGTTAAGAAATGAACATATACGTGTAATTTAGGAAACTTCTATAATTTTAGGGTTTGATTTATATAAATTAGGTAGGTTTTGGATATTTTTGGATAGATATTAATTCGGTTTAAAGAATGTTCATTTTTGAAAATGTGTGTATGTTAATATATTTCATCAATGTTATAAATGTTCATTTCTGAAAAAATTCTAGGATTTTGAAGACAATGTTCATCAATGAACATATATGTATATTTAGAAATGAACATATACATGTAATATAGAAAATTTCTATAATTTCTGGATTTGATTTATATAAATTCGGTAAGTTTTGGATATTTTTTAATAGATATTAATTAGGTTTAATGAATGTTCATTTATGAACATGTGTGAATGTTCATGTAGTTCATCAATATTAGGAATCTTCATTTCTGAACATGTTATGAATGTTTATTTTTTAACATGTTATGATGTTCATTTCTGAACATGTTATGAATGTTCATTTCGGTACAATATTCATCAATATTTGTCAATGTTCATTTCTGAACATGTGTATATATTCATATTTCATTAATGTTTCTCAATGTTCATTTCTGAACATTTTTGTATGTTTGTAAATTTCATAAATGTTCATTTTTGAACATGTTGTATGTTACTATATTTTGTCAGTGTTCATCAATATTCATTTCTGAACATATGTGTATGTTTGTATATTTATAAATATTCGTCAATTTTCATTTCTAAAAATATTGTATGTGTCTATATTTGATCAATGTTCGTTAATATTTATTTTCGAACATGTATGAATGTTCGTATACCTAGTTTATGGATGTCGATGTTCATTTTTGAACATCTATATATATATATATATATATATATATATATATATATATATATATATATATATATATATATATATATATATATATATATATATATATATATATATATATATATATATATATATATATATATATATATACACTATTTGAAACCTTTACATTCCCTCCCACACAAACACTCTCACTTTCTCTCACCAAAGAAAACCCTCTTCCTCGCTAAATAACTAATTGTCTACAAATATTTTGACTTTGCCCAGATTATCTTTGATCAGCTTGTGAGTCTGATTACTTGCAAAAGTTGTATAGCCTATGTTAGGTATCCTCGCTTTCTGGCCATGGCCTTTCACTTGAATGCCCTGCTTACAATGCAATCAACATTGCTGGCATTCATACTCCTCTTCTCTCGTCGAAGCTCTTTCACGGTGTTGGAGCATTTAATGATTGTGTTAATTACGTAAATAGCGTAGCCTAGCTTAGCATTTTTGTATAACGGATGGGTCTGTCCATTCCGTGATTTTGTCTCATTAGGTTTAGCCTATATATTTAAGGCTTGCATGTAATTTTTAGGGTTAACATTTTCATGGCCATCATGTACGCCCTAATCTACTCTTACAGAATAGTTCAATCGAATTGTTCTAGAGTATTTTTGAATAAAATCATTCGACATCATTTTGACATTTGATTCTTGTTCATCTTGTTTACATTTAATCTATAGAACCTGTCGATCTTTTTATTGTTCTCACAATTGGTATCAGAGCACGAGATAGTGTAATCAATTTGCTATTCTTCTATCGAGTTTCATTAGGGTTTAACGTAGATCTGTTGTTGTAGTTTTTATCGTTTCAATCGATAGTAGACTTCAGATCTGGATCTCAAGTTTTTCTCTATAACTGGATCTATTTTTTACACATCTAGTTCTATATTTTCGTAGTGTGAATTTTAGGTTAAATGGCGCACAATGATCCTCATTCGTTGTCTTTCAATCTATCGAGCAGCATTGTATCTACAACAAGCATTCCAATCCTCTTTCCTAATGACTATGAAGTTTGGGCGTTACATTTCAAAGATTATGTTCTTGGGATTGAAGAACATGGTGCTACGATATGGCATGTAATGACGGAGGAGACGTATGCACATACCAGTACTAGAAAGAAGATAAAGACATGTGATACAACCAAAGGGATCTGGGATAGGCTGAAAGAATTATACTCTGGAGATGCTGATCTTGAACATTCGGTTCAAACAACTCTCTTATCAGAATTCGGATCCTTTGCTCAGAACTCCGAACATAAGTTGGATCAAACTTTCTACCGTTACAATCACTTGTTAAGCAGAATGCTAAAATACAGGCTTCAACGTTGCAATATTGAACAAAAGGTCACGTTTCTGAATGGTCTGAGATCGAAATGGAAAGCGATTGTGTCTACTGCGAAGGCACACGAACAATTCAAGAGTTACTCCTTGGCCAAACTCGTTGGAATTCTGCGATCTCACGAAGAAGAGGTCACAAAAGATGTAAAGCTCGTATCTATTATGGGTTCTCTCGCGTTTGTTGCGAAGGGAAAGAAAACAGTGGAAGAAGATTCTGAATCTGACATTTCAGATAGTGATCTTTGTAGAGAGGAGAAGGTGCTGATGGTGTCGAATCCAAAGAAGTTCTTTAAAAGGAACTTTTCCCGATTTCAAAACAGAGCTAAGCAAGGAAACTCCACTTCCGAGAAGCCAAGAGAAGAAAGTTACAAAAACTCTAAGCCTGAGGAAGAAAAGAAGATAATAGGTGCTCCAGTTATGAATGTCACTATTGTCACGACAAAAAACATTTTTCCAAAGAATGCATGCTCAGGAAACAAAATGAGAAGAAGGAAAAGGAGAAAGCCGAAGCATACTATGTTCGGAAAATATAAGAACTTCGGAAGAAAGACACATCCAATCGAAACTAGCATTTGTTGTACAGGAGGATGATGAAGATGGTGCTGTTGAACTGTGGTCCACAAATTCAGAAGACGATGAGGTGAGGAAACCTACGCATGGCAGGTGTTTTGTGGTTAAGAATGCAGTCTCAGAACAGAGGGGATACGCCACAGATGGATGTCAAACTTCCGAAAGCTGCTTTGCTGTGAAGACTGTTTCGGAATAGGTGAAAGAATGCGAGACAGTGGTTGATTAGGTACATTCTAATCTCAAAACTCTCAATATTCCCTCATCCAGATATGATTCTGAATTAGATGACTTAATATATACTGTTTCAAATTTCAGTGACAACTTAAAGAGAACTCGTCTAAGTAATTCTAATCTAAATTATCAATTGAATAGGGCTTCATTTAAAAGTGAAGAGAGGAGAATAAGAATAGACGCGTTGGAGTTAGAGATGTCTAGATCACATGATGTCATTTATCTTAAGAGAGATAGTTTAGTTCTTTTAAAACAGCGAAACATCTTTTGTTTAATTGCAAAATGTTTATATTCCAATATTACTCAATTGCATTTGGATTGTGATATAGGCAGGGGTTTACTTAAAATGATTTTAGCCTTTATTTAATTCAAAGAGGATGAAATCGATGCTGATTGTTACTAGTGTGAATCTATTGTTTATTCTGATGGTGTATCAGATTCGTATCGGGTTGGACTAGCGAAAATCGAAAATTATATTCAATCCGAAGAACATAAAAACATGTTAAAAGAAATCTTAACGGAAAAAGATAAGAATAAAATCAAATCAGCTTCAATTAAAAATATAACTGGTTATGCAATAAATTGAATTCAGAAAATTCTCTCGAAGCTGAGAACGTTTTTGAATTTGATGAAGGTGAAATGAGTGAGATTTCGGTAGAAGGTGAAATTGATTGTTCAGTTTTTACATAAGAAAATCAGGAACCAAAGAAAAAGTTGATTTCGGAAAACTCAGTTGAATTTGTTCGCATTGTTGAAAATAAAGGTTCAAACGTTTTAAAAGAAAAAGCAACAATTTTTCCGAAAGTGAAAATTGTTCCGAATCAAGTTTTTGTAAAAATAGGACTGGACGAAAAAGATACATCAGAACTAACGTCCCTGGTAAACAATGACAACGCCGATGGCTGTGACGATTTCTTCTAGTCAGAACCAATTGATAATACAGCTGAAACACAAGGTCTATCAGAAATGACCTCATGGAAAACAAAAGGGAAATACATTTCGGAACCTCTGAATTGTATAAACTCTCGTTGCGATCAGCCAGGACCAAGTGGCACAAAAGTTCATAATGAAACCCCTACTGATCAAAACAAAAAGCCAGCCAGAAACACAAAGCCAATACCTAGCATTCATAAGTCTCCTGAAGAGGTCATTGCTAAAAGAAGACAGATGAATGCTACATATAAAAAGAAGTTGCATGAATCAAGTTCTAATCAAAAAGCTAGTTCATCTCCGATTCCAAAACCAAAACAAATATTTTCAAAGTTACCGCTTTCAAAATTTTCCGAAAAAGCGAAATCGATGTGTCCTCCAAAAACACAAACTTCAACATATGCCTACAAATCCAATAATTTGAAGGGCAAAAATAAAGTTGCTTTAGAACCAAAAATCACTTTCAAAATATATGAAGCAAAGGTGAAAAAGGAAGAAAAAGATTTTTCATCAAAAATAACTCCGAAAGTCAACAGTTTGTCCAACGGAAATCTAACTTCGTTGAGACAAATCATCGCTCTAACAAGATGGAAGTGTTCCGGATTGAAAAAGAGAAAAATCAACTTTCTAAAAGAAAATGTTTCTGGGTTGATAAAACAAAAATCTTTCCCATTCCAAATAAATTCTCACAAGGACCCACATTGGTTTGGGTTCGTAAATCTCTCTAATTCTTGCAGGTTATGCGTTACGAACAATATGATTCTGAATAGTATATCGACAGCAGCTATTCACGTCACATGACAGGAAGGAATGAAGACTTGCGAGAATATAGATCACTGGAGAATGGTGGCAGAGTAAGATATGGAAACAACGCCACAGGAGAAATAAGAGGCTACAGAATGATAATAAACAGAGAATTTTCAATTTGGAAAGTAGCTTACGTGGAGGGCCTTCAACATAATCTCATCAGTGTTTCGCAATTAGTAGTAGGATCGGGTCTAAAAGTATCCTTTGATGAAGAGGGATCGGAGATAATAGAGAAGAAGACAAAGACCATAGTTCTGATGTCTAAAAGGAAGGGAGAGATGTTTCTGTTGAACATGAAACCGATCAGAGGAAATCCATTGATTTGCTTACTCACAAGGGCATCCAATGATGACAGTTGGCTTTGGCACAGACGCCTTTCGCACTTAAACTTCAAACACATAAACAAGCTTGTTCTTGGAGATCTGGTTAGGGGTTTTCCGCTTCTGAAATTCGACAAGGAACATCTATGTGCTTCCCGCGAACTCAAAAAATAAAGCAGGAAGAGTCACTCAACAATCATCAACACAAAGATAATCGAACCACTTGAACTTTTGCACATTGATCTTTGTGGTCCTTCTGCAATTGAAAGCGTTGCTGGTAACAAGTATATTCTAGTTGTGGTTGACGATTTTTCTAGATTTACCTGGGTGTTCTTTCTTAAACAGAAATCCAAGGCAACGTAGAATATGATAAACTTCATCAAGCAGATTGAGCTTTTACTACGAAATCCGGTTCGGAAGATAAGAAATGACAATGGCTCGGAATTCAAAAACCATGCGTTTGAAGAATTTCTGATCAGTTAAGGGATCTCACAGAACTTTTCTTCTCCTTACACTCCATAGCAAAATGGGGTAGTGGAAAGACGAAATCGGTCCCTATGTGAAGCAGCGCGAACTATGCTTTCATTCGCAAAACTACCTATGTATTTCTGGGCAAACGCCATTGCCACTTCTTGTTTCACTCAGAACAGATCATATATCAACAAGCGATTCCTAATTACTCCTTATGAGATTCTGAATAATCGAAAACAGAACGTGAAATTCTTTCATATCTTTGGTTCCAGGTGCTTCTTGTTCAACTCTAAGGAAAAACACATCAAGTTTGATGAGAAAGGCGACGAAGGAATCTTTCTGGGGTACTCTTTACCTTCCAAGGCTTACCGTGTTCTCAACAAATGGACTCGCAGAATTGAAGAAACATATTATGTCATCTTTGATGACAAATACATGACGAGAACTCAAAACAAAGAGAGTCTATCAGCAGAAATCTTTCCATCAACAAATCAAACCACAATTCGTCTCATGAACTTATATGAGGAATTTCTAAGTTTGTTTGATGAGCCTGAAACAGCAAAGTTCTCCGAATCCAATGCAAAAGATAATCAAGAGGACGAATTACTAAAAATAGTCGATGAAGCATCCAATGATGCAGAACTATCTTCCAAGCAATCAATTCCGAATGAGCGTACAATTACGTCTAAACCGCAAACAGAAACCTCCGATACTCATACAGACACCTCCGATACTCATGTCCAGGGGAGAACTTTACATCTTTCGAGGAGGAGAATCTGATTCAGAATGATGAGTCCCATGAAAACTTCCAGGGGGAGAATGAAAATAATGACTCTGATGTTCAATATGAATTTGAAGATGTGGTTGCTGAAATTGATCCAGCATATGATCAGAATTACACTTCGATGGCGAAATGGACATGAGATCATCCACGACCACAAGGAATCGGAGAAGCTTCAACAGGAGTTCTAACAAGAGCACAACAAAAAGCGAAACAAATTGTATTATTTTCCAAAGTGGAATTTTGCATGTTTAATTCATTCATATCCAAAATTGAATCTAAAACGGTTAAAGTTGCTTTTGATCATGCAGATTGGGTCCAAGCTATGCAGGATGAACTGGATGAATTCGAACGCAACAAGGTATGGAGATTGGTTCCTGCTCCAAAAGATGCTTCAGTTCTTGGAATGAAATGGGTGTTTCGAAACAGGATGGATAAAGAAGGAAACATGATTCACAACTTGGTATCGGAGTATGTTCTTTCTTCGAGACAAACATTTATACAACTCCACCGCCCTGGAGACTATCCTTACTTTTACAAATGCTTGCAAGGCTGACTCGCCTAGGTCGTCGTGTGGTCAAAAATAAGAAAATACCTAACACACACTAGTATAGTGGTAGTCAGGGTCGATCCACAGGAGTTACGTGGTCGAGACAGGTGACAGATTACCAACTGCAGTGTCACTCTACAGTCAAAGGATCTAGTTCCCAACTTTTGCCAAACAATCCCAAAAATCATAAATTCCAATAATTCCAAACAAGTATTTACTAAACTAAAGTCCAAACCAACAACTAATCCTAATTGGTTACTGAAATCAGAATTGAAATTCAGAACAATCAAGATTAAATCAACATCCAATCATAAGCAAACATCCAAAAATTCATTCCAAAGCATAAAATACCGAAAAGAAGCAATTACTAATAACCAAATGATTCATTAACCAAAAACTCAGATCCCAAAAGGTCCAAAACAGTAACCCAAATATCCAAAGCAGAAACTAAGACTAAGTATCAATGGTTGTCACACCCAAAGACACTAGCCAAATGCTACTAATTATGAAACTAATTGAAAATTAAAGAGAAAAACATAAAAATACCAAATGATGGTTGCTGAAGCTAAAACTCGGAGTCAAAGAACCTTGGGAGTCGTTCCTATGCCAGGTCTTTGCTGATTTTTTTGACCTAAGACCCTCTATTTATAGTTGCAAAAATCACGAGGCTGTGCCGCGCATAAGTGAATCCCGCGGCGCGCGTATGGGCTTATCCCCATTTTGTCGGCATTTGAATTTTCTCCACCGCCTCATCACCGCGTCGCGCCTTTGTGAATTCTGTGGCGCGCGTGCGAATTCGCCTGATATTCCCTTGATCTTCAAACTTCTTCCAAATTGTACGCTTTTGGTCCTTGTTTTCATTATTTCTTTCCAAACAAGTGCTGACACGAAAAGTGAGAATACCACGATATATATGATATAATTTCACTAAGAATAGGGCTCAAAAACGACTAAAATATTTGATATTACTAGGCGTTGTCAAACACCCCACACTTGTGCCTTGCTTGTCCCCAAGAAAGATAGTTTTTAACAGATTTTAACTAAGACTCAAACAATTTTTGAATGTGTTTAATTTCAAAGCTTATTGCCTTATGAGTTAGAGTAAAATAGTTCGTGAAAACATAATCGGAATGTTCTTTGGAATTCATGGATTTCTAAAGAACCCTTGATTACAAATTTTCTGTCCACAATGAAGTGTACGTACTCATTCAGATTCTATAGGCCATTAAAGAATTGTACATGACTTTCGATGTTGTCCGTGTAACGAGCTTTCAGAAATACCATTCCAAACCAGACGATCTTAGTTGGTAAAGTGCATAAATGCCTCATCGAGGCCACCCTTTTCGGACCTACCGGCTCGAACAACAAAGGCCACAGATTGACAATTCCTTCCTAAATCCTAAACTTAAAACGGTCCAATCTTCTAAACTCATGAAACTCAACTTATTTGACTAAACTAATAGCATGATCACAACTAAATAGTATTTCTCGAAAAATACCAATGCTATAAACAATCATAAACTATTCGTTTCAAAATTACAATCTATTAAAAATTTTGAAAAAGTTGCTAAAAATTTTGAAAATTGGTCTCTTCTGCAAAAATTTCAAAAAAAATACTCTTTCGACCGTCCACACCCCACACTTAAAACCGTACAACGTCCCCGTTGTACAAAAATTATTCAAAACAAGGGAGAAAGAGTTACCCCTTTGGACGGTAGATCGCTTGATTGGTACTCGGTGTCACAGGTACACAAACACGCACAAAAAGGTCCTCGATTCAGCATTCTGGAGTTGTAGCGCAACAGTGAACATGCCGGTGGTCAAAACAAGTGGAGGGGGCATGATGACCCCACACTTGCTTCAAACAACTCCTCCATTTGGTAACTCATGCATGACTCACAAAAAGATTAAATGCAAACAAAAGAAGCAAATAAAATATAAACAAACAAAAAGATAGTAGTTTCATAAGTACAGTACAGATATCCAAAAGAAAATAAAAAGAATACATCAATCGTCATCCTGGCGGGTCCCAGACGGACCTGCCCCAACACCTCCTCCGGAAGGGTGAGGTGGAATGTCATCAATCTGCATCCGGAGCATGATCATCCTCTGTGTCTCTGAGGATATCCTGGTCAATGATCGTCGCCTCAAGAACCCGACGACCCATCAGTGCATCCCTCTTGGAGGAAAACTCGACAGAGCTATCCAATCCCTCCGGGAACTGGAGGAAAGGGTGATCAAGTCTGAAAGACATCTACACAAAAGAAAATAGCCACAAGTTGTTTTTGCAAATTTAGTCCGTGTCTTCCCCACCGCATCGCGGCGCAGCCCAAGATCCAGGGCGCGGCGCGGGGAGCGGCTGTTTCAAATTCCAAACCCAAAATCACGATTTAACCTGATTAAACTCAATCCAAATGCACTACAAGGTAGCCAAAGCACCGACTATCTCATCTAGGGTCATTATTTGGCAAAATAAACACCCTACGAGTCGGCATCGCCAATTTTTCAGTTTTTGAATTTTTGGAGAAATCAACCAATTTCTAGGCCTAAATGCTTGTAATACTCAGTAGAAATGAGTTAGAACAACATACATTGATTACAGGAATGAAATACACGAAAAAGAAACAAGAAAATTTTCTGATCACTCGATGCTCTGGAGAGCGTCATGGTCACAACTAAGCAGAGTCATACCTTATAAAGAAGAAACTGTCCGATCGAATTCCGCGTCGTGGGCGAGGGTTAGACGCGGCGCACGTGTCTCCAATCCAACCCTTGCGTATCGGGTTACATTGCGATCCCGCGGCGTTCCAATCTCCATTCCGCGTCTTGGTTTTCAAAATTTCCAAATTCCTTCGTGTGACCCCACACTCGCCTTAGACTAATTACACATGCAATGACGATGAAATAATCTTCCTAATTACTCCTAAGAATACAGCACCTAACCTATGAAAGATGGGTTGCCTCCCAACAAGCGCTAAGCTTAACGTCTTCAGCCAGACGGACTACTCCTTCTACAGCTACGGTGGATCGTATGCCTTCTTCTTTCGTTGATTTTCAATCACCACCGTCCCTTCGTTATCTGAATGTTCCTCCAACTTTCTTGGGTCGAATGGCTTGCCGGTTCTCATGTTGCTGTCCGGTTGCCGTCTTCTGATTACTTCCCGTGAGTGCTTGGAGATAGCTTTGAACCTCCAAGCTCGATCCTTCCTTCTGCATCCCTTTAAAATTACCGGTTTGACGTGGAGCGTCCCCAATGCTGCTCCCAGTAGTTGATTTACACCTCGTTTGCTAGTGTCTCGCGTGCTATCTTCAGTTTGTGGTTTTGGTCTGTAGTACCAATAAAGATTTTCCAACCGAATGGGATCGGAAGGTAACATATCGGGATGCTTCCATATGTCCTCATCGATGGTATTGATTACATCTAATTTTCCATTCATGAATGGATCATGAGTGGTGATAAAATCATGTTTGTTATTTTCAAAGACCAACTCGTCGGCATCATCTTCTTGATCATCGTCCAACAGGTGGATCGGAACCAAAAGTGAGCGACTGGTTTCATTTGGTGGTGGTATAACGTCACCCATCACCAGATCCTTATTTTTAAAATGTGCAAAATTCTCAAAAAATTTAGGTTCGGGGGTAGTATTGTCATCTACACCCCTTCCCCAATAGTATTAACAACTTCAACCATTTCGGGAGTTGTTGGGTTGGGGTCTGTACTGTCACTTACAGACTCTTCCTCAACATCCCCATTAACCAAATTGTCTGATGATGGTATGGATTCACTCATCACCAGATCAACATTTTCAAAAACATTAAAAGCTGTTGAGTCAGGGGAAGTATTGTCACCTACAACCTCTTCCTCAACAACCGTTTCGACCATCTTGGTGGTCTCTTGACTTTCCCAAGGTGCGTGTCCTTCCATCACATGTTCAGGTGATGCGGGCTCTCACACATTATCATTGGTATAAAAGTCACTCGCCTCAGGTTTTGGCAAGGGTGGTGAACATTTCCAACTTTCCTCTAACTTATCTAATGAAACTTGCAATCTTTCAAGAGCATCAGCCTGGTCCATCTGCACTTGGTGGGTGCTAGCCATGAGTTCCAATAATTGGGCCAAAATTGCAGGATTTTCAGGTTGAGATGACTCCTCGGTCTGCCATCCATTGTCATCGAATGATCCATTGTAGCAATCATCCTCGTAATAGTTGTCGGCCGAAATTTCATAATACTCATAATACTGATCCGGGTACATGTAATCACCCATTATAAGGATGTACACATACCAAAAATCAGCGAACTAAAATCAAACATCAAAAATCAGAAACTAAGTCCTACAGATCGCCTACTCTCAAGCTCACAACTCCCCGGCAACGGCGCCAAAATTTGACTCACCTAGGTCGTCGTGCCGTCAGAAAGAAGAAAATACCTAACACACATTAGTATAGTGGTAGTCAGGGTCGATCCACAGAAGTTACGTGGTCGAGAAAGGTGACATATTACCAACTGCAGTGTCACACTACAGTCAGAGGATCTAGTTCCTAACTTTTGCCAAACAATCCCAAAAATCATAAATTCCAAAAATTCCAAACAAGCATTTACTAAACTAAAGTCCAAACCAACAACTAATCCTAATTGGTTACTGAAATCAGAATTGAAATTTAGAACAATCAAGATTAAATCAACATCCAATCACAAGAAAACATCCAAAAATTCATTCCAAAGCATAAAATACCGAAAAGAATCAATTACTAATAACCAAATGATTCATTAACCAAAAACTCAGATCCCAAAAGGTCCAAAACAGTAACCCAAATATCCAAAACAAAAACTAAGACTAAGTATCAATTGTTGTCACACCCAAAGACACTAGCCAAATGCTACTAAATATGAAACTAATTGAAAATTAAAGAGAAAAACATAAAAATACCAAATGATGGTTGCTGAAGCTAAAACTCGGAGTCAAAGAACCTTGGGAGTCGTTCCTATGTCAGGTCTTTGCTGATTTTTTCGACCTAAGACCCTCTATTTATAGTTGCAAAAATCACGAGGCCGCGCCGCGCATAAGTGAATCCCGCAGCGTGCGTATGGGCTTATCCCCGTTTTGTCGGCATTTGAATTTTCTCCACCGCCTCATCACCGTCGCGCCTTTGTGAATTCCGCGGCGCACGTGCGAATTCGCCTGATATTCCCTTGATCTTCAAACTTCTTCCAAATTGTACGCTTTTGGTCCCTGTTTTGATTATTTCTTTCTAAACAAGTGCTGGCACGAAAAGTGAGAATACCACGATATATATGATATAATTTCACTAACAGTAGGGCTCAACAACGACTAAATATTTGATATTACTAGGCGTTGTCAAAGGCCAACTACGATGCGGACAAGAAGTGCTTCTCGGATATGATCAAATGGTATATGGTCTTCCGAAACACGCTTCTGAACTTGATGACCAAGCTGTTCAAGGTTTCGATTTGAAAAAGGAAGAATGAATACTCCCTTCGCAATTGACATAAAGGGGGAGATTGTTGGAGTATTTTGTGATTGTGCAATTACGTAAATAGCATAGCCTAGCTTAGCCTTTTTGTATAACGGCTGGGCCTGTCCATTCCGTGATTTTGTATCATTAGGTTTAGCATATATATTTAAGGCATGCATGTAATTTTTAGGGTTAACGTTGTGACAATTGTAAATTTTGGTCAACGAAAGTCAACTGTAGTCAAACGAAGCATACGTTAATCCTTATGTTGAAAAGTAATTTTTCCATAATTTTACGATGTATTATTAGATATTATAATACTACGTACGCTATGCAAAACAGTTATCGAGTAAACGCCGAAAATACAGATATTAAACTACTATAGCGTAAAAATTCGATAATCGTACAATTATTATTTTGAGAATAATAATATTCATAAAACGATGTATTCGTAAATACGAACCTGTGGATATATAGAACGTCGAAAACGAAGTTCGTATGTGAAAGTTACAACAGTTAAACCGCTGTGAACGGATAAATGTACACAGGGTTTGGACCTAAAATACAAAATGAGGTGACTTAAACATCAAAAATGGGTAACGAAACAAATATTATGAATCGTAATATTATCTAGTATTTAATTTCAAAGCCAACTATAATTTTTGGTAAAATGCCGAAAATCGCGTAATCGGAAGAATACTGCATTTAAACGCGCATTTCATTGTTTAACGAGCTACGACTCAATCTAAATAAATGTTTAACAATGTTTTTATACATAATATTTATTTAGAACTTCGTTTCTTCAAAAACTCATAAAATTTCACTAAAACGTTTTACGATTTTATAAAAATCATCCATTTATATAAGTAGATTGCTAAATCTTTTAAAAACAACCCACCCCACCCCCTACCCCCCCCCCCTATGGCTGGCCATGAAGCCTCCAAGCCACCCTAGACCTAGTTCAAGTCTCTTCCATGGGATACATGTCTCATTCTTTAATATAAATTTGTACAAAAAATCCATAAAGTAGATTTCCAAAATCCTACACTTCCTCATGCAAGATCATCCAACTCTCCTCACCACCTCTATAAATTCGACCACGGAAGGCCTCTCACACCCTCCTTTGATCTCCAACTTCATTTGCTCTCATTCTTTCTAAAATTATCAAGAACTTCCAAGTGGTTTCAAGCCTTTCAAAGGGGTTTTCAAGAAGATCTTGGTAAGTTCATGTATATTCCAAGTTTCCAATGTCATTTGTATCATCATTCTTGGTTTTTATTCTATTCACATTCTTGATCTTGAACCACAGACCATCTTGAAGATCAAGTCATCTCCAAGTTACTAAGCTTTGGTCTTTTGTTCTCCAACTCAAGATTTGCTTCAAGGGTGACTTCATACCCCTCATTTTCATCCTTTCTAAACTTTTAGGGGGAGAATACAAGGTTACATGTTAAAAATGATGATTTACACAAGTTTATATGTGTTTATATACTATAAATAATGATTTACACAAGTTTATAAAACTAGTAGTTGTATAAAAACGTTATTGACATGAAATATGGTTAGATCTATGTATTACGAACATTATGCTGTATTATGTTTTTGTAAAAGTTACAAAACTATAAATAAATTATGTAAAAATACTAGATCTTTAATATAAACATCATAAAAAATGAAAACTAGTAAAAACTACGTTTTTGTAACCGGAAACACTATTCTCTAACAAAAATGGTTATAACCAAGTTATTACACCATTTTTGTGAGAAATATCTTAAAAGATGTTATTTATAATCATCTAAATAAGTTATTTCGTTATTGTTCGTAAAAATATGATTATTACAACGGTATACTAAAAATAGACTATTATAGGAATAGTATGTTTTTGTGACCGAAAATACGACTTTTCTAGTGATTTATAAAAAGAACGTCAATTTGACGTGATAACGACTATTTAGACTTATAACGTCATAATAAACTTGGGAAATGATATTTTTACAAGGAAGTTGGTATTTTAAACAAAAATGACTATATTCAAAATAATGTGTATGAAAAATGACCATTTGGAAAGATTACCATCATTTTGACAAAATGACAATATTTAAAATGTTGCCATCACTTATATAAGATGACTGAAACAAATTTCTTGCCATGACATGTTGATAAACTTTAAATCTATCTTATTAGTATATTTAGTGCCTTAGATGTAAAAAATTATACTTTTCAACTCATTGACATCTTTTAGGCTTAAATACGTTAACACAACAAAAACATTTATATAAATTATAATGGGTATAATTTATGGAACGAACGACAAAGATACGACATAAATACTAAAGATAATTATATAAATATATAATTATTACATACTATAATTATCATGGGCAATTTGATAATTACAAACGTAAAGGAGTTTTCAGTATATTTACATACTATAATTATCATGGACATTTTGATAATTACGAATACAAAGGAGTTTTCACTACATTTACAAGCAAGGTTTTACACTATAATTACCATGAGTATATCTTGATAATTACAAATACAAAAGGGTTTTCATTTCAATACAAACTAGGATAAAACATCACGTTGGGTGGTTATGTGAGACATTTCTTCACAGTACTGAAAGATGTACGCATTAAGTCCTGGATTATAACCTTAATCATTTATGAGCGAGATGGTTGTGTAAAGATCTATACGGGACTGACAATCCCGCACCTAAGCTGCTAGCTACAGCTAGACCGGCAGGTCTGGGGTGACAAATGTCTTAACATTGCGACGCCTGAAGAACTTCGTGGCAGGCCTACATACAGTCATAACAAGGTTATAATAACTCACATGAATGACAACGAATATCCTTAGTTTCGGGAAAAACATCTTCAAATGGTTTTATATAAATATAAAACTACATGTTTCTCTACACAAAATATAAGTATGGTTTTTACTTATACATACGAGTTTTATGGGATTAAAGCTACATTTTATCAAGATATAAATAAAAGTACGATTTTAACAACGTAAAGGTTTTATGGAATCAGATCTACAATTAATCTACGAATAAACATGTATTTACATGGTTTCGTACAAGAATAAGACTATGCAATACTATTTTCAAGTATAGAAACACATACATTTTCGGTCTTTGGGTTTTAAGACTACGACTCACTTATAAGAAGATATTGGATTTCTGTTTTCAAACACTATCTCTTTACAAGGAAAAAAAGGACTATGAATTTTCTCATACAAAAGTCTTATGAACTCACCAACGTAATGTTGACACTCTTTCAAATTACTTGTATTCTCAGGTAACAATTAGTCAGGTCCGACTAACCTTTTGGAATGGGACGCGAAGACGTTTCTTTTACTTATTTCATTGTCATACTGTAATTGGGTTGAAACAATACCGTTTGAATAATGTAACTTTCCAATTATAATGTATGATGGTTGTTATCTACTTATGTTTCAATGTATGCAATGGTTGTGATGCTATGTCCCGTTCCGCCCTCAGACGATTCTGTCATCGTGGTTTGGGGGTGTGATATAACGTTTTCACGGCAATCGTGTACGCCCTAATCTACTCTTACAGAATAGTTCTATCGAATTTTTCTAGAGTAGTTTTGAATATAGTCATTCGACATCAGTTTGATCTTTGATTCTTGTTCATCTTGTTTACATTCAATCTATAGAACCTGTCAAACTTTTTATTGTTCTCACACAGGGTGTGCCAAAGGAGTCAGATCCTCCTCTTACTGAATGGATGACATGTTGAATCATTCATCCCTTTGAAGGGTCTTTTCTCTAAAGAGCAGCTCATCCTGTACTTCTGGTGCTTCCTTATCCTCATTTTGAAGCACTATCTGAGGGTTCTGACTCTAACGAACAGTCCAACAGTTCCTCAACATCTGAAGCATCTACCAACAAGTCATAGTCATCAGCCACTGCCAGCATATCTCAACATTCTGGTTCTACATCATCTGCCCCTTCAACACCTAAAGGTTCCTCTTCTTTAGCTTCTCCCTCTAGGGATGATTAGCAACGGTCTCCTGAAGATGTTCCTCCTGTTACTATTGAGTTACCTGACTCTCCTAATTTAGTTAACACTCATATACGCTTTCGATTTCTTGAGTCTGAGCCTGAAGACAATGAGCTTGATACTCAGTCTCATGATGCTGCTAACCTCCATGATGAGGAGTTGAATGGTGATTCAAGATCTCCTCCTGTCAATACAGCTTCTGAGACAAACACTGGTGCTCCCTCAGCTTCTTGTGCTCCAGGATCAGACATAGCTACTTATGTTGCTCAGCTCAATTAGTTGTTACAGACCCTGGTTGAGTATTCCATGGAATTCTCTACTAGGATGGCCAAAGTGGAAGCTACTCCTCCACCCTCGAACAATCCTCCACCTCTACTGCCACCTCCTTCAAGTCCTCCTTCTACTACCCCTCTTCCTCCTTCTCCTTAGGCCGATATTGCCAAAAAGGGGGAGAATAAAGACTCACACGAGTCTGGTCCTGATGACCAGTTCGGTTCTTCTTCTGAGAGTCTTGAGTTCCAACGTGATCCACCATCCCAGGGCGAGCGTCAGATTGTACTTATCTCTGAGCCTGATGCTAATGCTGAAGGGGAGCAAATTCCTCAGGGGAGCCATCACTAGTCAGGAGGAGCAACCAGCAGATGAAGATGATGAGGGGCTATATGAACTTCCTTACCTTGGGGCTCCCATCTCTATCATTTATCCGAAGAAAACCCAGAAGCTTGCCAGGGCTAGCCCCAAGTCGCCTTCAAAATCCTTTGATCACATCCATTTGATCCATAGGTCTAGAAAACATCATGATGATGCCTCTACTGCCCCTAAATCGTCCAATAGAATGAAGGGTCCCTCCATCAAAGAAAATGCTGTAGAATGGGGCATGTTTGTGGAATAGGTTAAGGAGTTTGCTGCTGAGCACAATCTTGTTATAACTAACTAAATCATCAACACTTCATGATGACAAGATTGTGTAGGAAATTTTCCAAGAAGGAGGGGGCCTTGATCAGCAGAAGAAGCAGCAAAAAGTGGATGAACTTAATCGCAAGATTGACTTATCTAAATATGGTGACGTGTTCTACAGAAGACACTTAGTGTATTTGATCATGAAAGTAAGGTGTGTCAAGAATAAGGGCAGAAGATCCTTCTGTTGCAGCTTTACAGGAAGAAAGACAATGTCGAAATTCCTAAGAATATACTCATCTAAGAACTCGTGAAGTATGGCAATAGCGAGTGGGTGGAAATAGCCAACATTGTCAAAAACCACAAAGGGATCCATTCTCAAGAACTCCGGACTACGTTTGACTCCATGATCAACAGGCTATGAAGCTGAATCTCATTCATACTTCAGCTTCATCCTCCAAGGACTGTCACCCAGTGCGAAGAAGAAGACCCAGGAATGTTCATATCAAGTAGCACCTGCTGACTCTTGGGTCGATGGTAATTGATAACACCTTTCCCGCTGGTGTTGTCCCTGAGGTACTCAAGTTGATAAGAGATCCAGTCCATGAGATGTTCTATGAAGACAGTAATTGGAAGATGTGCTTCATGCATACCAGCAACATCCCTCGTGCTCCCACTGGTCATCTCTTTCACCATAGGTGTGAATGTGCTAAAGCTGAAGACGCTGAAGGTTTTCGCTACCTTCTGTCCCTTGAGTTGGGAAAGAGAGATCCTGAGCTATACACCGACATTCACAAGTGGATCAAGTCTGAGATCCTGACTGAGGCTGAGTACGTTAAATCACTTGGTAGGGATTGTTTTTGCTAGAATTTTCACATCCCACGTTGATGTTAAATTTCTCAGCATCTTATCTTAGCGATAGCGTGAAGATTGTTATTTTTGTATATTTCGTGATTGTAGATGTTTAAATACTTATCATGTTTATAGTTGCAGTTATCCTTGAACTGTAGGTTACTTCGTATGCCTAGCTTTTCCCTAGTATAGATGTGTTGGCTAGGGTTCCATGTAAAGGTGTCGATATACATTTTCTTAAATCTCTATGTGAAATAATATATCAAATTTTTGCGTGAATATCTTCGTTCTTGTGTGATTGATCCTATGTGTGAACTAACAAAATAAGATATCATTTCATCAAAGATATTGTACAAAAGGGTAAGGTCGAACTGTTGTACGTACCAACTAACAATTCGCTTGTCGATCTGTTTACCAAACCAATTGATGATCATTTCTTTATGATAACTTTTGTTTAACATTTGGATTGTTTGTTTGTTTTTTTAGACAAATATATTTTATATTTTGACATTTATTGATTTGTTGCACTAAAAATCAGTAAGATAAGACTACTTATGTTATTTATATCAAACATTGCATTAATATAATCATCTCTGGATTCTTTTATTTTTGGCACAGCATTGGACTAACATTGAGATGTGTAACAGTCTAAAATTTAAGGTAAATTTAAATTTTATTTTTAAAACATTTTCATTAAATAAAATATAGCAAACAATAATCATAAAAACAAAACTCCAAAGAAGCGATAGTAGTGTGTACAGTCAAGCCTTGCCATCCTTCGTACCCGAAGTACCTTAAAACAATAATTTAAGAGGGAAAGGGTAAGCACAAAGCTAAGTGAATTCAGCGCAACACAAAATATCCGTCACACATACTTTAACCCTCACTTATGCATACATCATAGTAAGGCACACGTCATAAACAAGACACACAACATATCTTACAACGTATAACATGATCATGGCACTCAGCTCAACCATGGTACACAACATAACTACACAGTAAATCATGTTCATGGCAGTCAACTCAATTGTGGTATACAGTATATCTATTTACTACAACATGATCATGGCACTCAACTCAATCATGGTACAAAACACAACTACTAGACCTTCCCCTAACCTAGTACTACCCACTTATATCCTAATACACACACGAACTACAGTAAAGGATGTACTACTTCCATACAACGTAGTGATAAACTCACCTCGAAGCAGAAACATAAAAGATACACAGATCAACTATGAAGGTCCCACCGAGCTCCACTCGAACACCTTATATCCCTATAAGGTATAATAGGTTACTACAAATTACACTAGCTAACCTTACTATATATACTTATAGCATTACTTCGTCGTTATTAGGTAATAATTTAGCTTTTAGCATGACTTGAGGAATATGATGATACTCCATTTGCTCACCCTAACCCTAACCAATTTAGGATATTCTTGCATAGTCCTTTAGTTCATATTTTAAGGATTTCAAATATGTAAGGAACACCTCCAAGTAATTTCCTTCTATTTTATAAGAATTAATCAAGATCGGGTATCCAAAACTATCCAGACCCAGACCAGGTTGCAATGCTTGCCACTTTCAACATAGTAAGGCTTATCCATAAATTTAGGGAAAAATCAAGTATAAACTAGACCCTTATAGAAACCATAGGCTCTAGCCTCAAGTCATTTGTAGTTTCAAAAGGTCAGAGTAAAATCCACAAGTAGACTCAACAGATTGGAACATAAGGTGGACCAAACTCCAAAAAATCAGTCCAAGCTCCTAATATGTGAAGTATTAGGCTTTGAAATTTAGTGCGGGCTAACCAGATAGTTATCTTGAATTAGGGCCACTGGTTTCACCCCTACATAAGTCTTGTACAATTTATGGTGAATTTTCAAAGGCAGAATACCAAATCTAACAGAACTTCGCCTAGACACCGAAAATGGGCAATTCCACATAACTTAGGCTCTAAAACAATTAAGACCGTTTTAAGGAAACAAACCATACTCAATACGAGAACCATGGACATAAGCCATGATTCAAATGAACAATCCCATGATTTAACATGAATTTAACAAGATGAATCACATTAGCGAAATGGGTTTCAACGCTAACCCATTAAGACCCTTATTAAGATAATAAAAGGTCTGAATGGATTTAAAAACAGACTTAGAAATAAAAAAACAACGCACATCAAGTATTATCATAAGCCATACCGTTTTATACACAAATCAACACACACACACACACAAGTGTGTGTGATGTGTGGAATCGGCTAGCACCATCCTGAATAAGTCAAACACCATTAGTCACGGTTAGAGGGAGAGACATGATCCATCACCTAGGATCAATCATCTGTTCCATACATACATAGTGGGGCTGTGGTGGTGGTGATACCTCTAGGCTAGAACCAAAGAGAAAAAGAAAACGAAGCTACAAACTTACCCAAGGTCCAAACGCTACTTGATCAGCCTCCTAGCCTCCCCACAATTCAACAGCAACCCCACACAAGCTAGCACCATCGAGAGAGAAAAACGAAAGAAAAACATGAGAAAGGGAGAGAGAATGAGAGAGAGAGAGAGAGAGAGAGAGAGAGAAATGAGGTTCACGACATTAGGGTTGGAGTCGATTAGCCCTTACTCCCTTGATTTTGAATCGTAAACCATGTAATCCACAAGAATCGGCCCTTGCTCCAACCTCCAACTAAATCATGTGAATGAACCAATAGTAACATGCATCTTTCGTTAGTTGACAGCTTTGGTCCCTCAAGATTACCCACTTAATTTCTACCTAAACAATATTTAATTCTTAAATCAAGTTTTCTATAATGATACTTAGCCCCCTTCCAGATTATAATTATTGTTTAGGTTTTTATTATGATTATTTTATTTGTTTATTTATATTTATATTTATTATTTAAACTAATAATTCGCTAATAACTTACAACATAACAGGAAACGAGGCGTTACAACTCTCTCCCACTTATAAGAATTTCGTCCCCGAAATTCACCTCTGAAACCACTCAGTCAAAACGCCATAATCCATCAAATGGTTCCTAGATTGAACTAATTCCTTCTCACTCAAATAAATAGGATTCCCACTCCTTCTTATGTACGACATCTCATGAAGCGGTATACCGATGCTATAATTGGCAACTATGAGCGAAGGTGAACTCAACAAATGGAAGATAAACATCCAAGCTGCCCCCTCCTCTAATGTCCAAAACCCTTCCTTATGCAACTTGCTACTCCAACCTCATCCCTGACCAGCACTAACCTTCTATCAGATCTTTGTACATCACAGTAATCAATAATCTACTTCACTATCTACATTGAGTGATGCCCATCCACTGAACAAGCCGAGTCGCGCATACTTTGTATGTCGAGCCATGTGTATCCATTCAGTGCGTTTTGTCGGGCATCCCTACTCTATAGGACGTTGCTTAGTGCATCGAGCCAGCATACATTTCTCAGTACGTCAAGCCATAATGTCTACAATAGCTAAAGTCCCGTTGCGTATCCTATTACCGTACCGTGTTGCATGAGCACGCCATCGAACCCCTGATGTAGCGCGTAGCAAGATATACAATCCACACAGGTGCTATTGCCTTGTATAATCTCACACTTCACGCTATCCCCATCCTACCATCAGCTAGGGACTCTCAGGTCCTATCCTGATCCACCCAGTGACTCTCGGATCATACCCCGATCTCTCCAAAAACCCTCCTGGATCTGCTGTTACGAACAACTCGCACCAACATCCTCACACGCAAAGCCACATGAACTCTGAACTTATCATAAAGCATATCTTAGTAATCCGAATGACCAATAACCGCTTTCTATGGTCCACAATCCCATAAAAATGTACACCTTCTTGACATGCATGGCTAATGCATGTATAATCTCACTTTTCAGTCAACAAAGGGACTAAATTCATCATCCTGGGTTTGTATGTTCAAGAATGCATTCACATTTTTTATTCTCCCATATCCATTCACCGTACGGTGTATGACGATTTTTGGTAACACCTCGTACTTCAGTCATTCCCAAACATAATGTCACTTTAGGTTTTAGCCTCTCCATTCTTTTCAAACACAGTCTCTTGAACTATCTTTAGCCCCTTACTCAAGTTCTTCACTGAACTCATGTCATACTTCATTCCACCCCCTCGTCATTCAGGATCACCTTTCTTCGTTAATCATTAGTTCTCCCCCCACTTGGGCTTGAACTCGATCCTACTACTGATGAATTCAACACCATGTCACATACCCCCGCAACAATGCTCAAGGATCTTTTAATTTCAACCACAACATACATCTCTATTCTAACTACTCTAGATGTGCCAAAGGTTTAATCCCCTTCTCGTAGTCACACATGTTGACTTGACCGAAACCACCACTTAGGTTGAATATTTCGCTTGTCTCAAGCCTTAACAACTCTAGAATAGACAGACTCACTATCATCTCCAACCCTTCAACCCTTTAAAGGAAGGAAAATAAGCCCATTCTGCTAAGCCAACACTCACATCGAGGCCAAACGCCATCCTAACAGGCTTGTTTTGAGGATGTAAAGATGTTTACATCAACCACTATATGCTACTCATCCACTTGCCACTCTAGCCAACACCATCCTATCACTGGCTACCTCCACAATAAGTGGGTGATCCAAACCCTGGATCCACATGACCCGATCGATCACTCGAGTAAGATAAAGAAAAGAGTTGGTGGCCCCACTATCACACAACATTAGTACATGTACAGGGGTGACTTAGAAGATCATCGATGTCAGTCCCCGCCTGACCCGTGCGTCACCTACACCTCTTCGGTTGTGAGCTGGTATGCTCATACTCATGTCATCTCATTCCACACCTGACACGTGCATCCATCAATTGCATGAAAAAGAGCCACCAAAAGGGTTTTCGGTGCTCCCCCCTCCAATGGTCTTCAAACGCGGTAATCAGCTTTCACACGACCCATCCGACCAAAATAGTAACCAATTCTCATTGATGACTTGCAATCCATTCCTTCGACATGTCCCTCATCTCATCCCTAATCCCGGTAGACGTACCCAGGATTCTTCCCTAGTCACCTGCGACTCCTCTGCCGCCATTAGATCCCGAATCTGCTGGGCACTCAGACTGCCAACCTAACTAGTCTCACTGAACCTCATGATCACCATTCAACAATTAAATGGACAAATATTACCACATTGCACTAGTATTTAAATTACTATGCTAAAGCTCACACACTCACCTCCTCCGGTTTCTCGTGACTAATTTCCAGACTCGAATAAGAATCCTGTGCTTTCGGTGGTAGCACCTCTACTGCTACCTTCCACACCTATCAATGCCCGTCCCGAGACCCGTCATGAAATGTCCAATTCGCTTATAGCTGATATTTCCAGAATATATGCCCTACCAAGCATATGCGAACACTTTCCTAGAATGATAGGAATCCCACCCACCTTAGCTAAGACGAAACTTCCTCCACTAATGACGAGTCGCCTCATGAATGTGCGGTCATATACAATGTAAAACTAAATATGCTTTCGAATAAAAGAATATACCATAAGGCAACAACTAAACAAGGAACATGCAATAAGGCCAACTCAAGTATTCTAGGACTACTTAGTTCCTACTGTATACAACCTAGTGGCATTCCATAAACAACCTATTAGCATTAGCACACATTCCTATTAGCAAGTAGTAGGTAAACGATGCAACAATGTGTCATCTCTACAAGGAAATCCAACATACATGCATCGTATATCCTATATATCATTAAAAATAAAAAAACACTTAAACCTTTTGCCCTACTGGCGTCAGCTGGCAGTACACATTGTGTCTTCAGTTCACCGTTCATCAAACTTCTTTTTGTAAAAATGTTCTTAGAAAACTTTCGAGCCTCAACTTGAGTCTGAAACTCACCGATGTGAGACGGATTCTCTCAAGTCGTGCTCTGATACAAAATTGTAACATCCAAAATTTCGGGTAAATTTAAAATTTATTTTTAAAATATTTTCATTAAATATAATCATATTTTTATTAATTCCAAAACAACCACATCAGAACAAAGTCTAGCTAACAACAATCATGAAAATAAAACTCCAAAGAAGAGACAGCAGTGTGTACACGTCAAGCCTTGCCATCCTTCTTACCTAAAGTACCTAAGAACAGTAGTTTAAGAGGGAAAGGGTAAGAACAAAGCTAAGTGAGTTCAACACAACACAACATATCCATCACACTACTTTACCCCTCGGCCCTAACTTATGCATACATCATAGTAAGGTACACATCATAAACAATTTCACAAAATATCTTACAACATACAACATGATCATGGCACTCAGCTCAACCATGGTGCACAACGTAACAACAGAGTACAACATGATCATGGCACTCAGCTCAATCATGGTACACAACATAAATACATAGTACAACATACTCATGGCACTAAGCTCAATCATAGTACTCAGCATAACTACATAGTACACATGATCATGGCACTCCACTCAATCATGATACACAATATATCTATTTAGTACAACATGATCAAGGCACTGAACTCAATCATGGTACACAACACAGCTAATAGACCTTCCCCTAACCTAGTACTACCCACTTACATCCTAATAGCGCAAACGAACTACATTAAAGGATATACAACTTCCATACATCATAGTGATGAACTCACGTTGAAGCAGCAACTGAAAAGAACCACACAACATCTCTAAAGGTCCCACCGAGCTCCACTTTAACACCTTATACCCCTATAAGGTACAATATGTTAGTACAAAGTACACTAGCTAACCTTACTATGTATCAATACTTATAGCATTACTTCCTTGTTATTAGGTTATAATTTAGCTTTTAGCCTGACCTGAGGAATCTGATGATACTCCATTTTGCTCACCCTAATCCTAACCAATTTAGGATATTATTATTGAAAGGTTTTCTGCAATCTATGAACTAGTAATCCTAACTTCACATGCAACCTATAAAAGGATCTATGTTTTTCTATCTTTGAACGTGTAACAAAACCTAAAGGCCAATAATAATTTTCTAAAGAAATAAATAAGAAAAACCAACCTTTGATTTTAATCTTGAAGCCAACAACACAATTGTCCTGCCTCAAATGAGATCACACCAAAGAGCAAGAGGAGGAGAACAGAATTCCAGAGAGACTTCAGGAAAGTGGCGCAGGAATAAGGGTTCCCTAGAGGCTCTATTTATAGCCTCCAGGTGGCTACAGTCAAAACCCTAGAGGAGCCCAACTTTTGACAAGCCTTTTGTCAAATGGACCAAGCCCCCTAAAACCCTAATTAGGGTTTCGAAATTATGGAGGCTCCTCCATAATTTTGCCAACTTTGAGGCTTCCACTGGCCAGCCAGTTATTCAACTATTGAATAATTACAAAACCAGTCCTTGCACTTTTAATTAATTAAAGTAATCATTAAATTAAATCCAATTAATTCTAGATTAATTTCTAATTAATTAATATAGTTTCTAATGAATATATTATCACTTTAATATATAAATAAACTATATATTATATTTCTATTGATTTATTAAACATTTAATAAATCAACCTTTCTCTCTACTGAACTCTATACCAAACCTCTAGCTTTGAGGGCAATCCAAATGAACTTTGCTTCTATTAATAAGATAAATACAAATTATAAGTCATCGCTTAGACACCTAATCAAACAATTGCACAGTCCTTTAGTTCTATTTTAAGGATTTCAAATATGTAAGGAACATCCCTAATTATTTTCTTTCTATTTTCTAAGAATTATCAACATTGGGTATCCAAAACCCCAGACCCGGGCCTGGTTGCAAAGCTTGTGACTTTCAAAAATGTAGACCTTATATAAAACCATAAGCTCTGGCCTTAAGTCATTTGTACTCTCTAAAAGGTTAGAATAAACGCCACAAGTATACTCAACATATTGGACATTGAGCTGGACAAGACTCCAAAGAGGATAGAATCAAATCCACAAGAACTGGGCTCCGAAATTTGGTGAGGGCTAACTAGACACTTTTACCGAACTAGGGTCACTGGTCTTACCCCTAAAAGAGTCTTGTACAATTTATGGTGAACTTTCAAAGCCAAAAAACCAAATCTAACAGAAGTTGGAGCAGTTAGTGGAAATATGTAATTCCACAAAACGTAGGATCTAAACAAATTAAGACCTTTTGAGGGAAAAAATTACATCCAAAGAGAAAACCAAGGATATAAACGATGATTCAAATGAACAATCCCCCCGATTTAACAAGATGAATCAAACAGTGAATTTCTACAACTTGATATAAAGTCACATTAGGGTTGGAGTCGATTAATCGTTATCCCCTTGATTTTGAACTAGAGAGAGGGAAAGGAGGTTCATGAAATTAGGGTTGGAGTTGATTAGCCCTTATCCTCTTGCTTTTGAATCGTAAACCATCTAATCCACAAGAATCGACCCATGCTCTAACCTCCAGCCGAATCAAATAAATGAACCAAGGGTAATATAGATCTTTGGTTAGTTGATAGCTTTGGTCCCTTAAGATTGCCAACTTAATTTTATTCTACCTAAACAACATTTTATTTTTAAATCAGGTTTTCTATAATGACACTTAGCCCCTTCCAACTTTTAATTATTGTTTAGGTTTTATTATGATTGTTTTATTTGTTTATTTATATTTATATTTATTATGTAAACTAATAGTTCGCTAATAACTTACAACATAACAGGAAACGAGGCGTTACAAAATGACATAGTCTAAAGGAAACTATAATCTAACGTTAATACTAAAGAAGTAAAAAAGCAAGAAAACTACATTGATAGGTTAACGAGAATCCAGTTAAACATCAACATAATTCATCTCCTATACCTCTAACATCTATCAACACAATCCTGATGAACCCCAAGATCCCACAAACATAAATACATATACACTCTCACACCACTACTAGAAAATGGGGTATTTAGCCACGAAAAATAGCCACGCAAATTTTGCGTGTCTAAATAGCCACGCAATTAACACGCATCTGTCACACAACCTGAAACTCCAAATTTAGACACGCATTTGTGACGGAACCTCTACGCATAAGAAATTCGTGGCTGTTGCGTGGCTAAATAGCCACGCATCTACCACGAAAAATAGCCACGCAAATTTTGTGTGGCTAAATAGACACGCAATTACCACGCATCAATTACACCCCAATTTCAGACACGCACTTGTAACGGAACCACAACGCATCATAAATTCGTTGTCGTTGCGTGGCAAACTTAGCCACGCGATAGCCACGCAGTCATTGAATGCGTGGTAAAAGAGTGGCTAAAATAGATATATGGAAAATTGTGTCTATAGCGGTGCAAACTTAGCCACGCGATAGCCACGCAGTCACTGAATGCGTGGTTATTGCGTGGCTAATTAGCCACGCATTTACCACGCACACAGGCAGTGTGTTTTTATTGTGTGGTTAATTAGCCACGCAATAACCACGCACTGCCTGTGTGCGTGGCAAAAGCGTGGTTAATTAGCCACGCAATAGCCACAATGTTTTTCTATTTTTTGTTTTTTGAAAGGCAAACATTATTTTTTTGAGTTTATTTTTTGCATATCCTTATTATACCTTATTATTGTTATATTTCTCAGTTTATACGTAAATTCGCCTTACCCACAAGCGTGTACACCTTTTAAACCCGTTACACATTTCAAGCTTTATCCTTTCAAGGTGTATAAGCGCATGTAGTTTTAATACACCAACACATTGATGCATATATTATTATTATTATTATTATTATTATTATTATTATTATTATTATTATTTTCGTTTATGTTTTCGTTTTATTAATTAATAACGTTTGAAATAAACAACGGGTTTGAAAGGTGTACACGCTTGTATGTAAGTCGAATTTTTGTATAAACGGAGAAATATAAAGATAATAAAGTATAATAAGGATGTACAAAAAATGAACCCAAAAAAATAATTTTTAGCCTTCAAAAAACGAAAAATACAAAACTCTTTGTGGTTATTGCGTGGCTAATTAGCCACGCTTTTACCACACAACTGGATAGTCGTCGAAATTGCGTGGCTAATTATCGACGCATTAGCCACGCACTATCCTGTTGTGTGGTAAATTCGTGGCTAAATAGCCACGCAATTAACACAAAGATTTTTGTATTTTTTGTTTTTTAAAGGGTAAACATTATTTTTTTGGGTTCATTTTTTGCACATCCTTATAATACATTATTATCTTTATCTTTCTCAGTTTATACGTAAATTCGAGTTACACATAAGCGTGTCCACCTTCCAAACCCGTTATTCATTTAAAGTTTTATCTTTTCAAGGTATATATGTCTTTTAATACACCAACACATTGATGGACACACATACTTATACACATATACACTCATTCTCATATACACTCATACTTATACTCGTACTCATGGACACTTATATAAACACACACACACATACATTATTTCTATCCCTCTAATCAATATCCATGCTCAAACAATGTGTGAGTTTATATGTATAAGTATGTATGTGTGTGTAAAGTATATGTATAGGTGTGCGTGTGTGTCTATGAGTATGAATGTATGCACACCAATGTGTTTGTGTGTTAAAATCACAAGTGCTTATACTCCTTGAAAAGATAACGTTTGAAATGAACAATGGGTTTGGAAGGTGTACACGCTTGTGTGTAAGTCGAATTTACGTATAAACGGAGATATATAAAGATAATAAAGTATAATAATGATGTACAAAAAATGAACCCAAAAAAATAATTTTTGGCCTTCAAAAAACGAAAAATACAAAACTCTTTGTGGTTATTGCGTGGCTAATTAGCCACGCATTTTCCACACAACTGGATAGTGTGTGGTTAATGCGTTGTTAATTAGCCACGCAATAACCACGATTGTATTTATATTTTTCGTTTTTTGAAGGCCAAAAATTATTTTTTTGGGTTCATTTTTTGTACATCCTTATTATACTTTATTATCTTTATATTTCTCCGTTTATACGTAAATTCGACTTACATACAAGCGTGTACACCTTCCAAGCCCGTTGTTCATTTCAAACGTTATTTTTTCAATGTGTATAAGCACTTGTGATTTTAACACACCAACACATTGATATGCATACATTCATATTCATATACACGCACACACACGTAATATTAACAATAATAATAAAAAAATGAGACTAATAATAATAATAATAACAACAATAATAATAGTAGTAACAATAATAATAATAATAATAAGTATACGAATGGGATATATTGAACGAAAACGAAAAAAGTAATACAAAAACGAAAAAAATAATAATATTAATAATATTAACAATAAAACGAAAACGGATGAGGCTTATAGCCCAAAACGATATAATTAATAAAACGAAAACATAAACGAAAAATAATAATAATAATAATAACAATAATAATAATAACAATAATTATTATTTGAAAGGGTTATATTCTAATAAAGGGAAATAATAAGCGGATGAGGCTTATAGCCGAAGTGGTAGTTGATGTTCCCCCCACTAAGGAGATCAGGGTTCGAATCCCGGCTCCTCATTTTTTCGATTTTACGGTTTCGTTGTAGATGCGTGGCTACTTAGACACGCAATAGCCACCAACATTTATTTAAAGCTTTACCGTGTTGTACCTTGTGCTTTAAAGTATATACCGCGTTTCGTTGATTTTGCGTGGCTATTTAACCACGGAATAGCCACCAACATTTAAATGAAAAAAAAAATAAGGGTTTTAACCCTTCCTTCCCTGATCGACCCGCCTGTTTATTTCTTCCCAAAAAAAAAACCTTGAGCTCCTGTGAAGAGGAGCGCTCGTCCGCTGAAGCTTGTTCACACCGCCGGTCGCAGCTGAAGCTCCTCCGCTAGCCGCCGGACTGAGGTAAGCATCTCCCCCATCTCCGGTCTTCCCCATGTCCACTGCACCGCCTGCACTCCTCCGCTGAAGCTCTCTCCATCGCTCTGCCTCCGTATCTCCTTACCGCCTCCGACGCCTCGAACTCCGAAATTCCCAGCCTCCGCCACCTCCTCCGTCTTCACCGCCGCATTCCTTCCTCATCTACGGGATTATCGGTAACTTTCAGGTTTCAAGATTAAGTTTCTTTTCAATATTACGATTTCAAGATTCAGGTTTCAATATTCAGGATCGATACCGATTTACCGGTTTTAGGTACCGTACCGATAACTTGATTTCAGATGTACTGATTACAGGTTCGACTTTGCTTGCTTTCCGATTTCCGATTTCCGATTTTCGATTATTACAGGTTCGATGATGGCTCTACTTCTGATTTTCGATTATTGCAGGTTCGATGATGGCTCTATTCTGATTTTTGAATTGAATTGCAAAGTTAAAAGTTGGTTTTTTTTTCTGAAATGATGTTACTTATCCAGTAAGTTGTTGTGCTTCCGTCTTTATTCCAGGACTTAATGGGGAAAGCATTTCTCCCTGATCTTTCTTTATTAGGTTGTAACCTTGGCCCTTGGGGCATCCAGGGAGCAGCAGATTTTGTCATGACTATGATTGTTAAGGATTCTACAGCTATGTAGATGAATATCACGTATATTCAGTTATTCAATGTAAAATCTAAACAATAACTCTATAAAGGATTATGACAACTGGATTTAGCGGTTTGTTGCCACCTAATATTTTTGTATTCTTTTGACTAAATAACAAATCGATTTTCTTGCCTTGCTTTGTAACTAGTATACTTGACTTATCTTTTCATTTTTGTATCTTTCAGTAGCCAAATACCAATGGATATATTTTACCAGACTTTGAAGTTCCATCTACTTTATTGATTTTGCCTGAAATTGCCCTTTTCTTAGTCTGTTTGGATGTCAAACTCAAACCTGTTGCATCTTGTTGCATACAATAGTATTTTCCGTCACATATTTAATCGTTAACTGTGTTTTTTTTCAGAATGCAGTGTCTGTTCTCTATACAAATCTAGAAGGAGACCTTTAAAAAATAAGGTAAAAAGATATTATCATTATATGTATGTTTAATCCTAGCATGATACCTGAAGATGATATCTATTGAGCTATTAGGTTATTTTAAAATAATGTTATTTTAAAAGAAAATAGAAGCTTAAAAGTAATAGCAATGTTCTTAACAGGTTAAGCTATTATCAGTATATGGATTGCTCTTATCTAGTAAGAGCAACAAAATTGAAGCTTGAAGGAGTATGTATCCAATGTTCTTGACAGGTTAAGGAATTACGGGCTCATAAAGTTGCAGTCAATATTCTTTTCTTTTACTTAGATGATGAATTCATTGGAAGTTGTTCAAATGAAGGATCTGTTGTAATTATCAATCTTCACAACAAGTAGTTTTCTTTTCTCTCATGTTCATTTTACAAGTACATGTTCACATCTATTTATTTTTGTAAAACATAAGATACTTGTAAGTTTGGATGCAGGTAGCAGCTATGCAGGGGGCAACGAGCGGATGATGATGAACTATTATATTATGTTGTATCCCAAAAAGATGTAGTTATGTTATTGCAAAACCCAGGTAAGTTACACATCTTTAATTTTTTTATTTTTTTTTGTAGAAACAATTTCACTTAATATTAACTAGCTTCTTCAACTTGGATAGCATGAGATCCACTTTGCCTTGGATATATGAGTAACATATGAGTAAACAATTTCACATCTTTGATTTTTTTTTTGTAGGAACTAATAATATGTCGTTATTTTTTAGATCTTGAGCTTACGTGCACAAGTGGAAAATTTGCAAGAAAGTCAAGCTCAAACAGTCGCAAGATGAGTTTCAAAAAAAATTGGAAGAAATGATGCGACAAATGAGTCAACGTGGTCCGGGTCCTTCTTAATTGTATGTTTTTTAAACAAGTTGACGTTTTAGAATGTTTTTGAAACAATTAGACGTGGTTCGTGGTATTTCTTATTTGACTTTTTTAGAATGTTAAACAAACTTTATCGTAATATTTGATTAGTTGTGTTTTAATTAGTTTCGTTGTTTATATATATTGTTTATATATATATATATATATATATATATATATATATATATATATATATATATATATATATATATATATATATATATATATATATATATATATATATATATATATATATATATATATATATATATATATGTGTGTGTGTGTGTGTGTGTGTGTGTGTTTTGTCAAATGTGGTTAATGACAAAAAAAATTGGAATTAAAAATAATATTCTGGTATTTTAAAAAAAAACGTAATGCGTTGTAATTGCGTGGCTAATTTTGTGTGGCAATTCCGTGGCTAATTTTGTGTGGAAATTGCGTGGCTAAACTTTGTGTGTTAATTGCGTGGCTAATTTTTTGTGGAAATTGCGTGGCTAATTATGTGTGGAAATTGCGTGGCTAAACGTTTGTTGTAATTGCGTGTTTACATTTGTGTGTCAATTGCGTGGCTAATTTTTTGTGGAAATTGCGTGGCTAACTGTGTGTGGAAATTGCGTGGCTAAATGTGTGTGGAAATTGCGATACAAAATTTTCCGGATTATTGCGTGGCTAATTGTACGTGGTTATGGCGTGGATAATGCGCGTGGCTATTGAGTGTTAAAATGGCGTGGCTAATGCGTGGTAAACTGTGCATGGTAGTTGCGTGGCAAATTTGCGTGGCTAAAGCGTCACTACAATTTAGACACAAAGGGTTCTTCCACAGATCAGTTTTCGTGGCTATTGCGTGTCTATTCGGCTTTTGCCACACAACAGCCACGCAAATGTGCGTGGCTAACCCCCCAGTTTTCTAGTAGTGCACTCTCATACGAGACCAATGCACCAATTCCAACAACCTCTTCATCTATATACACTAATTTTCGCTACCAGCACCTATCACTTGTCTTCGCATCAACTTATTGGGCAAGCTCAAATTGGTGACCAACCACACGAAGAGGATATGGCGTAACCCTTCTCATGCGCAGCTCTTCTTCAAGAGGCTTGAGGTTTAAACTCCCATCAACCAATGTATTATATCTCACCCGACATATGCATATTGATACTGGTGAGATGATCTGAGTTACATAAAAGGAACACAATACATCCTAGTCAATTCTCACCTGAAATTTTTGAGAGTTTGCCATGTGTTCTTCGCTTGCAAGATTCCAGGAGCACTAGCCATCACAAGTCTGAGTGAAATTTATAAAAGAAAATCAAGGGCAATAAATTCATTTGAAATAGATCATGTGTGTCTCAAAATTGTCGGTCCATATTTTGTTGAAAAGTTGAAATCTCGACTGCGGTGAGCAATCAGTCAATCTTAGCTTGACCTGTTGACATATCTACTCATGTTGAGTTGAGTTGGTCAAAGACAACATGTCATCATCAGCATCAGCATGATGCAGGCACTTGTGTGTGTGTGTGTGCGTATATGTATATATATATATATATATATATATATATATATATATATATATATATATATATATATATATATATATATATATATATATATATATATATATATATATATATATATATAGACTTAGGATCTTTTGAGAACCAACTTCACCCCGAGAACCCGAGAACTCCCAACTCCTTTTAAATCAATCCTATATCTCCCAAACCGATATTTTTTTTCAAAAAACCGACCCCATAGGCCTCTTAGACGCTCAAAATGGGGACGGGTCGCTGAAAAAAAATTTCCGAAAAAATGACTTTTTTTTTGAAAAACTTTGTACATGTGCATTTTTTTTCAAGTTTTTTTCAAGTTTTTTTTATGGATGTCTTTCTAACATATATTTAAGGCGTTCTGTAAAAAAAATTTCAAAAAAAGTGTACGTATAAAAAAGTTTGCACATGTGCAAAGTTTTTTTTTTGCACATGTGCAAAATTTTTTCAAAAAAAAAAAAAAAAAGTCGTTTTTTTCGGTAATTTTTTTCAGCGATCCGACACCTATTTGAGCGTTTTAGAGACATATGTGGTCGGTTTTTTGAAAAAAATATCGGTTTGGGAGTTCTCGGGTTCTCGGGGGACTTGTGGTTCTCAAAATATCCTAACTATATATATATATATATATATATATATATATATATATATATATATATATATATATATATATATATATATATATATATATATATATATATATATATATATATATATATATATATATATATATATATATATATATATATATTCTTTATTTTTGCTACTGTATTAGCTAATTATCTGACGTTTCTAACCCTGTAGGCTACCGATCAATCTACTAATACTTCTCAAATGAGCGAACCATCACTCATTCTGATTTGACAACAAAGACTATCGGTTTGAGAAACAATGACTTGTCACTTTTAAAAGACAAAGAAAAAAGGCATGGGTGTTTTCCTTTTTTTCTCTGCCCCTCTCCCTTCAAAAATAGGGGAAACATCATCATCTAAAGTTGAAGCTGTCATCGCAAAATCAACACTACCTTTATTAGGTTCAAGTTATACCAAGGGTACAGTGGTCATTTTGCATAGGGTTTTTATATCACCAATCATTACACCACCTTTTCTGTTATATCATCGTTGTCTACTGGGTAGTTTTACAAGAAGAAAACACTGACGATCATCATTCCATTAACGATTACTTGAAACCCTAATTCTTAATTCTCGATTGCCTCCAAACTTTTAATGGCTCCTTGATTCTCCGTGGACCCTATCGCAACGCTATCCTCAGGTGATAGCGACGTAATGTGTAGATAAACAGACTATGTTGTTTTCTTGGAGTTCGTGACGCTAACTCTCCTTGTTAGCGCCGCTATGTGTCGCAGACTCTAAAACGTAATTACAGGTTTACCACAACTATTTAAAGGCCCTAGCTTGAGGGTTCATTTCATGAAGATCCTTAGAGCCTTAGAGCGACCTAGACAAATTCTAACCCCTCTCCATGCTATTCTCTTGATTTTGGAAGTTACAAAGAAGGAAGAAGGTGTTTTGGAGTTGTAGCATCAAGTCAATTCGGGTTCCTTACATTCTCTTCGATGCTTAGGACTATTGTAAGTTATCTAAGCGACCGTGCTGATTGTATGATCGTTTTGTGTTAGATTTATCAATTATATGGTGTTATTATTTCATGGTTGGAGTTTGAAGGACTCCAGACCTTATATCCACCCAAGAACACTCCTCTAGAACTACAATTCATGTTTAATACCTTACCTTATGTCCACATTAAGCCATGCCTTAGATTAATGGAATTATCATTGTTTTAGGATTAGTTAGCATTTTGGACATGCAAGGGACATGTATGTCTAAATGATGGTTGAAATACGAGCCTTTGGTCCCATGGATGAGTTCTAGAAAACCATGGCCACTGACTAAACCAATTAAAGACTTAATGGAAGATTTTGACAAATTGAAGTTAGCACGGCTAACCATCCATGATAGTGATGCGAACCTGGATGAATCCTGTAAATGGGATGGCAACCATTAGCGACGTGACGAGAATGTGACGACGTCGCTATCACCACAGAGGTTGACTTTAACGAGTTAACTTTTTCATCAACTTGTGTAGATTATGAATTTGACCATAGGGATCGATTTTGGGCCTTTGGGTTGCTGATATACGCCTTATGATTAGTTACGGGTTCGTGTTGCTTAGTTTGTGAAGATATATGTGTGTGGATCTCTACTACGAATTCAGGTGAGTTTCCTCACTAGACTATGTGTGCAGTTACATATGCAGGTAACTCGGTACCGTAAGGATAGATGGTGTGCTTGATAATGTAGGATTGTTTGTGCTTATATGTAGTCGTATGATTCGTTCTTATGCCCGACAAGGTTGGAGCTTAATGGAACGGACTATGGCCTGATAACCCACAAGGTTGGCTAGTTTGGAACGGATTGCGGTCTTATAACCCTTAAGGGTGGCTAGTTCGGAACGAACTATGGCCTAATAACCCACAAGGGTGGCTAGTCCTGGTGGTTACCTTGTCATTTGTTATTGTTGTATGTATTATGTGACGGAATAAGTGGTACTTTGGGGAACTAACTAAGCTTTGTGGTTACTCTTTCACTCTAGAACATTTTTTAGGTACTGCAGTTGATAAAGGAAAGAGCCTGGCGTGACGGCAACACATCTCATGTTTTCGACACTTCCGCTACTTTATTTCGTTATTGGGTTTTGTAAATGGTTTTGGAACGTGTGTTATATTCTGATTGAATGTTTGATGACTTTTGACATGTTTTCTAAATATTAATCGTGGTTGTTATTTTAAAATTTAGTCGAAAATTTTTGTTGAAATTTCAGGGCGTTACAATATGCAACATCCTCACGTGCTCTATACCTACCACCGCAAATCGAACACATAAATTAGATGGTCACGTGCATGATTTCGTCCTCGCTTGAAGACAAAGGGTTTGAACCTTTTGTAGCCTTTCTCCAATCACACCACTTAACTCAATCCCTGTCTCTATACCAGCATTTCTACTAACCACTAGCACTTTGAGAGTTCTAGTATACCTATAACAAAGAATTTCAGGTCATCAGGGGCATCATTCAAAACGGTCAGCAACAAGTGACTTTTAACGCTGACGCCATTGGAGATGCTCTAAAACTCCCTCATCATTCAATGTATTCAACATTTCTAGAAGAGAAGGCTTGTAGGAAAACCCTACCAAGATTGGAATACAATGTTCTACTACAAGGGCCAAGAAGAAACCTAGTGCCTAGACAATGTTTCCCTCCAACATGGAAGTTATTGACATGTGTCATCTCAAAGTGCCTCGCATACAAGAAAGGAAATCAAGGTCAACTCAGTCTTTTTGTGATGCAAATTGTGTATGCAATGGTAGTGAACATCCGCCTGGAGTTTGCTTCCATGATCGTTGGCGTCTTTGTACCTCTAACTACCAAGGAGAAACGCCAATCCATCATTCACTTTCCTCGATTCTTATGACTGTTGATAGATCAGTATCTATTCATCTTCTTTATCTTCAGGAGGTAAGAATGACACGACACACGTTTCACTAATTTAGCCTCCAAAACCGAACTCTCTGTACCCTTCTTGATTTTCCATCCAACGATATCCTAATACTTGTCATTTTGATTAGCAACATGCCCCATCATCAATCATCAGGTGCTCACGATCCTTTGCATCATGACATGCTGATGGAGGATCAGTCTAACCCTAACCCCAAACAACAACCTCTCTAATAGAATTTTGCATAGACACATATTGATGACCTGGTGATGAAGATACCTAATAGAGAGCCTAATCCATCATTAGCCTCCAAAAGGTCATTGTTGTATCCAAACGAGGCACTATGTATCTACCCCAAAGTCGTGTCAGCACCCTAGGGGAAGACACCTTCTCCTGGGTAGAATCAGATTCTATGCACAAATCACCCAACCATATTTCTTAGACACCCTTTTCATGAATGCCCAATGTATCTAACCACATCACCCAGAAATACAGGTTCCAATATTTAGTGTTAGGGACTATAGTCTACAAAACCCCAGGCAAGATGATGTTGGAATAATGTCCAAGGTCATCAAACGTGTGGTAATATTTCTAATAATGGCAAAAGCCCTTTTGGGTTGCCCTCACGACCTAGTAAAAACAAACAGTAGTAGAAAAGGAAAAGGAGAAATTAGTTTATTAATTTATCAAGGACATGATAAATTAAGTAGAATTTAATTGGCAGTGAATTAACAAGTTAATTTGGAGCAATTAAATTGCAAGGGATTGGATTGTAATTAATTAAAGAGTTAATTAATAGTTACAAGTCCATGGGTGCGGCTGCCAAAAGGCTCCTCAAGTTTAGAACCATAGGAGCCCTCTAGTATAAATAGAGCCATTGGGATCAAACCATAATCATCCCTTTTGGCCTCTTTTAAGCTGCCAACTTCCTCCTTCTCCCCTTCTCTGGGTTTTAGCGATTTCCTTAACCCTTCGAGGGTTCTGGATCTTATTCTTCAACCTAGAAGAAGTTCTGTGTATTTGTTCTTCTGGTGTTCTCGGGTATGATCCACTAGAGGGATTCTACTTTGGGTCTTGTTTATGCTTTGGAAGATGTTGTTCATCAGATTCAAAGAAGGAGATAAACCTGAGGTACATTTTGTTTATGATTTTAAAGTTGCTATAATTGATATGAACTGCTTGATCCTGAACTCTGTTCATGGATAAATCTATGATTTGATCTTGTCAGGCTTCCGCTGCATGTGTTTATGTGATCGAATCCCAACAGTGGTATCAGAGCTTATGTTCATATGTTATTTGCACTTTGATATTAAACTGCTTGATATGATTTGTTGCATGCTATTAAAATCGAAAATTGAATAGGGTTTATGCTAGTATTTTTGGATTAAACATGTTATGATCTTAGGGTTACGTTAGAAGTTGAATGTTCATATATAGGCTTAAAATTTTTCGAAAAATAGATGGTTTCTGGTGCCTCCCTTGTTGATTTCTAAATTTCTAAGGGTTTAAGAGGTTTCCTTGCCCTTGGCGGCTACGATTTCCCAACCCTTACTTGCGTTGAATGTTTTCATAGTTGCCTTCCTTGCTTAGCTGCCTTATTTGCCTATTCCCTTAATTTGATTATTTCCAATAGGATTTATTTAGTATTAATTATTAAAAGATTATTAATAGAATTAATAGATAAAGGAAAATATTTGAATTTTTTATTTAATTAGTTGGTAATTAATACTAATTAAATTAATTAAATGAGATATTTTAAATTGTTTAACATATATATATATATATATATATATATATATATATATATATATATATATATATATATATATATATATATATATATATATATATATATATATATATATATATATATATATATATATATATATATATATATATATATATATATATATATATATAAGAATAAATTAAAATAAAAAGATTGGTCAAACCATGACTACGCTCACCCACAAAATCATGTATGGGGTTTGAAGGAAGGTTCTTATGAACCTGATTGATGTTGGTTTTTAAGTGGCATTCATTGCCCACCACCTTCGCCGCCCAACACTTTTTACCATGTGGAGTTACCGAAAAAGTTTGACAGGGCAATGTTTATCCGAGTTAAAAGAATTAACTTAAAGTATTAAAACAAAAGTCTTATTTTAATTGTAAAACAAATATGAACAATGTGCTACCCATGAGAAACGCACATTCTCTTTATGACCTACTGGTGGAGTTGTGTGGTTAACTGGCACGCCAGATAAGGTCATAGTTGAGGGTGATGTGACACTCGTGATTCTCAAGGGTATCTTGAGTTGGGGATCACACGGGTTCTACATGATCAATTCACCGTCTGGTTCATGATCCACGACATCCATGTCATGATTTTGAGATGACCACAACCAAGATTAACATGCCATTGACACTATGCAATGAATCTCAAAGATCTAGGAACTTCATAGTGAATGAATTTGATAAAGAGTTTTATCTACCTTAATGACCATTGTGGTGTGATTACGACATCCCTCTTCCCATCACAATTGGAAGATTTTGGATCCTAGCCTTAGTAAATAATAATTGGGTAATAATTTTTAAGGATTAAAACTCAAACTAACTAAAAACCTTTGTCTTTTAGATGTCAAATCTAAACACAAACATTTCTCCTATTCCTCCTCCTCCTCCAACACTGCAATCCCGATCTAGTAAGATTGATAGCCTGATGTTTGCTGACATGTCCTTCGAACTCGAGAATTGTTTCAAGAGTTTCGAGGTACAAGAAAGGCTGGAACGATTCGAGATCGTTAAAACGCTTAGGGTATATAAACTAGAAGAAAGGAATGTCTGTATGTATGCATGTTTATAAGATGAAATTGTACATAGACAGATTGGAAAATGTTGGTGTCCATTTTCCAAAGGAGTTAGCCACAGATGTGGTCCTTAACTCGCTTCCTGATTCATATCATGAGGTCTTTATGAACTGTGACAAAAACCATCTGGACATGACCTTCATAGAGTTGCACGGTATACTGAAAATTCCCAAGGCTAGTTTGAAGTAGTCACATAGCTCAAATTCCACCGCTCCTGTTTTGGCCGTTCATCCTGGTGATACTAAGAAGAAGAAAGTGTCTCATATTAAATGATAGGGAAAGGCTAAGGTTGGATAGTCTAACTAAAGCATTAAGAGAAAATCTGATTCTGACATGGCACCACCAGTAACCCGAATGAGACCATATGTTTTATTGTCAGTGAAGGGACATTAGAAACGTAGTTGTCCAACATACCTGAAGGATCTGAAGAAGATCAAGGTCAAGGAGTTTGACACATCAGGTATATCTGAACTGCATTGTATATCAACTTCTCATTCTTTAACCCTTGATACAAGATGTATTCATCACATCTATGTTGTATGAATGTGCTGTTTAATATAGTAGTTATAATATAATCTTAGATATTGATTCATCTGAAAGTATGTTGGATAAATCATGTTTATCGCATTGTCACCTTGTCCATTAAACAAGAATTACATCACCAAGCTCCAAGTGAACAGGACTTGGAATCATTTGACTTAGAGTCAGATGATGTATGCGAATCTTGTCTATATAGATGATGACAAGAATGCCATTCATAGGAAACTTTCAAAGAGGCAAGGATTTGTTGGAACTAATCCCCACAAGTTTTTGAGGACCATTCAAATCCGCCACAATACGTGATAAGCGTTACTTCGTTACATTTACTGATGATTTCAGTAAATATTGATATGTTTAGGCGATTAAACATGACTTAGAAACATTGTAGTGTTCAAAGAGTTTCAAAATGAAATAGAGAATGAACTGGGCTAGAAAAACTTAGTATCATATTCTACGAACATCTTAGGAACTGTGAAACGGTTTCACAGGTTGTCTCCTCTTAGAACACCGCTACAACATAGTGCGTCTGAAAAAAGAAACCGAACTTTTCTTGAAATGGTTCGATCCATGATGTGTCAAACTACACTTCCAATTAGTTTCAAAGGGTTACCCCCTAGAAACAACAACCCGCATGTTAAACCTCGTATCCAACTAAGTAGCTTGCAAAGACATTCTCTTAAATATATAACAAAGTTCATCCCTCACAGGAACATGTGAAAGTCTAGGGTTGTGAAGTCTTTGTTCTTCACGAAACTCATGACAAACTTGAATCCAGATCAGAGAAGTGTCATTTCATTGGCTAACCCTGCAAGTTATTTGGATACTTATTTTACAAGCCTTCTAAGAGCAAAGTATTTGTGTCTCATAGAACAGTGTTTCTTTAGAAAGATCTCATATCCAAAGAAGCTAGTGGGAGTAAGATTGATCTTGAAGTGTTTCAAGAGTCTACAAATGAAGAACCTTTAGTTAACACTAGCTCTCAACCAGAGGATGAGACTCTTGTTGAGGGAACTGACATATATCACCACCACCTCTTTTGCAAGTCCAATATGTTAGTCACTTTCATGAGTTTTATAGTTTCCATATTACTGAAAGTGACACACTAATTAGTGGTAAAACACTAAGTTAGTGAGGATAGGTTATCTAACTACATGGAAGCATTGGTGAACCCAGTTGCTGCCAAATGATAGAGGATATAGAAACACGAGATTCAGTCCATGTCTTAATTCAGTGAATCTTACACCTAGCCTGAAAACCAATGGGAGTAATTGGATCTTTAAAAGAAGAACAACATGGATAGGAATGTGCACACATTCAAAGCATGACCGGTTGAGTAGGGCCATACTCAGACACAAGAAATTGATTATGAGAAAGACACTCTCATCAGCAGTTGGGAAAAGAATCTATTAGGATATTGTTTGCAACATCTGCACTTTGTGAGAAATGGTAAGGCGGATGTTAGAACCGTTTTCCTTAAATGCAAAATAGTGGTTGTGCATATGGCACAACAGGAAGGGTTTTGAACATGCAAAATATTCAAATAGAGTGTACAAAGCCTGAAATATTCATCAGTGGAATCAACCAAGCATTTCGCAGCTGGAATCTTTGCAGACATAAAATGCCAAAGAGTTTGAATTTTCATGAACCTTAGATAAGTCTTGTGATTATGTCAAAGATATTGGGAGTGTTGTAGTTTGCCTAATAATGTTTGTGGATTACATACAGCTTATAGGAAATGATTTTCCAATGTTTCAAAGGGTAATGACTTGGCTTGGGAAATGTTTAGCTATGAAAAATAGGAGACACAATACATATACATGGAAAGGGATCTATAAAGATAAATTATAAACAACTAAAAGGACTTAGCCAAAGCACATTTTGAGCATGATCTTCGAGATACATGACTTTAATTAAAGGGTTTCTACCCATGGCATAAAAATTGGCTGAAGAATCAATGACCCGATACTAGAAAAGAACTGGACAAAATAAGTCGAGTCCCATATTCTTCTGCTATAGGATCGATTATGTATGCTATGTCATGTACTTGACCTGATATCTCGTATGCTTGGAGCATAGTGAGTAGATTTCAGGACAACCTTGGCAAAAGTCATTGGGCTATAGTAAAGGACATTCTTAGAGTATCTTAGGAGAACAAGAAATATGTTATTGGCTCATGGAGGAAAAAAAAAGAACTAAAGAGTAACAGGTCATAATAATGCCAGAGATGACTCTTGTTCTTGTTAGAAGGAGGAGTGATAACATGGAAAGGTGCCAAGTCAAAATCAATACAAGTCCAAGTATATTACAACTAGTAATGCTGTAAAGGAGACTACATTATTGAAGGATTTCATTGGTAAGATTAGTGTTGTCCTCAACATCAATGAACTCCTTGAAATCTTCGTACCGAGGGTGCAATCACCTTGACTAAGGAATCCCAGGACCATGGGAAGTCAAAGCATATACTCAGGGATTGCTGTTGTGTTTAGTAACCAAGTTAAGACATCGTAGTGAATAAGGCATCATACAAAGGGTATACGGCTGATCGTTTCACTAAGACTTTGACGCGGACCAAATATAAAGGTCATACAAGGGTCCACAAGCGTTAAGAAATATGACAAAAGTATTTTAGTTATTATTTTGATAATCGAAACATATAGCAGTAGATACTTGTATCTAAATTGGTGTATTATTAATGGAGAATTAATAAAGAGCTGGGCTGCCATTTTCATTTACATTAATACTGTGTTTCATTTTAGCATGTTTAGAACCCGCTTCTCGAGTATTAATTTACTCATACTTTAACAATTGGTCGTACTCTTAGAAGCAATTAGAGATTTAAGACTGTCATGGAGTGTTCGTAGATTGTCAATAGAGATTAGACATAGGATGGTGATTGCGACTAGCCCTAATGAGTACTTGATAGAGATTCAAGTATTGGAACAACCCGCACTCATAGATTACTTCATGGATTAAGTCACAAGTAATTCTGAGATGATAGTATCTTTTATTCTTCAAACCGAGTTGCATGAGGATTTGCGCTATGATTCTGTTATGCATTGGTCTGCTCAAACACTATCCGTAACTGGTGGTTATAAAGGGTATGTCCGTGTATGATATGATGAAATATACAGAAACTATGTAGTTAGAGTTTATATGTTCCTTCTGCCCTAATAATGAGAAACGATATATGTGGGCCACTAGATGATTTGACGCAGACATTAAGTGTTTGGCCAAACTCAGACTAGATTGATGTGTTCGATCAGCAGTCTAAGAGAGTCATCATAAATCTTTGTCGGGAAATAGAATTTTGAACTTTTGGGCTTGACAAATAAAATTTTAGTTATTAGTTTAATAGAACTAGAAGCATATAACAATATTAATTTGTATTTGATTTGGTGATTATCATGTGGGGACTTGATATTAAGCTGGAGAGCTGCCACTTGCATTAATTTAACACAATGTTTCACTTTAGCATGTTTAGAACCCGCTTCCTAAGTATTAACTTACTCAAACTTCCACAGTCAGTCGTACTCTTAGAAGCAAGTAGTGATTTAAGACTGTCATAGAGTGTTAGTAAATTGTCTATAGTGACTAGACATTGCATGGGGACTGTAACTAACACACATGAGTACTTTGAGATTCAAGTATTGGAACAACACGCACGTAGATATTATTTCATGGTATAAGTCATGACTAATCTAGGATGATAATGTCTTTTATTCTTCAAGCGGAGATGCATGAGCATCTGCTTTATAATTCTGTTGTGCATTGGTGTACTCAAACGCTATCCGTAACTGGTAGTTATAAAGGGTATGTCCATGTATGACATGATGAAATAGACAGAGGCTATGTAGTCAAAGTTCATCTGTCCCTTCTGCCTTAACAAGGAGAAGCGATATCTATGGGCCCCTCAATGATTTGATGTTTGACATTAAAGTACTTGGCCGAGTCCAGACTAAATTGATGTGTTCAATTCCCTAGTCTGATATGGTCATCATAAATCTCTATCGGGAAACAGAATTTTGAACTATTATGGAATTGACCATTATCCGTGTCCTAGGTTCATCAAAAGATATATAAAACGGAGAATAATTGATCGCTTATCTAAGGGTCATCTCGTGATCATGATCTTGATCAGACTTCGGCAGTTTCATTGGATGTTATACTCTCTACTAGTTATATGAAAGTATCAGACCACGCAAATTTGATGACATGTCCAAGTGGAAGACTGTTGGAAATGTGTCTAAGGTCATCAAATGTGGTGATATTTCTAATAATAGCAGGGTCCTTTTGGGTTGCCCTCACGAGCAATTGAAAACAAAAAGAAGCAAAAATAATAGATGATCGATCAGTTTATTAATTTATTGAGAAATAAATTAATCAGAAACTGGATCAGAAATTAATTGATAAACTAATTTTGAATTAATTTATAGAAATTAATTAAGGAACTGGATTGTAATTAATTAAAGGTATAATTAATAGAAACAAGTACAGGGGTGTGGCAGCCAGAAAGCTCCTTAAGTTTGGAACCCTAGGAGCCTTCCAATATAAATAGAGGCCTTGTGGTCAAACCATAAGGCATCACAAAACCTTCAAGTGTCCCGCCAACCCTTTGCTTCCCTCCTCCCTCTCCTTTTCAAATTCAATACCATTCTCCAAGGGTTTTTGGATCGACTTTCTAGCCAAAAAAGGAGCTCTGTCTGCTTGTTCTTCTGGTGTTCTTGGATGTGAATTATTAGAGGGATTCTGGTTTAGGTCCTTCATCCAAACAAAGGTATGAATTCATATTTATAATTCCTATTGATGCAATTGCTTAGAACATATGATCCTGATTATGAACATGATATGATATTGTTAGTTAATTTGCTCAGTTTATGGGATTTTAATATGTTTTATCTTTGTTGCTTGATTAATTGTGTTAATCGGTATAATTTGCTCAATTTATGAACATAATTGTGTTTTATCTTCCTAATGAGTGCAAGGGAAGATCAGTTGCAAATGGATTTCATCTGCTATTGTCACTAGAAATGGATAAGAGAATAGAATATTTGAAAGAAGACAATTTATTCATCTGAAGAAGGAGATAATTTAAGAAGTTGATGAAGTAAAGTCTTGTGGTCTTGATGTATAATGTTGTATATATATTATACGCATTGATATGTAGTAATACATGTAACTGAGGGTTCTCTTATTTATAAAGAGAAATTCTCAAGTATAAAGTAGTATAGAGTAGTTTTGACATAATCAAATCGGAGTGAGATTGTTGAGTTAGCATAGAAGATTTAATAATGACATGTTTGCAGATAAATAACTTTTTTACTGAGTCCAGTAGCACGTGCTCATGCTTATGACTCAACATACGATTATGTTGACCATTAACATCAACATGAAGAACCCAGTGAATATAAGGATCAGATGTGTTCTGGATCCAACTGAAGATGAAGATAGAGATAAAATGTATAACAAAAGACTCCTAGTTCTTATGAGATTAGATAGACATGGAAAATATTGTTTGTGTAGGAGTAGATAACGATTACTTCTTTTATATATTGTAATTCTCGTTGTATGTGAATGGCATACCGGAGTGTGTTCATTGATTAGAGTCTTTTCTCTTATCAATCTGTTGTAAACTTGGAATCTATTAGTAAGTGATAATTTCATACATCGCTGTGTTCTTAGTTATTGTTGTTATCGCTGAACTCGTGGTTAGGGACCAGCAGTGTCCGATAACGAAAACCGCATAATGTTTCACATTATTATTCCCACAATTGTAATTATATTCATGAATGAATATTTAATAATCATAAGTGAATAAACCAAAAATGATCCCTTAGAAAATTTAGGTTAATTTCATATTTTTCTTAGGCTAATTTCTCATTTTTACTAACAAATTCATATACAAATATTCACTAATATTCATGGTTGCAATACAAACCTTTAGTGTTATGCACACAAGTTTTAATAAAACAAAACTATTGAAATTATAATTAGACGCTTAATAACCACAAACGTAAATATAATAGCATAAAAAAGTTAACAATGCAAACAAAACATGTAACGAAACATTTGTCATCAATGGAAAATACAAAGCATTCTTGATCTAAAAGATAAATTAAAAGAAACATGCAAAAACAATTGATAAAAACACTTAAATAAAAACCTTATTTTTGGTTTAGGGTTAAATCCACATAGATGAGGAGCTCTAAGTAGTCAAGGTTAAGTGAGGAAAGTAATAAATAAATACCTTTTCAGGGGATGAATTCACAAGAAGAAAACGAAAGTTTATTCTCTCGAAAGTCGAAACTCATAATTTGTTTGGGGGCTATAGATGAATTCCGATTATATTGATAGAGATACCAAAGCAGTGAAAATCTAGTCAAGGAAGCATTCAAATCGAACCAATGGAAATAATAAAAAGAATTCAAACTCAATTACTAACGATTATTCAATTACCTTTTTCATTGTCCTTCATTGTTGTTCAAATCCAATGCAACGAACAAACCCTAATACCACGATGATTCAAGAACATAAATTACCTTTTCCATTGTCCTTCATTGTTGTTCATAATCGGTCAGAAGAGAAAACAAACAAGATGTTGATTTAAAGAGAAAGGCAATCGTGATTTTAGGAACTTACAAAATTAGAAAAATTAGAAATACCCTAATACCCTTTAGTTATAATTAATATAAATTGATTGATTTAAAATTTTTGGTGACTATATAATCAAACTTTAATTATAGTGTATGATTTAAAATAGTATATGGTTCTGACATGTTCTGCGGTTCACAACCTTTTTAGTATTCACACACACACAAAAACACACACACATATATATATATATATATATATATATATATATATATATATATATATATATATATATATATATATATATATATATATATATATATATATATATATATATATATATATATATATATATATATATATATATATATGGAAGGGTTCAAATGAGAACCACTAAAAAATGAGAACCATGAGAATTAATCTTAGCACATCATTAAAAGAAATGAACGGATCTGATTAAACTGATTAAAATCCCGTTTTTTTGTCTTTTTGGGTAAAAAAAGGCAAAATCGTCATTTTCACAGCCTAATGCATTTCAGCCATAAATTCATTCACAGTTTAAATACCCATTCATACACTGATTCACAGTTTAATACATTTACTTTTACACAATTTCACAATTTCTAACGATGATAGGAGGGAGCGACAGGGGAAGGGAGGAACTGTTGGTGGAGCTGCCATCAGTTGTGTTGGCGATAGTGGTGACGAGTTTAATGCACACATTCATAATTTAATATAACAAAACATTCAAATTTTATACAAACATTCACAGTTTAATACGCATATTCACAGTTTAAAATACATATTCACAGTTTATGTAACGCCAAGATACTCTTTTTATAATTATAATAAAAAGGGTAAAATGGTCATTTTACCTTGGAAGGGTAAATTGGTTTTTTGGACAGAAAAGTATTTGGTTTGAAATAATATTTTGAGTTTTGGACTTAAAATGTTATAAAAACTGATTTTTGGTCATTTTACCACGAAAGGGTAATTTGGTCATTTGACCATGTGAAGGACCAAATATGTAAAATTTTGTTGCTGTGGCAAATGTATAAATAATAGAAGTTTTATTGTAATAAAACTTGATAGTTGTGGCAAAAGTTCAAGAAAATGGATTTAGGGACCAAATTTGAAAAAAATTTGGAATATAAAATGTTGAAACCTCCCCCATTTGTGCAGAATTTTGGAGACTTACGGGAGAGGATTTTCCTTGGACGATTTCTGCAGAACTTGAAGAATTTTTGAAGGTTGGAACTTGTAATCCGATTCTTGGCTTTAGAATAAAGAATTGGAAGCATTAGAAGTAAGTATTTCAAGTTCTAGCATGGTTTGTTCTTGATGGATTTTTGAGTCCAAACTGAAATTCGAAATTTCAGTGAATTTCATGGTGTTTATTCATGATTTCTGAGTTCTAATATGATCATTAGATGAGTATATAACAAGTGAAACCATTGAATTTGATCAAGTTGAAGTTTTGGGGTTTTTGGAAATATAAACCCTAATTCTTCATTTTGATGAATTGAATTGGTTTCAATGGTTAAAAACCTTGTTTTTTTGGAGGGTTTTGACCTGGGAATGAACCCCAAGTGATTAAGAACAACAATAAGTACTTAATAGACCAAAACAGGGTGCTACAGTGAAAAATCGCGACTGATTATGGACTGCCCAGAAAGAGCACGGGTCGTGCTCTTTTGGCACGGGTCGTGCTCCCCCTGCAGAACAAAGTATGTTGCCTTTTATGCCTTGCACGAGTCGTGCTTCTCAAGGAAAAATTATGCACGAGTCGTGCTGCCTGGCAGGGGGTCCAAAAACGCTAAATTTTGCTTGGCTTGTCCGTTTTAGCTCAAATTTGGACCATAGGCTCGTTATGGTCTGAAAAGTTTGGGAAAATTTTTAGATTGAGTTTCCGACCCCTCGGGGGCACTGTATACCGATCCGAATGCCTCGATGAATAGTAAAATTCATATAAAGTTAGTAAACGGAAAGTTTATTAACTAGGCATTATTTATAACGATATTGTATTGAACTCTAGTGTATTAGAGTCAATGTAGATGATTATTAACCTAACAATTCGGTACTTACTTCAATAAATCGATCCCCAAGTTGTAGTTGCTGCATATCCAAAACCATGTTGAAAATATCAATTTTGAAACAGAGAGAAAATGTTCATTTCTTTTGTGTGCATCGATCTTGTAGTCCTTTAGATAGGGAAGGTGCTTGGGAGATCTTTTCATATATTCTCTTGAGAGTCATAGCTTGTGAACTCTTTCTATCCGTGAAAACATCATATTATTCATCTTCTTATTTGTCACTTTTTATATCGGTTTAACTTTAAGATATTATTATTTTGTACCTAAATCAATCATCAAACAGGATCCAACAACATAATATTCAGAAATTTACACAATTCCAATATAATGTTTACGACAAAAAAGAAAATACCTTCTCCAAAAGTAAATGAAACCCTTTTTTTCTTAAAGCTTTCAATGCTTTCAATGTACATTTTACCAAAGAAGTTGCTTCCAAAATATCTTTATCATTTATTTGAAGATGTTTTGACAAGGTATATGTGTAACACTGTCTTACTTTTTAGTAAGTTTTAATGTGTTAATCTTGGTGTAATCAAGATTAGTTACATTGTTATACGTGTTAATGTGGTTAGAAACTCTTTTGAAAGAAGTTTTAGATTGAAAAATGTCAAAAGGAGATCACACGAGTCATGTGGAGATCAAACGGGTCTTGTGACGGATGCAGTTTTGAGTTAGGAAGTCACACGGGTCATGTAAGGGAAGCAGAAACACTTTACAGGCTCACATGGGTCGTGTAGGACATGCAGTGGCAAGTAGTGGCGTTCACACGGGCCGCGTAAGGTGACACGGGGTGTGTGGCCATAGTTAGTGTCGCTATTTGTGGGCTTAGCATCGCTAAGTTCGCATATGCACTTTATTGAGTCGGTTATGTTCATTTTAGGGGAAAGAAAAAAGGTGAAAACTCTCTCAAAACTCTATAAAAACCCCAGGAACTCCATAGTGTTAGGTGTTGAAATCGAATAATCAATGAGATATGACTGATATCCTATTGAAATATATTGTACTAAGCAATTCACAAAGTAAAATGTAAGTAAGAACAGCAAAGAATACAATGGAATTGGATAACTTGTGCCGAATGCTTTGATTGATTGATTCGGGTTTTACAATAGGGAAGATACTATCTCACACACGACACGGTATGGTATCACTGATATTTATACGTGATCAGTGATACGCATAGTACATATTTGTTACAAAGAATATCCTATCAGTGTACTAGCCAATAGGATAGAAGATTCATGCACCACGTAACAACAGATATGCGTGCATCAAAAGGTTGTTACTGGAATGAAGCCTTCGGATCCTCCATGCTAAACACTTCGACGTCTTTAGGCTTCGGGGTCTTCTTAAGAAAACCCAGGTCTTCGGATTGAGCGGCACTTCATCACAAACATAATTCAACAATCTCCCCCTTTGTGGGAAGTGCATCCGAAGCCTATTTCTTGTAATGTCTCTTGAAAGCTTGTTTCAAGGTATGTCGCACGGTCAACCACCAGTTAAGGTATTCTTTCACATTCTTCTTCTCCTGCCAATTATTCACAAAGCAGTTGTTTACCAATCCCAACACTTGGGAAATGTATTTCGAATGATATAGGCCCAAGTAATCAATGTTGAAAAACTTAGTGACCATAGTTTCATTGTCACTTGTTAACCCTTTGAAAATGACACCCCAGGGCTTGTCCACAATCTGCCCGGCTTTCAAATGATCGAAGCTTTCAATTGTAGTTGGTGGGGGTGCAAGAGCCTGTCCGAAGAGTTTTGCCACAACAATGTCAAACCTGGCAAATCTCAGAAGATAATTTCAGAAGGAGGAGGAAATGTGATCCTTTGCTGCTGACATCGTAGCGGTCGTCATGTGGTCAAAAATAAGGAAATATCTAACACACACACTTAGCACAGTGGAAGTCAGGGTCGATCCACATGAGTTATGTGGTCGAGACAGGTGACAAATTACCAACTGCAGTGTCACACTACAGTCAGAGGACCTAGTTCCTAACTCTTGCCAAATAATCCCAAAAATCATAAACTAAAACAATTACAAAAACGCATTAACTAACCTAATCTACTAACTAAACATTGTTACTTACTGAAATCAGAAGTACATCTCCAAATCAGAAGCAATCAAAGGCAAACCAAACATCAAACACAATCCAATCACTCAAAAATTCATTCACAAGCATAAACACTGAAAAACAAAGCAATTAACATAAACCAAATGATTGTCATTAACCAAATCAGATCCAAAGGTTCCAAAACAGTAACTAAAACTATCAAGAACAGAAATAAAGACTCAATGTCAATGGTTGTCACTCCCAAGGACACTAGCCAACTATCACTAACTATTTAACTAATTGAAAATTAAAGATAAGAAAATGAAAATACCAAAAGATGGTTGCTGAAGCTAAATCTCGGAGTCAAAGGGCCTTGGGGGTCGATTTCACACCAGGTCTTTGCTAATTTTTTCGACCTAAAAGCCTCTATTTATAGTTGCAAAAATCTCGAGACCGCGCCGCGCATTAGTGAATCCCGCGTCGCGCTTGCTGGCTTATCCCCATTTTTTCGGCATTTGAATGTTTTCCACTGCCTCATCACCGCGTCGCGCATTTGTGATTTCCGCAGCGCACGTACATATTTTCCTGATTTTGCCTTGATCTTCACAATTCTTCCAAATTGCACGCCTTTGGTCCCTGTTTTCATTATTTCTTTCCAAACAAGTGCTGGCACGAAAAGTTAGAATACCACGATATATATGATATAATTTCGCTAAGAATAGGGCTCAACAACGACTAAAATATGTGATATTACTAGGCGTTGTCAAACACCCCATACTTGTGCCTTGCTTGTCCCCAAGCAAGAGAGTTTTTAATAGATTTTAACTAAGACTCAAACAATTTTTGACTGTGTTCAGTTTCAAAGCTTATTACCTTATGAGTTAGAGTGAAATAGTTCGTGAAAACATAATCAGAATGTTCTTTGGAATTCATGGCTTTCTAGAGAACCCTTGATTACAAATTTTTTGTCCACAATGAAGTGTACGTGCTCATTCAGATTCTAAAGGCCATTAAAGAATTATCCATGACTTTCGATGTTGTCCGTGAACGAGCTTTCAAAAATACCATCCCAGACCAGACGATCTTAGGTGGCAAGGTGCATAAGGCCCACCCATTTTAGACCTACCGGCTCGAACAACAAAGGCCATAGATTGACAGTTCCTTCCTAAATTCCAATCCTAAAACAGTCCAATCTTCTAAACTCATAAAACTCAACTTATTTGACTAACTAATAGCATGATCACAACTACATAGTATTTCTCGAAAAAAACTAATGCTATAAACAATCACAAACTATTCATTTCAAAATTACAATCTAATAAAAATTTTGAAAAAGTTGCTAAAATTTTTAAAATCGGTCAATTCTAGCAAAAATTTCAAAAAACTACTCTTTCGACCGTCCACACCCCACACTTAAAACCGTACAACGTCCCCGTTGTACAAAAATTATTTGGAAGAAGGGACAAAGAGTTACCCTTATGGACGGTAGATCGCTTGGTTGGTGCTCGGTATCACAGGTACAAATACGAACAAAAAGGTCCTTGATTTCACGTTCTGGAGTTGTAGCGCAACAGTGAACACGGCAGTAATCAAGACAAGTGGAGGGGGCACGGTGACCCCACGCTTGCTTGAAACAACTCCTCTAATTTTGGTAACACATGCAAGACTCAACAAAAACATCAAATGCAAACAGATAAACAAATAAAATATAAACAACTAAAAGATAGTAGTGTCATAGGTACTGTACATATATCCAAAAGAAGAAAAAGAAAATACATCAATCGCCACCTGGTGGCCTGGAAGAACTGGCCTCATGATCGTGAGCTCGGGCAGGGAATGGTCGGGGGCGCTGTCCCTGTGCTGATACAATCTGTAAAAGTACCTCCCCGATCCACTCCAGCTGGTCCTCCATCCTTGCAACCCGGGCCTCCAACCGATGGATGGCTGATAGATCCTCCTGCTGTGGCTGTGGTGGCACTAGATCTGCTGGTGCTGGTGCTGCCGGTCTCCATCATCTCCTACCCGGCTGGGCATATGCTGGCTGGGGGTCCTGGGCGGCCTCGGTCGCTACCTGCACGTACTGGCCCGGGCGCTGCTGCTCAATAAGGCCCATATTCTCCAAAGCTCGCGCCGTAGTGCGAACCGGAGGTAGGGCAGTCAAAGACGCCACGGTGGCAGCAGTAAGGATCCGGTATGAACTGGCCAACCGGGTGATGTAATGCCCGCGGGCCAGAGGACTGCTGGCTGATGCACCCGTCGAACAGGTGGAAAGAGAGACAGCTAGGGCAAACGGGAGGTGAAGGAACCTGGAGGGGTCAAGGAGCACCCAGAAATACGTCATGTCCTCACCGGACACCTTCTCGCCCCCATCCCTATGCATGATGGAGGTGCAGACGATCCGGTGCATGAGCCGGTGAAGCAGGTCGCGGAGCTGGCTCTCCCTGGCTGACCCCGCCTCGTAGAATATGTTGGAAAAAGGTGTCCAAATCTCTGCATTTGCGGCCCTCTCAGGCTGCCCCTGAATGCACGCACCCATGAACTGTGTGAAATGTTGGTGCTGGTGGTCCGCCTCCGTGTAGATGTCGGTGCGCCTCCCAAAATCCCGAAGGTTGCACTCCCTGTGCACCCCTCACAACCTAAACCAGATAAGCCTGGATCGGGCCTCCTGAGAACCCGATGCGTAGCGAACAGTGGATAGAAACTCCAACAGAAGCTCGGTATATACTGTATCATCCTGGGTGGCCATGAGCCTGTCCCAGCCTCGGCATGTGAACCTGGCCTCTCCATCGATGCATACATGGTGCAAAAATGGCTCGATCTCGCCCCAAAGCCCAGCGTCTCGCAAAATGTCCTGATCGATGATCGTCGCCTCGAGAACCCGGCGACCAATGAGGGCGTCACTCCGTGAAATATACTCCGCTGAGCTGTCCAGCTCAGCGGGGAACTGAAGGAAAGGATGGTCTAATCTGAACGACATCTGCACAAAGGAAATTTTTTTTGCAAGTTTAGTCCCTTTTCTTCCCCACCGCACCGCGGCGCGGCCCAAGAACCAGGCGCGTCGCGCCGAGCGGCTGTTCCGAAATCCAAACTCAAATCCAATGATTTTCGCCTGTTAACTCGATCCAAACACACTACAAGGTAGCCTAAGCACCGACTAACTCATCTAGGGTCATTATTTGGCAAAATAAACACCCTACGAGTCAGCATTGGCGATTTCTAAGTTTTTGAGTTTTTTGGAGAAATCATCCAAATCAACTGCCTAATCACTAGTTTTAACACATAAAAGATAGTTAGAATAACATACCTTGGTAGTAGAAATGAAATGAGCAAGAAAAAACACGAAAAATTTTCGACGATCAGAGCTCTGCGGCGTGTGTGTGTGTGAATAGTGTCGCGGCTTACTTTTTATCGGAGGAAACCGACTGATCGACTCCCGCGACACGGATAAGAGCAGACCGCGACGCGCGTGTTCCCAAATCAACCCCTGCGCATCGGGTTGGTTTACGATCCCGCGACGTGCTATTTGCCTGACCACGACGCGGTAATCAACATTCCATTTTTCTTCAAATCAACCCACACTTGCCTTGGACCAATAATACCTGCAATTGACGATGATATAATTTCCTAATTACTCCTAAGAATACAATACCTAACCTATGAAAGGATGGGTTGCCTCCCAACAAGCGCTAAGTTTAACGTCTTCAGCCAGACGTATAGTCCTTCTGCAGCTATGGAGGATCGTATACCATGTGTTGCTGTTGCATTTCAGTCACCACCGTCCCTTTGTTGACCCACTGCTCCTCAAACTTTCCTGGGTCGAATGGCTTGCCGGTCCTTCTGCTGCTGGCCGGTTTCCGTCTTCTGATTAATTTGCGTGAATGCTTGGAGGTAGCTTTGAACCTCCAAGCTCGATCCTTCCTTCTATATATCTTCAAAGTCAAAGGCTTGACACGAAGCGTGCCCAGTGCCGCTCCCAGTAGTTGTTTTGCAGATCTCATCTTTCCAGTGTCCCACATGCTATCTTCAATTTGCAATTTTGGTTTGCAATGCCAATAAAGATTTTCCAATCGAATGGGATCGGAAAGAAACATATCGGGATGCTTCCATATGTCCTCATCGATGGTATTGATTACATCTAATTTTCCATTCGTGAACGGATCATGAGTGGCGATAAAATCATGTTTATTATTTTCAAAAATCAACTCGTCAGCATCAACTTCTTGATCATCGTCCAACAGGTGGATCGGGACCAAGAGTGGGCGACTGGTTTGATCTGATGGTGGTACAAAGTCACCGATCACCAGATCCTTATTTTCAAAACTTTCAAAATTTTCAAAAATTATAGGTTCGGGGGTAGTATTGTCATCTTCACCCCCTTCCCCAATAGTATCAACAACTTCAACAATTTCGGGGATCGTTGGGCTGGGGTCTGTACTGTCACTTACAGCCTCCTCCACAACATCCTCATTAATCAAATTGTCTGATACAAACAAATTAAAAGCAAACATAACAAAATATAAAATATGAACAAAATATACAGATAGAGGTGTCATAAGCTTTGTACATATATCCCTAAAAACATAAAAAGAAAGAGAAAAAAAAATACATCAATCATCACCAGGTGGCCTGGAGGGTCCAGCCTCGTGATCGTGGGCCCTGGCTGGGAATGGTCGGGGGCGCCGGCCCTGCTGAGTGGCCAAATCCAGGAGTACCTCCCCGATCCATGCCAACTGGTCCTCGATCCTGGCAACCCTGGCTGCCAGGTCCTCCTGCTGTGGCTGTGGTGCTGGCTCGACGGGTGGCTCCCGCCTCTGTCGTCTCCGGCCCGGCTGAGCGTACGCGGGCTGGGGTGCCTGAGGTGGCTCTGTCGGTGCCCGGATGAACTGCCCCGGACGCTGCTACTCAATGAGCCTCATCCTCTCCAAAGTGCGTGCTGTAGTGCGGGATGGAGGCAGAGCGGTCAAGGAGGCAACCACGGGGGCAGTGAGGATCCCATATGAGCGGGCCAGGCGGGTAATGAAATGCCCCCTGGCTAGTGGACTGCTGGTGGAAGCTCCCGTCGAGTGAGTGGAGAGGGCGACCGCGAGGGCGAAGGGGAGATGGAGGAATCGGGATGGGTCGAGGAGAGCCCACAGGAATGTCATGTCCTCCCCTGACACCTTCTCGCCCCCCTCCCGCTGCATGATGGAGGTGGAGACGATACGGTGCATGAGGCGGTGAAGTGGGTCGCGGAGGTGGCTCTCCGTCGAGGTCCTTGCCTCGTACATAACGTTGGACAGTGGTGTCCAAATCTCCATGTTGGCAGCTCGGTCCGGCTGCTCGTGGATGCACGCCCCAAAAAACTGAGTGAAGTGGCGGTGCTGAAGATCCACCGGAGTGTAGATGCCTGTGCGCCTCCCGAACTCCCGGAGGTTGCACTCCCACTGTGCACCTCCCAGTCGAAAGCGGATGATCCTGGATCGTGGGTCTGACGCCCGAGGAGCGAAATGGATCGTGGAGAGAAACTCCAACAATAGCTCGGTGTAGACCACGTCCTCGTCAGTGGCCATGATCCTGTCCCATCCACGGCAGGTGAATGATGCCTCCTCATGGGTCCAGGTACGATGTAAGAATGGCTCGATCGCACCCCAGAGCCCAGCATCCCTCAGTATGTCTCTGTCAATGACCGTCGCCTCGAGAACCCGGCGACTGGTCAACGCGTCCCTCCGTGAGATGTGCTCTGCCGAACTAGCCAGTCCCTCGGGGAACTGGAGGAAAGCGTGCTCCAATCTGAACATCATCTGCAAAACAAACACATGGCCACAAAACAGAAAAAAATTTGCAAAATTAGTCCCTTCTTCCCCACCGCACCGTGGCGCGGCGTGCGACTGTTTCTAAATCCCGATCCAAACTCGTGATTTAACCTGCTAAAATTTGATTCAATCATACCACAAGGTAGCCTAAGTGCCGACTAACTCATCTAGGGTCTCCATTTGGCAAAACAAACACCCTATGAGTTAGCATTAGCGATTCTAAGCTTTGAACTATTTTGGGCAAATCACTAAAATTAACTACCTAATTGCTAGTTTTAAAAGCTAATAGATAGTTAGAATAGCGTACCTTGGCAGTGGAAACAAAATGAGCAAGAAAAATTGCAAGAGAATTTCGTCAATCAGAGCTCCGAGTCGTGTGATGGTTATGTGAGCCGCGGCTTACCTTATATAGGAGAAAACCGTCTGATCGTTTACCGCGTCGCGCCTTTTCCCTTTGCGCGTCGCACGTGTCATCAAATCAACCCCTGTGCATCGGGTTGGTTTACGATCCCGCGTCGCGTAATTCAAAAACCCGCGGCGCGGTCTTAAAAATTTTCAAAACTTCCTACATGACCCCACACTTATTTTAGACCACTAATACCTGCAAAAAGATTGATGTATTTTCCTAATTAATTCAAAAAAATATAGATCCTAACTTATGACACGATGGGTTGCCTCCCAACAAGCGCTAAGTTTAACGTCTTCAGCCAGACGTACAGTCCTTTTACAACTACGGTTGATCGTACGCCTTCTTCCTTTGCTGATTTTCAGTCACCACCGTCCCTTTATTGTCCACATGCTCCTTCCACTTCCCTGGGTCGAATGGCTTGCTGGTTCTTCTGCTGCTGCCCAGTTGTCGTCTCCCGATGATTTCCCGTGGGTGCTTGGAAGTAGCTTTGAACCTCCAAGCTCGGTCCTTCCTTCTATATCTCTTCAAAGTCAAGGGCTTGACATGAAGCGCGCCTAGCGCTGCTCCCAGTAGTTGTTTTGTAGATTTCATTTTGCTAGTGTACCACGTGCCATCTTCAGTTTGCAATTTTGGCTTGCGATGCCAGTAAAGATTTTCCAATCGACTAGGATTGAAAGGCAACATATCAGGATGCTTCCATATATCCTCATCGATGGTATTTATCACATGTAATTTTCCATTCATGAATGGATCATGAGTGGTGATAAAATCATGTTTATTATTTTCAAATATTAATTCGTCAGCATCAACTTCTTGATCATCGTCCAACAGGTGGATCGGAACCAAGAGTGAGGGATTTATTTGATCTGATGGTGGTTGTCACACCCCCGGCCGATGCGACGGAATACACCGGGCTGTGCGACTTAGTTCATGGATCTCAAGCAATTGAATATACAGCCCAAGTACAACGATAAACAAAAGGATAATTGTATTTCATATTGAAGTTTGAATACAGAGTTATTACAGATAATAATAGTAAAGTACATGAAATGCCTTAAACAGATAGGTAGATATAAAATAAAAACAGTAAACTAAGTTGCCTGATATCCGTGAACATTTCCATCTTCTGAAAGGCTTACTGATCTCCTGAGAATACATGTAGTTTTGAGGGTCAACGCAAGGTTGGTGAGAGTTACAGGTTTTCTGCTAAACGTAGCAGTAATACTTTTAAAATAACTAAAAGTATTCATTTTGTAAGTAAAGTAATACTTATAAATGAAATGTATAGAGTTGCTGAAAATCGTAAGTAATACCATACTTATAAATGATATGTACGTTTATGAGAAAACCATCAATGCGTATAGTTGAGTCCTATAACCGAGCTATTCGACTGAAATGTACCCCCCTACAACGCTTCATGGACGTCGTAGTAATGAAAAAGATAAGTATCACCTACATCGATTTTCAAGTCGAAGTTGTAGCTAACAACCATAGGTGGGGGTGTCAACCCGTATAGATCAATACATATGTATCTCGCTCTGCTTGATTAACGGTTATAGTAGTGTAGGGTCTAAGTATTTCTACTTAGTTATGAATAGTGTCTCACTATCTAAGCCATTGATAAATGTAGGATAGACATGTCTAATCGAGTATGTTGATAACTATATACATAAATGAGTACAATACTCGCTTATTGAAAACATTTTATAAAGCTATAATAACATTTATAAAACTTGATATGAAATTGGTAAATATTTATATTGCACATGTATTCTCCCCCATAATATATAAAAGCATAGACAAAGGGGCCGTAACACTCACTTTTGAAGCGTGAATTCAACTTAGATATAAGAACGATCGTGTTTGAGAAGCACCGCGAAATAACACCACAAAACAACAAGGTTTTGTGCGGCGAAGTGATGGTGCGACGGTAGTGGAGCGATGACCAATGGTGGTGGTGTTCTTGGACAAAAGGAGAGCAATTGGAGAAAGAAAGAAAAAGCTAGAAGCTTTGGTGAATTGGTGAAGAAAATGAGATGCAAAGCCTCATATTTATAGTCTCATGGAGTAGTTGGGGTTGGTAAATGGTTGGTGAATGGTTGGTGAATGTGATGCCATGAATGACATAATTCGTGTGCAAGATCCCGATGTCTAATAATTTTTTCGAGACCGGGGAATTGTCGAGCCGAGTGCACTGATTCTAGAAACCTAAACAGATAATTTTTTCGAGTTACAGAACATCGGGAAATCGCGTTTAAATATTGCGTTCATTTATCCGCAGTATCCGATTAGTTGACTTTTATAAATATTTTTACTAAAAATATTTCGAGTATGGAATCCAATAATAGACCATAGTCTGAGTCCAATAATGTTCTCGGAATTTCCATATGAGGTGCGCAAGTGCCTCAACGGATCGAAACGATTTATGTAGTTAAATAAAATCAGTGTTACACTGGTTTATTTTGGCTTGTTTTCTTATAACAGTCGTAACTTTTGCATATGAGCATCGTTTTGAATGGTATTTATATTTCCGGAATCAGGGAAACATGTACTCTGAGGTTAGGTTGCTTGTTTTGTTTCACAAACGGTTAATACTTATTTTCAGTTTTTCAGACGTATTAACTAGGGTTTCAGTTTGTACTTGAGATATTCCATTATAGGAAGTAAGATTTCATCTCGTGTCTTAGTTTGATCGTAATGACACTATATTTTCCAAAGTATGCATTAAAGCTCAAAAGGTCAGGTTACAAAGAGGTTTGCAGTGAATTGACTGTTTCTAGTTTTAGACCTAAATTTCCGGGATGTCACATTACCTCCCCGTTAAAGGAAATTTCGTCCCGAAATTATTTCGTTCCACTAGTGGATGGAGAACCTTTGAATAGTTGTGGGTACTTTAGCTTCATTTGATCTTCCCGTTCCCAAGTAAACTCCGGCCCTCTACGAGAGTTCCATCGGACTTTTACTATAGGTATGCGGCTTTGTTTGAGGCTTTTGATTTCTCGATCCATGATCTCCACCGGTTCCTCTACGAAGTGAAGTTTAGTGTTGACCTGGATCTCATCGAGAGGTATAACAAGGCTCTCGTCAGAGAGACACTTCTTGAGATTACACACATGGAAGGTATCGTGAACTTTGGTGAGTTGTTGAGGTAACTTGAGTTTGTAGGCCACCGGACCAATCCTTTCGAGAATTTCAAAAGGTCCGATGTATCGGGGATTTAGCTTACCTCGTTTTCCAAATCTAATGACACCTTTCCATGGTGCGACCTTTAATAGGACACGGTCTCCTACTTTGAACTCTAAGGGTTTACGTCTTACGTCAGCATAGCTTTTCTGACGACTACGTGCGGCTTTTAATCGTTCCCTTATCTGAACAATCTTTTCTGTTGTTTCATGAATGATCTTGGGGCCAGTAATTTGAGTATCTCCAACTTCTACCCAGCATATCGGAGAACGACATTTGCGTCCGTACAAAGCCTCGAATGGAGCAGCCTTTATGCTAGTGTGATAACTATTGTTGTATGAAAATTCAACTAGCGGTAGATGAGTATCCCATGCATTACCGAAGTCTATCACACAAGCACGGAGCATGTCTTCCAGAGTTTGTATCGTCCTTTCACTCTGTCCATCTGTTTGTGGATGATATGCAGTACTCATGTCTAGCCTGGTCCCTAGGGACCTTTGCAATGACTGCCAAAATGCGGACGTGAATCTGGTATCTCGGTCCGAGATAATAGATGTTGGTATTCCGTACAGCCTGACAATTTCCCTGAGATAGGTCCTGGTGAGTTTCTCCATTTTGTCAGTCTCTTTGATGGCTAAAAAATGAGCTGATTTGGTCAAACGGTCAATCACTACCCAAATGGTGTCATAACCACTTGAAGTTCTTGGCAATTTTGTTATGAAATCCATGGCTATGCATTCCCATTTCCATTCCGGGATTGACGGTTGTTGGAGTAGGCCAGATGGTTTCTGGTACTCTGCTTTGACTTTGGAGCAAGTCAAACACTTATTGACATAGGTGGCAATCTGTGCCTTCATGTTGGGCCACCAATAAAGCTTCTTAAGATCGAGATACATCTTGTCCGATCCGGGATGTATCGAATATCTCGACTTATGAGCTTCATTTAAAACCAGATCCCTGACTTCACTAAACTTAGGAGTCCAAATTCGGTTCATGAAATATCGTGTACCGTCTTCCTTGAGGTTGAACTGTTTGTCCATTCCTCGTAGGTTCTCTTCCATGATATTTTCGGGTTTGAGAGCTTCCACCTGAGCGTCTCGAATTTGGGTGGTGAGATTGGAGTGGATTGTTAGGATTAGAGCCCTGACACGAAGTGGCTTTGCTCGTTCTTTCCTGCTTAGAGCGTCTGCTACAACATTCGCTTTACCCGGATGATAACGAATTTCGCATTCGTAATCATTCAGCAATTCGATCCACCTCCGTTGTCTCCTGTTGAGTTCCTTCTGATCAAAGATGTGTTTCAGGCTTTTGTGGTCGGTGAACATGATACACTTTGTTCCGTATAGGTAGTGCCTCCAAATTTTTAAGGCAAACACTACAGCTCCCAATTCTAAGTCGTGAGTAGTATAGTTGGTCTCGTTTGGCTTAAGTTGTCAAGATGCGTATGCAATGACCTTATTTCTTTGCATCAATACGCATCCTAACCCTTGGTGAGAGGCGTCACAGAATACAACAAAATCTTCTATTCCTTCCGGAAGAGACAAAATTGGCGCACTGCACAACAATTGCTTCAATTTCTAAAAGGCAGACTCGTGTCTGTCTTCCAAATCAAATTTCTTTTCCTTCTGGGTTAGAGCGGTGAGAGGCTTGGCTATTTTTGAAAAGTTCTCGATGAACCTTCGGTAATAACCTGCAAGCCCTAGGAATTGGCGTACTTCGGTTGGCGTTGTTGGTGCCTTCCAATCCTTAATTGCTTCGATCTTCGAGGGATCGACATGAATCCCTTTACTACTGACCACATGGCCGAGAAAATGCACTTCGTTAATCCAGAACTCACATTTAGAGAACTTCACATAAAGTTTCTCCTTCCTTAATAGTTGCAGGATTAGTTGCAAGTGTTGGGCATGTTCTTCTTTGGTTCGTGAGTAGATCAATATGTCATCGATAAAGACGATCACAAATTTATCCAAATAAGGTTTGCACACCCGATTTATCATGTCCATGAATACGGCCGGTGCGTTGGTCAGTCCGAAGGGCATAACTAGGAACTCGTAGTGACCATACCGAGTTCTGAATGCTGTCTTTGGGATGTCTTCTTCTAGAACTCTAAGTTGATGATAGCCGGACCTCAGATCAATCTTTGAGTAGACACAGGATCCTTGTAATTGATTGAACAGGTCATCAATCCTTGGGAGGGGATATCGGTTCTTGATGGTGAGTTTGTTTAACTCCCGATAGTCGATGCACATCCTGAACGATCCATCCTTCTTTTTGAAAAATAATATTGGAGCTCCCCAGGGTGAGAAACTTGGCCGGATAAAACCTTTGTCAAGAAGTTCTTGGAGTTGACTAGATAGTTCCTGCATTTCTGATGGAGCTAGACGATAAAGAGATCTTGCGACTGGTGCGGCACCCGGGATTAGGTCGATTCGGAACTCGACCTGTCTGACTGGAGGTATTCCAGGTAGATCTTCTGGAAATACGTCCGGGTAGTCGCACACTTGCGGAATGTCTTTGATTTCCTTACCCTTTCCTTTCACATTCACCACGTGGGCCAAGAAAGCAAAGTATCTCTTCTGTAAATACTTTCTTGCCTTCATGCACGAGATGACCCTTAGATCTTTCCCTGATTTATCTCCGTAAATCACCAGGGCTTCGTTGTTGGGTAGGGGTAATCGAATGGCTTTTTCGTAACATAACACATATGCTCTATGGGACGATAACCAATCCATTCCGATGATTACATCGAAACTTCCAATGGTTATAGGCATTAGGTCAATGTGAAAGATGTGGTTATTTAGGGTGAGAAGGCATTTGGTGAGTATTTCTAAACTGCTTTCTATTTGTCCGTTTGCTACTTCTACCATGTAAGCTTCGTTAAGTTTACATGCTTTATGGGTTATCATACTTCTAAATGTATGAGAAATAAAGCTTCTATCGGCACCAGTATCAAATAATATGGAAGCATAAATATTGTTAATAGGAAATGTACCGGTAACCACAGTCGGTTCCTGGCGAGCATCTCCAGTTCCAATCACAAATGCTCTTCCCTTATTCTTCAGTTTCGGGCAGTCCCTCTTAAAATGCCCTGGTTGATTGCATTCGTAGCAGTTACGGCTTCCTTCTATAGTAGGGGTTGGGGTTGTAGTAGTTGGGGCCTTTCTGCAGAACTTGGAGGTATGACCTTCCAAGTTACAATTGTCACAAAACATGCAGTTTCCGACATGGTGGAAATTGCACTTGGTACAATGGGGTAGTTTTCCAGAGTAAGGCTTGGATGAGGTGGGAGTGTTTGTGATTGCGGCATAAACTGTCACAGGTTTTGACTTAGGTTTGTGATGCTTGAAGTTCCCATTTGACTTCCCATGGAATTTCCGCTTCGTACTCTCGGTTTGGTTCTTCTCCATTTGTGGGGTCATGGTACCCTGACGGATACATTGTTCAGTCAATTGATAGGCCAATTGCTTAGCACTATCAAAAGTGGTAGGTTTAGATGCAGTAACCAAACCTTGAACAGGTGAAGCTAATGCCCAAATGTATTTTTCCGTCTTCTTATATTCTGGGTTTACCATCCCTGGACAAAGGCTTGCAAGATCGTTAAATCGGGAGGTGTAGGCAGTCACCTCTGATCCCTTCATGGTAAGATTCCAGAGTTCTTGCTCTAGAGTCTGGATTTCTTGTCGGGGGAAATATTCTTCGATCATTATCTGTTTGAAAGATGCCCAGCTCAGGCCATATGCCACATCGATTCCCATGGACTTCGCATGATCGTTCCACCAAGTCAGGGCGGAATCCATCAGCGTACAAGTTGCATATTTGACTTGGCAGTCATCAGGACAAGAGCTGATGCGAAACACGGCCTCCATCTTTTCTATCCAGCGGGATAGACCGAAAACTCCTTCATTGCCGAAGAAGTTTCGTGGTTTGAAGGCCATGAAATCCTTATATGAGCACTGTCTGGAATTGTTTCGATAAGCAATTGGAATACCACTACCATTTCCGCTGTTCCCAGAAGATTCGTTTTGGGCAGCCGTATATGCAGCTAAGGCTGTGGCAATCCCTTGTGCCATCAAGGTCTGCACTTGAGTGAAATCCATTTGGAATGGTGGGGTTACAGTGGTTTCGGTTGGAGTTTCTCTAGTATTTGGGTTTACCGTTGGTACTACTCTTGCATTGACTCGATGAGTTGGTGTTTGATCGTCTCGCGGACTCCTTCGTGGAGGCATTGTCCTAGAACGTTTAGAATAGAAATGTTAAGTCGTTTTACACTGTTTAGTTCTGAATAAGTATGTATGTGTTGTATCTTATGGTAGTGTATCAGTGTACTTTGTTCCCGAAATTCTATATATTTCCAAATTTTGGAGTGACAGTATCAATTGATGTTTTGAGTAATGATCATGTTTTACACATAATACAGATAAGGAGATCCAACATAAACACTGGAAATAGTTTTCCGTAGATTGAAATTTCTTGCTTTTGGTTACATTGGTTACAAAAATACTGAAAATAGTTTTTCATAGATTGATACTACTTGCTTTAGGCAGTGATAAACACTTGCAGTAAAACAGTTATTCCATAAAAGTCCTAACCCTACCCTAGGGCACAAGCCACCCTAGATGAAATGTCCACTATGCTAAACGAGTAACCAAATAACGGACCAGCTCATCAAACTGCTCCTGGAGTTGGCATTGCCTTTGCTCAGCAACAACCGCTCGGTTCTCGGTTGCATCTAGTCGTCTCTCTGTAACAAGAGCCCGGTACTCTAGGGCCCGGATATGAGCACCCAAACTGTTTGCTGCGGCGCGACTTGCACCCATGCGATGGTAGAGGGTCTGGATAGCATCAATGTCATCCTTCTCCTCTTCTTCGAGTCTTTCGACTCGCTGCTCAATTGCCTTGGAGGTAGTGCCAGTAGCTCTAAGGAGTTCCTCCAAATAATGGACTATGTCGGCTAGTAATCTGTTGCCCTAAGTCATTGGGCCGTTATGTAGCGGAGCTTGAGAAGACTCGCCTATCTCAAATCGTGGAGGATTGTCAGCAGTCCTCCTCTGGACAAGTAAATTAGCGAGCCATGTTGGCTCATGGGACAATGTCGGTTTCCTCTTCGGAACAACATTCTTCCTCGGGGTCCTCATCAGTAGGGGACTCTTGTCATGAGAGCGGTAGGGCTGGTAACATGGCCTAGGCGGAGAGGATGGTACAAACTCTTTATCAATGAGATTCTCCTCATCCTCTGCTGGATCGTTGTCCCTTTGGGCATCCTCTAATATGCCCTTATCATCAGTCTCTTCAACCTCTTCTGGTTCGTTTTCTTCTTCGTCTTCTGAAGGATCTTCATCATCCGAGAGTTCAATTGGGGCCATCGGAACGTCTCTGGGAAAATATGGGTCTCCTGCTAACGGTATCGGGGCTCTATCGGGATCCATAATATCTATCAAAGCTGGTTGATCTTCGGGAACCCTAGCCATCCTATATTAAAGAATTGGGAAAATTTTAAGTGTATTAGTAAGGAGTTTTTAAGGATTATAAAATTGTATAGAGTTTCTAAGGTACTATGTATCTACAGAGAATCTTGAGAACATTCTTCAATCTCTAAAACTCTCAACCATTGTAGTCTGTCAATCACCTTGATCAAAGTTGGTTGTTCACCGGCCCGACCATAAATAACGTAGGCGCGCGTTCCATGTTTATTTGTGGTATGACTTATGTACGGTACTATCTTCGTCGAGGTATTTTACCTAAGGGGTTGAGTTTGTAGTTTTAGTTGAAGATATGTTAGAATTTTATTAAGTCTTCCCATCGCGGGTCAAAGTATATATATAACTCGTATATATATTGTTGGTGGGGTTTGAAGTATTATTAATTTTTGTTTTGTACCTCAAAACTATCAAATAAGGATTGGCCAGATGAGAAGTACCGGTAGGCAGGATCATTTTGGCATTAAAGCTGTTCTAAATCCAGCAACCCAATCGATAGTTCAAACTAGACACCTCTCCCGTAAGTAGTCAAGAAGTAGCGTAATTTATAATAATACTTTTATTAGAAACCAGTTGCTATAGTTGTATTCCTCTTTCGAGGATACGAGTTCTCTATAGCCAATTTGGCTCTGATACCATTCTGTCACACCCCCGGCCGAGGCGGCGGAATACGCCGGGCTATGCGACTTAGTTCATAGATCTCAAGCAATTGAATATACAGCCCAAGTACAACGATAAACAAAAGGATAATTGTATTTCATCTTGAAGTTTGAATACAGAGTTATTACAGATAATAATAGTAAAGTACATGAAATGCCTTAAACAGATAGGTAGATATAAAATAAAAACAGTAAACTAAGTTGCCTGATATCCGTGAACATTTCCATCTTCTGAAAGGCTTACTGATCTCCTGAGAATACATGTAGTTTTGAGGGTCAACGCAAGGTTGGTGAGAGTTACAGGTTTTCTGCTAAACGCAGCAGCAATACTTTTAAAATAACTAAAAGTATTCCTTTTGTAAGTAAAGTAATAATTATAAATGAAATGTATAGAGTTGCTGAAAATCGTAAGTAATACCATACTTATAAATGATATGTATGTTTATGAGAAAACCATCAATGCGTATAGTTGAGTCCTATAACCGAGCTATTCGACTGAAATGTACCCCCCCTACAATGCTTCATGGACGTCGTAGTAATGAAAAAGATAAGTATCACCTACATCGATTTGCAAGTCGAAGTTGTAGCTAACAACCATAGGTGGGGGTGTCAACCCGTATAGATCTATACATATGTATCTCGCTCTGCTTGATTAACGGTTATAGTAGTGTAGGGTCTAAGTATTTCTACTTAGTTATGAATAGTGTCTCACTATCTAAGCCATTGATAAATGTAGGATAGACAAGTCTAATCGAGTATGTTGATAAGTATATACATAAATGAGTACAATACTCGCTTATTGAAAACATTTTATAAAGCTATAATAACATTTATAAAACTTGATATGAAATTGGTAAATATTTATATTGCACATGTATTCTCCCCCATAATATATAAAAGCATAGACAAAGGGGCCGTAACACTCACTTTTGAAGCGTGAATTCAGCTTAGATATAAGAACGATCGTGTTTGAGAAGCACCGCGAAATAACACCACAAAACAACAAGGTTTTGTGCGGCGAAGTGATGGTGCGACGGTAGTGGAGCGATGACCAATGGTGGTGGTGTTCTTGGCCAAAAGGAGAGCAATTGGAGAAAGAAAGAAAAAGCTAGAAGCTTTGGTGAATTGGTGAAGAAAATGAGATGCAAAGCCTCATATTTATAGTCTCATGGAGTAGTTGGGGTTGGTGAATGGTTGGTGAATGTGATGCCATAAATGACATAATTCGTGCGCAAGATCCCGATGTCTAATAATTTTTTCGAGACCGGAGAATTGTCGAGCCGAGTGCACTGATTCTAGAAACCTAAACAGATAATTTTTTCGAGTTGCAGAACATCGGGAAATCGCGTTTAAATATTGCGTTCATTTATCCGCAGTATCCGATTAGTTGACTTTTATAAATATTTTTACTAAAAATATTTCGAGTTTGGAATCCAATAATAGACCATAGTCTGAGTCCAATAATGTTCTCGGAATTTCCATATGAGGTGCGCAAGTGCCTCAACGGATCGAAACGATTTATGTAGTTAAATAAAATCAGTGTTACACTGGTTTATTTTGGCTTGTTTTCTTATAACAGTCGTAACTTTTGCATATGAGCTTCGTTTTGAATGGTATTTATATTTCCGGAATCATGGAAACATGTACTCTGAGGTTAGATTGCTTGTTTTGTTTCACAAACAGTTAATACTTATTTTTAGTTTTTCAGACGTATTAACTAGGGTTTCAGTTTGTACTTGAGATATTCCATTATAGGAAGTAAGAGGTTTTCAGACGTGTCTTAGTTTGATCGTAATGACACTATATTTTCCAAAGTATGCATTAAAGCTCAAAAGGTCAGGTTACAAAGAGGTTTGCAGTGAATTGACTGTTTCTAGTTTTAGACCTAAATTTTCGGGATGTCACAGTGGTACAAAGTCACCCATCACCAGATCCTTACTTTCAAATTTCTCAAAATTTTCAAAAATTACAGGGTCGGGGGTAATGTTGTCATCTACACCCCCTTCCCTAAAAACATCGGCAATTTCAAAAATTTCAGGAATCGTTGGGCTGGGATATGTACTGTCACTTACAACCCCCTCCACAACATCCTCATTAACCAAATTATCTGGTGATGGTATGGATTCACTCATCACCAGCTCGATATTATCAACATTTTCAAAAACATCAAAAGCTGTTGAGTCAGAGGTAGCATTGTCACCTACAACCTCTTCCTCAACAACATTTTCGACCATCTCAGTGGTCTCTTGACTTTCCCAGGGTGTATGCCCTTCCATCACATATTCAGGTGATGCAAGTTCACACACATTATGATTGGTATAAAAATCACTCGCCTCCGGTTCTGGCGTAAGTGGTGAACATTTCCAATTTTCCTCTAACCTATCTAAATAAGCTTGCACTTTTTCAAGAGCTTCAACATGGTCCTTCTGCTCGTGGTAGTTGTTATACATGAGTACCCAAAGTTGGGCCCAAGTTGCAGAATTTTCAGGTTGAGATGACTCCTCGGTCCGCCATCCATTGTCATCGGGTGATCCATTGTGGCAATCATCCTCGTAATAGGTGTCGGCCGGATTTTCATAATCTTCATAATACTGATCTGGGTACATGTAATCACCCATTATAAGGATGTACACATACCAAAAATCAGCAAATCAAACATCAAAAATCAGAAGCTAAGTCCTACAGATCACCTAATCTAAGCTCACAGCTCCCCCGGCAACGGGGCCAAAATTTGACAACGCAGCGGTCGTCGTGCGGTCAAAAATAGAGAAAAACCTAACACACACTAGTACAATGGTAGTCAGGGTCGATCCGCAGGAGCTTCGTGGTTAGACTAAATGACAGATTACCAACTAGTAGTGTCACGCTACAGTCGGAGGAATCAGTTTCTATCTTCTCAATTACTAACACCCTAAAGCAATGATCAAACAAACTCAAGCCAAGCTAAGCTAAGCTCAAATGAATCTAGTCACTTTCTGAAATCAGAAGTGCATCTCTGAATCAGAAGCAATCAAAGGCATCCAAACTAAGCAAAACCAAGCAAAGCATAAACTAGCCACTAACTAAAGTTCTACTGAACAGTTACTAGCTTACGTTTAATGCCTAAAAATTAACCTAATTAGCTACTGATTTCAGCAAGGAAAAATAGTCCCAACAAGGTCAAAACAAGATCCAAACACAAATCAAACATCCAAAACCAAACACAAGCATAAAAACACCGAAAAGCTAAGATTACTTGTAACCAAATGCTTCTCATTAATCAAATCCAACTTCCAAACATCCAAACAGTAACAAAATGTCATAAAACAGAAACCTAAAGCTTGGTATCAATGGTTGTCACTCCCAAGGATACAAACGAAGCTTACAAATATCTAACTAAATGAAATAAAAATCCAAAACATAAAAATACCACTTGAGATGTTGCTGGAACGAATTCTTGGAGTCAAAGAGCTTCAAGGTCGATTTTACACCCGGTCTTTGCTAGGGTTTTCGGCTGAAATTGTATCTATTTATACTTGCAAATTTCCCGCAGCCGCGCCGCGCAGATGAAGAATCCGCGGCGCGCGTACTAATCTTTTCCCGTTTCTTCGGCATTTGAATATGTTCCACCGCCTTAAGCCCGCGTCGCGCGTATCATAGATCCGCGGCGCGCGTACAAGTTTCCTTGATTTTTCATTCTTTTCCAAACTTCTTCCTTTTGCATGCTTTTAGTCCCTGTTTCCATTCTTTTTCTCCAAACAAGTCCTGGCACGAAAAGTGAGAATACCAAGATATATCTGATATAATTTCATCAAGAACAGGGCTCAACAACGCCTAAAATACTTGATATTACTAGGCGTTGTCAGTACCCTTCAATAATTTTGGAAGGAATTATTGCAAGGGTGACTGTGAACAATGAAAACTCAGATGATGCGAAGCTTGAGCTGTGCACTCATCTGAAGTGGTGGCTACAAATTCGAAAGGAATTGATTAAAGCTTTTCGTATGTTATAAACTTCGGATACCTGGCATCTTCACCACAAAGGGGGAGAATGTTAGGATTCTAATTGTGATGATATTTTGATATCCGAAGTACATATGCTTATCTGTCCGAAGGTTTTGGTGATATGAAGTGACAAGCTGATACGAAGTGGGTAATGATACGAAGTCTTTGTACTTATCAGATGACAGTTATGATTTGTACTTATCTTTTATAGTAGATAATGTCTAGGATTTTATACTTATCTGTAACTAACAGGATTACGTGTTTATCCTGTTAGATCTTAGTATTTAAACACTCTCTATCCTAGATGTTTAGTACGTACATTAGATCAGTCGCTTATTCATTGTAATGTTCTTAATAGTTGCTCGTCGTTTAAAAGACTTGGAGCCCTATCCGTTTTTCTTTGAATACAAATCATTCGACTGATTGAATACTCATACACTTCTGTCTCGTTGTTAGCCTTTATTGATAATTTAATCTTACAAGAAGCCATCTCCAGAGTTTCATTTTCTTGTTGTTTGAAGTTACTAAAGTCAGCAAGCACTTCTTCAACAACACTTGATTGTAATGTATTAGCACCAGCAAAACGAACAGCCAAACGATCCTAGATCTCTTTAGCTAATTTTGCTCCAGAAATGTGATGACGAACATCAGGTCCTAGTCCACTTCGAAGTTCTCTCATAGCTCTTTCATCATTTCTAACCTTCCTTAAGTATGCTGCATTCAGAACACCAGCAGCATCATCATCATCCATATCAATGAAACGTCCTTCAATGTCAGTGTGAGGACCATCTCTTACAGATCTTCAAGACCTTCAAGATAATCCCTCATACGATCAGCCCAGTAATCATAGTAGGTTGGAACAACAACAGGAGCTTTGGTGGAAGAACCAATCAGATTGGCATAGTTCAGCATATTAGCATAAGAAGCAGTGGAATCAATCATCTTGAACGAATTTCAACAGGATCTTTTCAGAAAAACAAGTTATAGAGACAGTTATCGGTTGCGGAATGCTAGATTTGAGAAACAATTCAGATCTAGAACTGTAACAATGAAATGAAGGTCTAATAACAGGTTTTCCAACTGTCCTTCTCTGATACCACTTGTTGGGTGTTCAAATCGAATAATCAATGAGATATGACTGATATTCTATTGAAATATATTGTACTAAGCAATTCACACAGTAAAATGTAAGTAAGAACAGTAAAGAACATAGTGGAATTAGATAACTTGTGTCGAATGCTTTGATTGATTGATTAGGGTTTTATAATGGGGAAGATACTATCTCACACACGACACGGTATGGTATCACTGATATTTATACGTGATCAGTCATACGCATAGTACATATTTGCTATAGAGAACATCCTATCAGTGTACTAGCCAATAGGATAGAAGATTCATGCACCATGTAACAGCAGATACGCGTGCATCAAAAGGTTGTTACAGGAATGAAGCCTTCGGATCCTCCATGCTAAACACTTCGAAGTCTTTAGGCTTCAGGGTCTTCTGAACAAAACCTAGGTCTTCAGATTGAGCGGTACTTCATCACAAACATAACTTAACACATAGATCGAGTTGGAAGCTTAGAACTTGAGGAATTGAAGTAAGAGTTTATATCTTGCATCCAAGAGGTATGATTTCTTGGTCTAGCTTCAAATTGAGAATTTGTTTAGCTTGGAAAGGGTTGGTTACAGGTCTTGTTGGTAATCCACTTGCAACTAACAAGGTTGATGCAAGTGGTTCTTGAATTGAGTGTGTAAAAGGGTTCTAACCCAAACCCTAACTATGTACATCAAGTTGCAAACTATAGTTGTGTAGATACAAGGTATTTACATATATGTGGTATGTGTGTGATGATGTAGGTGTTGGAAAGTGTTGACGAAACACTATATACCTACCGGTTGTATTATCTAGAATTGTGCAGTAGTACGAAACCAGGTGAGTAGTTTGTACTATATCTCGTGTGATATATGTTGATAGAGTCCTTATGGGTTGGAGTTATTTCACATGAGCTTTTGTAGCTTAGAGATTTTGTAGGAAACTTTGTGGTTCATATTGGCCTTAATGGTCGAGAGATTGGGTCTAATTACCCAATATATTATGCAAGAACCTATATGGTTTATATAGGCCTTAGTGGCCGAGAGGTTAAGTTTAATCACCCAACATATATGGTTAGAGCCTTTGTGGTTCACACAACAGAGAGGGTGCGGTGAGACTATGTGTCTCGAGACCGTGTAGGTTGAGGTGGAAAGGGATTGAAAGGTAGAGATCATGAAGAGTTGTAGAGTTGTGTTCTATTAAGATTAATTGTTCAATTTTTTCCATATGTGTTGAATTATGTATTTGATTACTCATTGAGCTTTGTAGTTCATAGTGTGTGTGATGAGCCTGCAGGTGAGCGTGACCCTAGTAAGGGGAAGGAGATATCCATGGATAGGAAGCCTAGGGCATGTAGAAGTGGATCGTAGCAGCCCGGCTTGGAGAAGTTTTATTATATTTTCTACTCCCTGGATACACTTGTATACTTCTTGTATGTAACTTATACACCAACTTGTGTTTTGTTGTGAGACACTATATTTTCAAAAGTAAAAAATTTTGGGTGTATTTTTTTATGAGCCTGGTGTTACAAGTTGGTATTAGCGCCGTGGTTAAAGTGAACTAGGTGTCTGTTGAGTAGATCCATAGACTTAAACCTTAAGAGATAGTAGACATGTTGTCTGTTTTGTACTCCCTTGATGCACTTGTATACTTCTTGTATGTAAGTTATACACCAGCTTATGTTTTGTTGTGATACACTATGTTTTCAAAAGTGAAAAATTTTGGGTGTATTTATTTATATGAGCAGGTTGTTACAAGTTGGTAATAGAGCGTGGTTTAAGTGAACTAGGTGTCTGTAGAGTAGATCCCTAGACTTAAACCTTGAGAGATAGTAGACATGTTGTCTAGTTAGGTTTATATAGATATGTGTGTTATATATAACCTAATTGTTGTTGAATTTTAAAGTATGTGAACCACTCAAAGTAATCCTACTCGGAGAAATTCAGGGCGGGGAGCCCCAACAGGTGGTCGTGCACGTTCTCAAGGCTCTGTAGGAAGAAGGGCGAGTGGCCGAGCAGAGAGAAACCCGACGAATGTACGAGAAATAATAGTTGACGTTGTACGTGAACTATTACCTACTATTGTGAATGTACATGCTGAAAGGGCCGCAAAGCAAGTTCATGATAAGCGCCCTGAAGACGAGAGTTAAGGCGAAAGTAGGATTCGGGCTAAAAATGAAGTTCAAGGAGAAGGAACTTCTGAAAAGAAAAGTAAGTGTAATTACAAAACTTTTCTTAGTTGCAAACCCAAGGAGTTTTCTAGTATGGATAATCAAGTATAGACAATGCAATGGCTAATTCATACAGAGAAAGTGTTTCGAATTAGTAAGTGTGCGGAGGGTTACAATGTAGAGTTTGCTACCAATTGACACTTCATTTTTATTTCTTCTTTTTATAATTTATTTAACACGTTTTATTTTATTTTTAATATAATTCGCATGCATATTTTATATTTTTATATTTTTATCATTCGGGGATACTTTCTAGTCTTTTTGTGTTTAAATGTAGATTTTATTAAAGAATAGCGGTAGTGGAAAAACTAGCGAATAGGGAATTTCGGAGACTTGGATCTTTTAGCGGGCTTGGGGAGCAAGGAATGGATCAAGAAAGAAGATTTGGGCTAAATTGGAGTATTCTAGCCCAACAAGGAAGTCAAATAGGTCAAAATCCAGTTCATACCAAAGAGGAATGGGACAAAATCACTTTTGCTGAAATAGACCCAAAACAGGCCCAATTTGCGCCACCCGCGTGAAATTTACACTAGGCTTGCGCGACCAGCACTAATGGTGCAGAGGGACATTTTTGTCATTTCAAGTGTGGGTCTGCTATATGGGGCATAAGGGCAAGGGTTTTCTCATTCTTCTACATCAGAAACTTTAGAGAAAAAACGTGGGGAGCACACTTGAAGCCTTGGAGAAGAGATTTTTGAAGATTTGTTCATCATTTTCTACACTTGGTTTGTGGTTTTGCTACACTTTATGTTTGATACATCTTTTTACCTTTTGATGCATGTTGTTCTAGCCATGCTTGGCTAGAAATCTCATTTTCAATATTGGGTGTTAATCTTTGAACAACTAGAACATTTTGAATGGTTTTATGAGTTGATGTTCATCCATTAATGAAATCTTTGTTTGAAAATCTATGATTGTTCTTGTGTTTATTTCCATGGTTTAAATACTTGAATGATTATTTTTATTTACTTCATTAATTACGTAATTGATTTTGGAAGTAATTTGGTAACAAATGGTTTTTATGGATGCTTATTATCTCATAAATAATCATAAGATTTTATTCTCTAAAAATTAAAGTGCAAGCTTTTGTATCTTTTGTTTGGGATTGGTGACTCTTGGAACTTAATGTTAATCAACTTATTTGAATCAAATGCTTTTTTGAGTCATGATTTTGATTAAGACGGATATTAAGAGCTTTTCTAATGTCTTTATGAATTAAGAGGGTCTAGATGACTCAAGCTTTTGAGTTGTTATATCCAATGTGGTTGAATTAAGACATTGCACCATAAACCATGATGATAAATGAACTAGTTGTGCTTAGATTATAATCCCAATATTGATATTTTACCTATTATTGAATTTCACTCTTTTAAGCTACTTGTTTTTATTCAAATCATTTCACCAAAATTTGTTACTTATTATTGTTTTTACTTTCAACCAAAACAATCAAACCCCCCTTTTTATTTTATTTTGTTTAAAAATATATCTCGTTTCGAATTGATCGTATTGTTTTACAAATTGAACCAATCTCCGTGGATACGATCCTTTACCGCTATATGCAAATTTGTGTACTAGAAGTAGGGTTTATTTTTGTTGGCCTCGACAACCACCAAATTTTGGCACCGTTGCCGGGGATTGGTACTTTTAATCAGTTTGTTTTTCTATGCGCAGATCCCTTTGAACAGGTATATTGGCATTCAATCCGGAAATCGAAAAAGAAGCGAAACGCTTGAGGAAGGAAACGAGGCTTAGAAGAGGTCAAAGTTCCGGTGCCACCGTGGCGTTGGGAAACCAATCTGAGTCTTCGAGTGGGACGGATATTGAGACCGAGTCAAGCCCCGATACCCGACAAGAAATTCTTGAAACACCTCCTGAAATTCCCGAAATTTTCCCAAACACAACCGCTAGAATCAATCTTGAACCACCCGTTCCGATAAACCCGCCTCCAATGGCGGAAGACTTAATCCCGAAAGAACCTTAAGACAAATGATGGAAGCAGATGTCACTCAAACTCCCATTGCATCCAATATCCCAATCTTGAACCTGGAATGGAATTAAAGTCCGGTTTAGTTCATCATCTTCCTACCTATCACGGGTTGGAAAATGAAAATCCTCACAAGCATTTGAAGATGTTTCATATAATTTGCCAGAGCATGAAACTGCAAGTGCTACCGATGATCAAATTAAGTTAAGGGCATTCCCTTTTTCGTTAGCACATCGAGCAAAAGATTGGTTGCTTTGCCTTCCACCAGGATCGGTAAACACATGGCCTCAGATGGCAAGAGCATTCTTAGACAAGTTCTATCCCGCTACAAGAGCTTCCGCACTTCGAAATGACATTTGTGGAATTCGCCAAGGCCAAAATGAAACACTTCACGACTATTGGGAACGATTCAATAGTCTTTGTGTAAATTGTCCCCAACATCAAATTCTCAAACAACTTCTCATCCAACATTTCTATGAAGGTTTTCTTCCCATTGAAAGGAGATTGGTTGATGCTTCTAGTGGCAGTGACATCTTTAGCAAAACACTGCAACAAAGTAGAGAACTCATATCAACCATGGCCGCAAACTCACAACATTTTGGGCCCCGACAAGACATGCGTAGAGACCCACAACCACAAACGAAGGAAGTAAACGCATCGAACCTTGAAGAGAAGCTTATCGAGTTGACTACCATTGTCCAACAATTCGTGAAAGGAAATAGTCAACAAGTGTTGATGTGTGGTGATTGTGCCAATGTGGGACATCATACGGATATGTGTCCTACTTTACATGAAGATGATGCGCAAGTGAACGCGATGATGGGAGGACACCAAGGAGAACACCAAAGGTACTTGGATTATCATACATCTTATAATTCAAGTTGGAAGCCGAATCCCAACTTGAGTTATGCGCCTCAACAACAACAACATTACCAACAAAGGCCACAATACCAACCGCAATATCAACAACAACAACCCAACGACGACCAAGTATATCTGAAATGTCTCTCGAAGACATTGTGAAATCATTGGCCACGAGTACTTATAAGTTCCAACAAGAAACTAAAAATAGCATTGCAAACCTAGAAGCTCAAATTGGTGATCTAACATCATCCGTGAGCAAGTTGGAAGCTCGTGGTAGACTCCCTTCACAAACCGAAAATAATCCTAGAGAAACCGTCAATGCAATTTCTTTAAGGAATGGAAGGCAAGTTGGAGTAAATGAAATCAAAGCAACTACTCAAGAAGAAGAAGAGATGAGTTGTCCGTAGCAAAGAACCCATTGTTGATAGAAAAATGGAGACACCAAAATCACCAATACACATAGTCATACCACCACCTTTTCCTTCCCGACTTGCTACTTCAAAGAAAAAAGAAGAGGAAAAGGAGATCATTAACATGTTGCGGAAGGTGGAGATAAATATTCATTTGTTAGACGCAATCCATCAAATTCCAAGATATGCTAAAATTTGGAAAGATCTTTGTACTAACAAGAGGAAGTTGAAAGGAAATGAAGAGATCTCTATGAGCGAAAATGTGTCCGCCGTCCTTCAAAGAAGATTACCACACAAATGTAAAGATCCAGGCATGTTTGCCGTCCCATGCAAAATCGGGGACGTCATTATAAGTAGTGCCATGCTTGATTTGGGTGCGTCTATCAATGTCATGCTATATTCGGTTTATTCTTCACTCAATGTTGGTCCTCTAACCGAAACGGGCGTGATTATTCAATTGGCAGATAAATCAAACATTTTTCCTAGAGGTGTGTTGGAGGATGTTCTAGTGCAAGTAAACCAATTGGTTTTTCCCGCGGATTTCTATGTTATTGATTTGGATGAGAAATACTCTTCCAAATCCGATTTGGTATTGTTGGGAAGACCATTTTTGAAGACGGCTAGAACCATCATAGATGTCCATGCGGGTGCCTTGACTATGGAGTTTGATGGCGAGAAAATTGAGTTCAATATTAATAATGTCATGCGGTGCCCGAGTGATGTGTCACCCTTGTACTTCGTTGATAAGATTGAGCCCTTGGATCGACACCCAATTGACTCGAGCGTAGATAAATTGTCAAGAATGAGGGTGCGAAAAGGATTTGACAAAAGGAACTTTTTGAAGAAGCGGTCAATGAGTTGGATGTGTGCAAATTGACAAAATGTGGTGTGGTATTTATATATCCTCCCGACTCCAACACATGCGTATTGGATAACACGGTCATGGATGCCTCCGACAATGGTGAAGCATAAGTTGGTACCACGTCTTGCCAAAGACGTTAAAGAAGTACACTTTTTGGAAGAAAATTCGTCTTTCGAGTTTTCTCGATCACAAATAAAATTTTTGCAACGTTTTGATAATTTCAAGTTGCTTTTGAATTGAATGAATAATCGAGATCCTTATTTAAAGTTATAATTTTCATTCTCATTTTTTAAAAAAATACCGACTTTAAACTTGGATCTTGATTTAAAAAAATAAAAATAAATAAATAAAATACAGAATAAATTAATTTTTGGGCTAACGGAATTTTTGTGTGAAGCTATTAATCATTTACCAAGTGCGTTTTGATGAGAATGCGGATATTGCTCAAAAACGGGGTCGAAAAATGAGTTCGGAAAGCATTTTAAGCGAAAAATGGGTGCTGAAAAAAGTTTGCAAAAATGGTCCCTGTGGTGTTTTGCATGACCCGCGCAGAAAATACAAAGGGGTCACGTGACCCGCGAGAAGGGTTTGCGCGACCCGTATCGATTTTAACAGGGACTTGTTTTTCAAAGAAGAAAATTTTGTCAAAAATGTGGCATATGCGCGACCCAAAGTCTACCCGCGTGGATACCCATTTGACCCTTGCTTGACCCACGGTTCAACCATTAACCCATTAACCCACCCATCTCCTAAACCTAACCCGATTCACCTCTCTTTCCCCCTCTCTCCTTATGTGAACACAGCTCCACCCTTCCCGTCCGGTCATCTTCTTCATCTTCTCCGGTCATCAGCGGCCTCCGCCGTCCTCCACCACCCCGACCTGTGTTAACCATCTCCGGTAACTACCCTTTCGAACTCCACTCAACCACTGCTACCTCCTTCTCCTTCGTCTCTCCTGCGAACCTCCTACCCTCGCTGCTTTCCCTCGAACTCACACTCGTAAAACCATTTTTTTCGATCTGCTTCCATTCTTCACCGCTCATTCGGTCGTCTGCAACTCGCGACTGCATCTCTGTCTCCAATAAGCAGTCCGCTCCACTCGCTTCACCCCTCTCCTCTCTCCTTCATCCTACGCGAAACCCACCCCCGATCGAGCACCACAACCGAGCCACCTGCAACTTCCGATTTCGGCGACCAAACCACCGATTCTCCACCCACCACCACCGGTTCTAGCCTCCGGTGAATCTCCACAACAAACCCCCACCGTCCTTCACCCCGATGTATAACCGAGTCGGGTCCAACTCAGCTCACTGAGTTGACTCGGCGAGTCAAGCCGAGTCGTGTTGAGTCAAACTGGACGAGTCACACAGCCGGGTCAATGTCATTTCAGCGGGTCGAGTAGCAGTCCAATTCGGGTATCCACAGAAATGCGAGTCCGAGCCCCGAGTCAAAATCCGAACAGAAAACCGACTCGGGTAGTTTTTCCACGCGACTCGTACCCAATTCCGAACAAAAAAATTTCGCACGGGTCAAACATCCAGCTCGGGACACGCTACGAGGGTACACTCGTTCCCTAATATTTGTTTTAATCTGTGTTCTTGATTTAAATTGAATTGTTGTTGCCTTGTTCGCTATATTGTATTGAATTGAAAATGGCATCCCACGACTAGAAATATTGTTCTAAAGGACCCATGCCCAAGTTCCGGGATCCATTAGCAACGTCCGACGGGGCATTTCCCCATCATTTTTCCTCCCGATCCTCTGATATGATTTTTCTATTCTATTTTTTTCCCTTTCTTCCAAGCATTGAGGATAATGCTTATTTCTAAGCTTGGGGTGGGGTATTTCATATTTTTGCATTTTAGGTAAAATTTTCAAAAATTTTCAAAAACTCCAAAAATATTTTAGTTTCTTCTTTTCAACTTTGCATTTTTAAAACAATTTAGTTGCATTTAGTTAGGATCATCAAACAAATTTTCATGCATTTTGTTATCTCTTACTTCTCACCTATATAACATCTTTAATTGCAACTATAATACATCTTCACGATTAACTTCTTGTATTTTTGTCCCCCGTGTACATGCGACATTACCAACTTTTGAAACTTTAGATCTTCATTATGAGCCTCTTTTTATTAATTTGCCTAGTATAAGTACGTTTGGTGGGGATATGAAAGCACACATGAAATTGAATCAAAAGTATACTAGCAAAGGGCGCCTTATTCACCTGTGAGTTCATCATTGTGTGTATCGACTAGGAAAAGTACTATGGAAGTTGCACTAGTCCCCCCTCATGACCAATACATTTGCATAGTGTTAATTAAACATAACATTTATCGCAAATCGCGATCTTCCAACGATACGGACAAAAACCTTGTTTTTATACCATTTTGATTTCGCTTGGTATTTGTGTTTATTAAAGTCTTATGACATTGTTCATATTATTTTTGGTCATTTGTGTGTTTATCATTTAGGTTTCTAAAATTACTCGTGTGATGTTTATATTTATGTTTTGCAAAATTGTAAATTATTTTGAAAATATTATTTTGTCTAGTCATTTTAGAAAACTCAATGAAGTTATTTTTATGGTGAAATTCCAGAAATTATTTCACTTGGTTCTAAAAGATTGGTCAATAAAAAAAATACAAAAAAAATTCTAAAACAAGAAAAAATTATAAGAAAAAGAAAAAAAAGATAAAAGACCGAACCAAGTGATTGCTCAAGTTGTCTTAGTAAAAATTTGCAGAAAATTTCCCACAAAAATATAATAAAGTGATTACTTGTTTTGAAATCTCATTTCGTTTTGCTTTCAAAATAACAACTAAATCTCGTTTGGTTTACAACTTCACTTATTGACTACGGTTTCATTTTTTTATCCATTTTTAGTCAAGTTGAAGTGTGAGATTTAGTTGTTTTGGTCGTTTTAGATATTTATGTTATATTTTGTATTTAGGATTTCATGTTGTAGTCTTTGTTTTGTCCCTCTATTTTTTGAAGATCATGTGTTTAGTGTGTGGTATGCAAATGTGGTCGGTTGGATGACTTCTGCAAAGTCAACTTAGTATAACTACCTTGTTCGACATCCGAGCGCCCCTCCTATAAAATGAGTGTTTATAACTTAATATCCGAAGACGGCGTTTGAGAGGTCACACATCTTGTGACATGAGTGAATAAACACGAGGAGAGTGAACAATTGTGAGCACGTCCTTTGCTTGCATGACGCTTTGTATATATAGTGAAGGTTTCATGTGTGAGTTTATATTTTGACCTAACGTGCCTATGCTAAGTGCTTAGTGAAAATTTGTTCCTCTTTATGATCTTTTGTTTCAACCATTGATATACTTGTTATGTGCATATGGTCCAAATTAACATGATTTTTAATTATGATGGGTGTTGTCTTGGTTGCTACCTAGGGTGCTTATTCTTTTTTTCCTTTTTTGTGTTTTGATCGCCTCGACTTAAATCTTGTCTTGTTTTCATTGAGGACAATGAAAGGTTTTCGAGGCCAACAAAAATAAACCCTACTTCTAGTACACAAATTTGCGTATAGCGGTAAAGGATCGTATCTACGAAGATTGGTTCAATTTGTAAAACAATACGATCAATTCGAAACGAGATATATTTTTAAACAAAATAAAATAAAAAGGGGGGTTTGATTGTTTTGGTTGAAAGTAGAAACAATAATAAGTAACTAATTTTGGTGAAATGATTTCAATAAGAACAAGTAACTTAAAAGAGTGAAATTCAATAATGGGTAAAAGATCAATATTGAGATTATAATCTAAGCACAACTAGTTCATTTATCATCATGGTTTATGGTGCAATGTCTTAATACAACCACATTGGCTATAACAACTCAAAAGCTTGAGTCATCTAGACCCTCTTAATTCATAAAGACATTAGAAAAGCTCTTAATATCCGTCTTAATCAAAATCATGACTCAAATAAGCATTTGATTCAAATAAGTTGATTATCATTAAGTTCCAAGAGTCACCAATCCTAAACAAAATATACAAAAGCTTGCACTTTAATTTTTAGAGAATAAAAGCATATGATTATTTATGAGATAATAAGCATCCATAAAAACCATTTGTTACCAAATTACTTCCAAAATCAATTTCGTAATTAAAGAAGTAAATAACAATAATCATTCAAGTATTTAAACCATGGAAATAAACACAAGAACAATCATAGATTTTCAAACAAAGATTTCATTCATGGATGAACTTCAACTCATAAAACGATTCAAAATATTCTAGTTGTTCAAAGATTAACACCCAATATTGAAAATGAGATTTCTAGCCAAGCATGGCTAGAACAACAAGCATAAAAAGGTAATAAGATGTATCAAACATAAAGTGTAGCAAAACCACAAACCAAGTGTAGAAAATGATGAATAAATCTTCAAAAATCTCTTCTCCAAGGCTTCAAGTGTGCTCCCCACATTTTTTCTCTGAAGTCTCTGATGTAGAAGAATGAGAAAACCCTTGCCCTTATGCCCCATATAGCAGACCCACACTTGAAATGACAAAAATGTCCCTCTACACCATTTGAGTGGGTTGCGCAAGCCTAGTGTAAATTTCACACGGGACGCGTGAAAGTACAAAAAGCCTAGATTGGGCCTGTTTTGGGTCCATTTCAGCAAAAGTGATTTTGTCACATTCCTCTTTGGTATGACCGGATTTTGACCTATTTGACTTCCTTGTTGGACTAGAATACTCCAATTTAGCCCAAATCTTCTTTCTTGATCCATTCCTTGCTCCAAATCCAAGCCCGCTAAAAGATCCGAGTCTCCGAAATTCCGCATTCGCTAATTTTTCCGCTCCCGCTAGTCTTTAATAAAATCTACATTTAAACACAAAAGACAAGAAAGTATCCCCGAATGATAAAAATATAAAAATATAAAATATGCATGCGAATTATACTAAAAATAAAATAAAACGTCTTAAATAAATTATAAAGAGAAGAAATAAAAACGAAGTGTCAAAACACCCCAAGCTTAAACCTTTCATTGTCCTCAATGAAAACAAGACAAGACTTAAGTCGAGGCGATTAACAATCTTTTGATAGGGAACGCATAGTATTGGTGGTTGGTATTCAGCTGAGTGTTGGGTTCTGACCTAACGCAATCATTGTTGTAGGAACAGTTTAAAAATCAATTTTAATGAGGAGTATTGTGTAGAGGTGGCCATCAAAATGTTAGAAGACGAGTTTATGCACTTGGAGCAGGATCTCGCTCGGTGTAAGAGTCTTCACTGAGTTTTCTAGAAAACGCAAGATTTGTGGAACACTAGGTCAACAACAGAAGAAGGACAAGTATGTATGAGGTTTGAAGACCCAAATCCGAGAAATAATGCAGCCACTCCAATTATCTTCTTTCCGGCAGGTGGTGGATAGAGCCACGGAAAGAGAGATGGAGTTATAGAGGCAATAGAATGAAAAGAAGGTGGTAGAGATAAAGAGAAAGGTGGAGGAACATCCATGGATGCCTCAGAAGAAATCTCAGCAGTTCGGGGAACCCGGGGAACTGTCCGACTGATGCCTCGACACCGGGTTGTTTTAATTATGGGAAACAGGGACATCTCGCTCGAGATTGTCGAGCGGAATGACATGTTTCCAGTGTGGGGATATAGCTCATATTCGTCCGAGCTGTCCCTAGTTCAAGTCTGGAACCCCTCGAGATGAACCACGGGAGGAGATAGGAGACAAGAAAGAGGAGATAAAGGGTCGGGGAGGGCCAGTGGTGTCGCGAGCTTTCCAACTGACAGTTGAGGAAGCCCGTGAAAAGACGAATGTAGTTTTAGATATTTTCACTTTAAATTTGATTCCCGTTTATGTGTTGTTCGACCCTGGAGCTACCATTCTTTTGTGTCAACTTCTTTTATGCCTCGTACAACTATTTCCTTAACCCCTATGGATGAGAGTTTGGAAGTGGCAGTGGCTGATGGTAGATATGTGTGGGTTTCTGAGCATATTCGAGAGTGTCAGCTTAAGATTAACGGGACCATTTTCCCTATTGATCTGAAGCCGATCACTACCAAAGAGTTTGTAGTGATAGTAGGTATGGATTAGTTGGCAATAAACGATGCCAATGTTGATTGTGAAAACAAAAAATTGTGGTTATAACACCTGATGGGACAAGGATAAAAATCCAAGGTGATGACAACGATTGAGAATTCCCGTTATTTCCTTTGGTAAGGCTCAGAGTAGTGTCAGTAAAGGAGGAATATCTTATTTGGCCTATGTAGCTTCAGCCAAACCTAGTAAAGCAGTAGTGGGAGATGTAGTGGTAGTAAAAGAGTTTCCAGATACTTTTCTCGAAGAACTTCCCCGATTACCGCCGGACGGTCACAAAAAGTTTATGATGGAGTTGGTTCCAGGAGCAGCTCCTGTTGCTCGTGCTCCTTACCGATTAGCGCTTTCAAAGATGGAGAAATTATTGGATCCTGGTTTATCAATCCAAATTCATCACCTTGGGAGCACCCATTCTGTTTGTCAAGAAGAAAGACGGGTCTATACGTATGTGTATGGACTATCGACAGTTGAAAAAAATTCAAAGTGAAGAACAAGTATCCATTACCTCGAATCAATGACTTGTTTGATTAACTCGAGGGAGCGTCTGATTTTTGTAAAATTGATTTGACATCGAGATATCACTAGTTGAAGATTCGAGAGTCTGATATTCTAAAGACTGCTTTTTCATACTCGCTACGACCATTATGAGTTTTTGGTGATGCCTTTTGGGCTACCCATTGCTCCAGTAGCTTTCATGGATCTGACGAACAGAGTGTGTCGCCTATTCCTTGATAAATCAGTGATCATGTTCATAGACGATATCTTGGTGTATTCTCGAAGCCAATCAGAGCACGGTGTGCATTTGTGCTGAATTTTGGAGTTGCTTCGCCAAGAGAAGTTGTACATGAAGTTTTCCAAGTGCGAGTTTTGGCTGAGAGAAGTGCACTTTCTCGAGCACATTATCAATAACGAAGGTGTTAAAGTTGATTGATCAAATATTGAGGCCATGATGAAGTGGGAGCCGCCTCGAAATCCGACAAAGATACTTAGTTTTCTTGGATTGGTGGGGTACCACAGGATAGTTGTAGAAACTTTCTCCTCCAGTGCCGCTCCATTGTCGAAGGAGGGTGAAAAGTTTAAGTGGGCAGAAAAGCAACAAGCAGCATTTAAAAGACTGAAGCAAGCGTTGTGTGAAGCCCCGGTGTCAGCTTTACCTTAGGGCGGAGAAGACTATGTGGTATATAATGATGCTTCAAGAGTAGGTCTTGGGTGCATGCTAATGCGGAAGGGTAGAATGATTGCTTATGCATCTCGACAGCCAAAAGAAACCAAGAAGAAGTACGCGGTACAGGATCTTGAGTTGGCTGCAGTAATCTTGACCTTAAAACTTTAGAGATACTACTTATACAGTGTGAATTTGTAGTGCATACGGATCACAAAATTCTGCAGTACTTGTTATATCATAAAGAGTTAAATATGACGCAGCAAAGGTGGATAGATTTACTCAAAGACTATGATTGTGAGATCCTATATCATCCCGGCAAGGCGAATGTGGTTGCAGATGCTTTGACTTGAAAAGAGAACCCTTTGAGAATTACATCTGCATGTGTGGGTGTGGCGAGTGGACTACCTGAGGTGATTTGAGTGGCACAAGAAGAAGCATGTAAGGAGAAGTATGTAAAGAGTGAGTGTATAGTTGGGTACATCAAGCATCTTGTAGAAAACTCGCAACGATTGAAAACATTTAGAGGATAAGTATGGGTACCCAAGCATGGCGAGACGGTAGAGTTTGTTGTTAAAAGAAACGCATTACACTTGGTATGTGATACACCAAGGTAGCACCACGATGTATCGGACGCTGAAACCATTGTATTGGTGGCCGGGGATGAAGAGAGATATTGGGAGGTATGTAGAAAAGTGTTTGACTTGTTTGCAAGTAAAGTCAAACCATTAGAAGCCATATGGGGAAATCCAGCCAGTAGATTGCAATGAAGAAGTGGGACGAAAACACTATGTATTTCGTAACAAACCATCCTCGAATGTCGTGTGGGCATGATACCATATGTGTAGTGGTAGATCGGTTGACGAAATCAACACAATTCATATCGATTTGTGAAAGTTTCAAAATTGGAAAGTTAGGCAAGATCTATATTGACGAGGTGGTTCGTCGACATGGAATGTCGACTTCGATTATATATGATCGAGATAACAGATTTACTTCTTGGTTGTGGAAGAGTCTTTAAGAGCAAATGGGCTCGTAAGTATTGATAAGCACCGCGTATCATCCACAGACTGATGGGCAAAGTGAGAGAACTATTCAGATTTTGGAAGATATGCTTCGAATCTGTGTCAAAGACCTCAATGGAATTTAGGAGGATCAGCTACCATTGGTAGAATTTGAGTACAATAACAATTATCATTCTAGCATCCAAATGGCGCCATATAAAGTGTTATATGGAGCACCGTGTCCTAATCCTACTTGCTGGTCTGAAGTAGGGAAATTTGAGAACACTTAAAAGTTACCTAAAACCATCAAAAGCAATACATTAAAAACGGATGAAGCCTTTGGAGTTTTGAGTGGGTGATAGGGTGATGCTTAAAGTGTCCCCTTGGAAAGATTTGCTTCGTTTTGGGAAGAAAGGGAAGTTAAGTCCCCGTTTTATATGTCCATTCCACATATCGCAAAGACTAGGAGCTGTGGTTTATCGGTTAGAGTTACCCGACGAGTTGCAAGGTATTCATAATGTTTTCCATGTGGCACACTTGCGAAAAACGTTATTTGATGAATCCCAACAAGTACCCCTTGCTGAGATTGAAGTAGATGAAAAATCGAGATATTCGGAGCAACCGGAGAAGGTGTTAGACCGAAAAGTGTAGCAGTTGCGAAATAATAAGATTAGCATGGTTAAAGTGCTATGGAGACATCATAGAGGATCCGATATGATGTGGGAGGCCGAGGATGAAATAAGGGTGAAATACCCCTAACTTTTTTCATGATTTCGAGGACGAAATCTTTTGAAGGGGAGGAGAATTTGTAACACTGTGTTACTTTTTGGTAAGTATTAATGTCTTAATCCTGGTGTAATTAAGATTAGTTATGTTGTTATATGTGTTAATGTGGTTAGGAACCCTTTTGGAAGAAGTTTTAGCTTGAAAAATGCCAAAAAGAGCTCACACGGGTTGTGTGAGAGATGTTGTTTTCAGTTTGGAAGTCACAGGGGTCATGTAAGGGAAGCAGAAACACCTTACAAGCTCACACGGGTCATGTGGACCCACACGGGTTGTGTAGGACATGCAATTGCAAGCAGTGGGTTGACATGGCCTCGTAAGGCGACATAGGGCGTGTGGCCACAATTAGTGTCACTAAGTTCGTCAATGCACTTTATTTATGAGTCGGTTTTGTTCATTTTGTGTGAAATAAAAATGGTCAAAAGCTCTCTCAATACCTTAGAAAGACCCCAGGAACTCTATATATCAAATTGGAAGCTTAGACCTTGAGGAATTGAAGTTAGAGTGGATATCTTACATCCAAGATGTATGATTTCTTGTTCTAGCTTCAAATTGAGAATTTGTTTTTAGCTTGGAAAGGGTTGGTTACAAGTGGTGTTGGTAACCCGCCTACAACTAACAAGGTTGATGCAAGTGATTCTTGAATTAAGTGTGTAAAAGGGTTCTAATCCCAAACCCTAACTAGGGTGATCAATTTGCAAGCTATAGTTGTGTAGATACAAGGTAGAATTATGAAGAACAACGAAATTAGGTTAGTAATCTGTACTATATCTCGTGTGATATATGTTGATTCAGTCTTTATTACTTGGAGTTATTTCACATGAGCCTTTGTGGCTTAGGGACTTTGTAGAAACATTTGTGGTTCATATTGGCCTTAGTGGTCGAAAGATTGGGTTTAATTAACCAATATATTATGTAGAAACCTATGTGGTTCATATAGGCTTTAGTGGCCGAGAGGTTTGGTTTAATCACCCAACATATGTGGTTAGAGCCTTTGTGGTTCACACAACAGAGGGGTGCGGTGAGACTTTAAATCTAGAGACCGTGGGGATTGAGGTGGAAAGGGATTGAAGAGTAGAGATCATGAAGAGATGTAGAGTTGTGTTGTATTGAGTTTAATTATTCAATTTTTCTCCATGTGAGTTGAATTATGTATTTGATTACTCATTGCAAAAAACATAAAATAAAGTGTCTTAAAATATGAAAAATACTACATGCTTGATTTTGGTTAGATAAACTAGATCCCTCCTTGTAACGTCCTAGAATTTACAGAATAATTAAAAATTTTAAGAGAACATCTTCATTAAATAGTCAACTCTTTATTCAAAACATTCAAAAACATTTAATATTTAAATAGTTTAACCCACAACGGAAATCAAAAACTAGATAAATTCGAAACACACATAATATCCAATAGAGGCTGCACCAGTATGTCCACATCATGCCTTCCCATCACCCACACCTGAAGTACCTGGAACAGTGATTTAATATGGAAATGGTAAGTACACAGCTTAGTGAATTCAGCAAATACACGGTATATCAATCACACACACTCTACTCCTATCAAAGGTACACGGCACAAAAAATGCACACATCACAATCACAGTACACAATACAAAATACAACGCACAACATGATCATGACACCCAACTAAATCATGGTACGCAACACAATCATGGCACCTAGCTCAATCATGGCACCCAGCTCAATGATTACACCCAACACAACTACAACGCATAGCACTATCATGGCATACAGCTTAATCATGGCACCCAGCTCACTGATGGCTTACTTTGTACCCACTCCCCACACTCATACACCTACTAGAAATTATCATAACCTAGTATTGCCCACCTACATCTTGAAAAACACACACGAGTTATAGTAAAGGATGTACAACTTCAATATAGCATACTGATGAACTCACCTCTATACAACAAATGAAGAAATCCACATCGCGACTTAGAGGGTCCCACGAAGCTTCACCTGCACACCTTATACTCCCATTTTAGCTTTTAACTCCAAACAAGGATATGATTATAACCCCTTTATCCCATCCTAAGCCCAACCAAACTAGGATATGTTTCCACAATCACTTATTTCATCATTTTAGAATTCCAGGGATGTAAAGTACTCACTCTAACCAATTTTTCTTCTATTTTCAATGAATTAACCAAATTCGGGTATCCATTCTGTCCAAACCCGGACCATGTTGAAAAGCTTACCACTTTAAGCCTAGTAAGGATCATCAATAAATTTTGGGGAAATGACGTATAAACTACATCTTAATAGAAGACTACAACCCTGACCAAATGCCATTTAAATTTTCCAATAGTTTTGAATGAATTCCACTAGTGGACTCAACAGTTCAGTCAATGAGCTGGACTAGACCCTAAAGAATCAGTCTAAGCTCCGAATGGTCTAAGAATTAGGTTCTGAAATTTCATGTGCGCAAACTAGACATACAACCTGCACTAGGTAAACTGACCTCAATCCTAAATGGGTTTTATACAATTTTTTGTCATTTTCCAAAGACAAAGAACTTTTTCTGTCAGAATTCTAGACCAGTCACTAGAAATTGCCAATTTGACCTAACCTAGGGTTTGAATCACCTCAAACCCTTTTGAGAGAAGGATCTAGACATCTACACCATATCAAGGACATCACACTCGACCCCAATGATTTCATACACGAGTTTTCACGATTTTTTCAAACAAACCTAAAATCAGTGAATAATTCTAATTTTCCAACAACACACTAGGGATAGGGTTTTCAACCCTAACCCATTAGGACCACCTATTAAGACCTTTGAGGTCTGAAACAACATCCAAGGAGATATTAAAATCAGATGGTAAGGGATATGTTTCATACGAATACAACCACACCCAAAGACATAAGGACCACCCACGTAAGCATATGTATTCGACCCATAAAGCCATCCCGACCAACAACTTCATTACTAGAGCCACTAGGATGTTGCTATTGGAACTAACTGAATCTCACTAGCGTTACATCGAGTTCCAACACACACACACACACATACACACACACACACACATATATATATATATATATATATATATATATATATATATATATATATATATATATATATATATATATATATATATATATATATATATATATATATATATATATATATATATATATATAGCTTTATAACCCACCAAGCACCCATCGATTTGGTTCCAACATTTCTGACATTTATCGGAGGAATAATGTTGTGAGAACCACTTACTAAAAAACTCTATTGATCTCTCTTTAGTTTTCTTCTTCTCGATCTAGAATTGGAATGGGAACCAACTAAAAACGGGACCAATACAGAAAACGGGAAACGAACAGAGGTTACCTCTCGTCGACTACAAACAGTGACACTAGCCCCTCTCACCCCGTCTTCTTTGATTCAGTTTCGAGGACCTCCCAAGCTTTTCCAGCGATTGTAATTTTTTCTTGATGACTTAATGTTCTCGATTCCTACAGTTCTTCCTCTCGCTCACTCTTAGGCTCCTTCTCCCATCCAATAGATCTCTTTCTCTCTATTGACTTCTTGTCTCTCGGTGTGATGGAAGTAATGAAGAAAGAGAAATTTTGAAGTGTGCAATCGAGCAAAGGTTGAGGGCAATAAAGTGTCGGAACCTCACTTCACTCGGCCGCATGCATATACAAAACAAAAGTCTAATCAACATACAACAATAATCGCTAAACAGAAAATAGGGTGCTACATTCCTTTTCAACATAAGCAATGTAAGGCCCATTCCCAAAAAGGAGCTTAAGTTTTAAAGAATCATGTTCTAAAGAATGTCAAGGCATTTTTCCCTTAGAGGCACTATCATTTAGGTGATCGCGATGCAAGGGTGGGTTTTGAATAATACGCGGAAAAAAACTCATCACGACGCGACTAGCTATGTATAACGACACGATACGCCACAATGATAAAACCCTACATCTCGAGTTTTGAATGTTATATAAGACATCAAACCTTAGACTAACCCCCTTTCATCAACCTTTTCCCCCCTCTAGATTCCCTAGATCGATCCTTTGCCACTTGTGTGTGTTTTCTAGTTTCATTCTTGCATGGAAGTGTGGCTTGAAGAGGAAGAAGAGAATAGGTGGTGCACGGGAGCAATTATCTGCCAATATCCAACCTCCATCTCTCATTTGGACTCCTGTAGGTAATAATGTTTGGTTTTATACTTTCTTGTGTTAATTTATGAGAATCAAGAGTGTTTTATGGTGTTTTGGTCTAAGTAAGAAGTGTTTTTGGAGTTTGGGAAACTCCATATTTGCAAACTTGTTTTTAAATCATTACTAGGTCTTGGACCAGAAAGAGGGTAAGCATAAACCCTCATGAAGCAATGAAAGAACCTTTGAGGTGTTTTAGATATCCTTTTTGAGCTAGTTTTGGAATTGGACATGTATTAGACATAGATGTCCATAAAGTTCTTCTTTCACTGATTAATTGCCTAAATGAATGAATTCTTAAGGATCCTAGCCTCTGACTTAACGAGTTAAGTGCTTATAATGAATGTTGGAATGTTAAGTGTTAGCGCCACTAACATCAGTGGATAGCAACGCTATCCGTTGCAAAACCCGTTTCTTAAACGCGTATAGAGCTGTAAGTGTAAGTCGATATTCATGTCTCCAAACTAAAGCGTAGTACGACCGAAGCGGGCACTCTGGTTTTCTATCTGAGATGAAGCCAACTCGCAACGGACGAATAGGAGATTTCGTTCACTTCAAATGAACCGCTTTATGACTGTAACGTCCCATTTTTTAGAGTAAATTAAATAATATTTACAAAACCATTTTAAATAAAACACATCATTTATTTATAAAACCCTCAATCATAAACATCATTCAAATCATTTAAAAACATTTCATTGTTAACAAAATTCATCAAACCGCGGAAATCAAGCTAACACCAAATCAAATAAAACATAAGTCCCTAGAAGAAGCTACAACAGTGTGTACATGTCACGCCTTGCCACACCCGATGTGCCTGAAACAATGGTTTTAAAGGAACAAGGGTAAGTACATAGTTTAGTGAATTCAACACATACACGGTATATCAATCATACATACTCTACACTTATCAAAGGCACACCGCACAATCAAGTCACACAGCAGAATTATGGCAACCAGCATAATCATGGCACACAACATAGTTATGGCACCCAACACAATCAAGGCACGCAACACAATTCTGGCATACAACAAAATCAGGGCACATAACACCAACATCGCAATAAATTATGACCACTCATGACACTCACACACCTACTAGACCTCCCCATAGCCTAGTACTAACCCACTACCTCCCTAACAACACACATTTGCTACAGCAAAAGATGTATAACATCAATAAAACATAGTGATGAACTCACCTCAAATCAGTAAGGCAGAAATCCATGCAGCAACTTCGAGAATCTAACCACTCTCAAACATGCACACCTTATACTACTATAAGGTATATTAAGTTATTATATGGAATAATAACTAAGCCTTACCTTAATTATATACTTGTAGTACTAAAATACTTGTTAAGTTCATTTTTAGCTTTTAGCCCTAAACATAGAGTGTGTTGATGACCCCTTTAGCCTATCCTAAACCCAACAAATCAGGGATATTTTTACACAGTCACTTTGTTCATCATTTTACAATTCCAAGCACATAAGGTACTTGTTATAATTATTTTTCCTCTATTTTATACGAATTAAACAAGTTAGGGTATCAAATCTGACAATCCCAGACCAGTCTTTGAAGGTTACCAATTCCACTTAACCATGTTCGGAATTAGATAAAACCCTTTTGGTGGAGTAAACTACACTCCAAAACCTATTCAGGGACATATGATTAGACGATGATGGATACATGCATTATTTTACATGATTTTTCTAAGATAATCCAAAAACAGGGGATTTTCCACATTCATACAATGACACTATGGTTAGGGTTTTGAATCGTAAACCCATTAAGACGACAAGGTTAGGATCTTATAACTTCTTAAATCATGACATTAATGCCCAAACGCCTGATTCTTAATGCTTTGAAGCATTAAGGGCTTAATAAGGTGCTTTTGTGATTTTTCACAATTAAACCCTTATTAACCCCCTCATAGTGCTTTGACCGTAACTCGCAAACCGTAACTCCAAATGACAAGTAGAATCGATTCCTAACAATTCCTCTATGTAATAAATATTCCAGTTCCACTTCAATTTTTCGTAAAACGTTCTGCAAAAACGGGGTATTTGTCCCACCCCAAACCACGAGGGCAGAATCGTTGGAGGGTGGAGCGTTATACAATATCACCATAATTGAATACATCGATCCATAAGTAAAATAACAACCATCATACATTATAATTAGATAATTTACATGTTCCAAGTGTTAATTGTTACAAATCTAATTACTTGTATGATAAACAAAATAGTAAGAGTGATGTCTTCGGATCCCAATCCAAAAGTTTGTCAATCTCGACTAATGATTACCTGAGAATACAAGCGGTTTTAAAAGTGTCAACATTACGTTGTTGAGTTCATAAGATTGTGTAATGAGAAAAACCCAGTATTTCCTTACTGAAACCCGAAGTATTTGTAGGCAAGAAAAACAGTATTTTCTTAAACATTATTGTAGTTTTAGAACCATATAACTAGAATTATCAATGCATAACTGATTTGTAAATTTCAACTCATATGTCTCCGTTTCAAGACCATAAGATATTATTGTCTCATAATTACTTGTGACATAATCCATGAATGAATTCCCTGAGCACGGGTTGGTCCAATACTCAAATCTCAATTTCTAAGCACTCATGAATGTTGCAGCAATTCTATTGCTATGTCTAACTCCTTAGACAACCTACAACTCAATTCATGACAGTCTTAGTTTACTACTTACTTCCGAAAGTGTGACCGAATGTGAATGTTTGAATAATCTAATTATTCGGGAAGTAAAACATGCAAAATTGAAACACAATAATGTAGTATTGACAATTGGCAGTAAACAATACTCATAAATAATTCTGCTTTATTTAATCACCAAATTTAATTACATTTCTTTGCTACAAGTTTCGAAATATCTATCTAATTGCTAAAGCTAATATCATCCTTCAGCCTAATGCTCCTAGCATGCTGATAATGTTTAACTATGCTAAGAGCCTTTGTCAGAGAATCTGCAGGATTGTCTTCAGATGATACCCTTTTCACTAGGAGGTGACCTTCTTCTACTCTATGTCTAATGTAATGGTACTTCCTGTTTATATGTCTGGACTTTCCATGATCTCGCTGTTCCTTGGTTAAGGCAACCGCTCCTTCATTATGGCAAAACAGTTCCGTTTGCTCCTGAATTATCGGGACTACTCCAAGGTCGCTGAAGAAATTCTTTAGCCAAGCCGCTTCCTTAGAGGCTTCATTTGCAGCTATGTACTCTAATTCATAGGTTGAATCAGTCACTATCTCCTGCTTGGAACTTTTCCATGTAACCGCTCCACCGTTCAATAGGAACACCCAGCATGACTGAGATCGATAGTTATCTCTATCTGTTTGGAAGCTAGCGTCACTGTATCCACTTACACTCAACGTATCACTGTCACCAAGGACTAGTACCATGTCTTTCGTCCTCCACAAATACTTGAGTATATTCTTAACCGCAATCCAATGTGTCCTACCCGGATTGCCTGATAGCGACTGACCATGCTCATGGCAAAGGCCACGTCAGGGCGAGTACATGTCATAGCGTACATGATCGATCCCACAGCTGAAGCATAGGGTACCTGAATCATTTCAGCTATTTCCTCATCTGTCCCCGAACTTTGAGACTTGCTCAATTTGGCATTACTTTGGATTGGTAGCTCTCCTTTCTTTGAATTTTCCATACTTAACATTTTCAGTACTTTGTCCAAGTAAACACTTTGACTGAGTACAATCAGTCTCTTCTTTCTATCTCTCAATATTCTTATCCCGAGAATATATGTAGCTTCTCCAAGGTCTTTCATGGTGAAACACTTCCCGAGCCAAGATTTCACCTATTGCAAGGTCGGAATGTTGTTTCCCATGAGCAATATGTCATCGACATACAGCACCAGAAAAGTGACTATACTCCCACTAGCCTTGGTATACACAGGACTCATCTTCGCTCCTAGAGAAACCAAACTCTTTGACTTTCTTATGGAAGCAGAGATTCCAGCTGCGAGAAGCTTTTTTCAATCCGTAGATTGATTTCTCAAGCTTACACACCCCATTAGGAAACTTTGCATCCTCAAAACCCTCTGGCTGATTCATGTAAACATCCTCAGCCAACTTCTCGTTAAGAAAAGAGGTTTTGACATCCATCTGCCAAATTTCATAGTCATGAAATGCAGCTATGGCAAGCATTATCCTAATGGATTTTATCTTGGCCACTGGTGAGAAGGTTTCGTCAAAGTCAACCCCAGGGGTTTGAGTGAAACCTTTCGCAACCAGTCGAGCCATGAACGTGTGTACCTTTCCATCAATGTTAGTCTTCTTCTTAAAGATCCATTTGCACCCAACTATCTTTCGACCTGGTACATTGTCAACCAAGTTCTATACCTGATTGTCATACATGGACTTGATCTCGCTGTCCATTGCCTCTTTCCATTTAGCAGCCTTAGGGCCTGCCATTCCTTTCTTGTAGTTAGTTGGCTCATCTAGATTTATCAATGTACCATCACTGATAAATGTGTTACCATCTGAAGTGATATGCAATCCATACAACTCAGGTGGCATGCTAACTGTACCGGAGCGTCTAGGAGGTAACGAACTGATTACCGGTTCAACAGAAACCACTTCCTCAGGTTAAGGGCTAGTATCATCTAAGGTTGCTTCATTCGTAGACTCCTGTATTTCTTCAAGGTCAATGGTTCTCCCACTGTCCTCTTTGAATATGAGCTCTTTCTCTCGAAAGACTCATCTTCGTGCTACAAAGACCACGTCCTCGCTAGGTCTGTAGAACAAATATCCAAAGGATTGCTTTGGGTAACCAATGAAGAAACATCTCTCACTTCTGGCTTCGAGTATTTCATGAGTCTCTAGTCTTACGAAGACTTCACAACCCCAAACCTTAATATGTACCAACGAGGGAACTTCCCCGTTCACATCACGTGAGGTGTTTTGGCAACCTTTTTAGTAGGGACAAGATTGAGGATATGGGTGCCTGTCTCTAAGGCATACCCCCAGAAGTGAATGGGAAGAGAGCTTGACTCATCATGGAACAAACCATGTCCAACAAGGTTCGGTTACACCTCTCAGCCACACCATTCAATTGTGGCGTCCTAGGAGGAGTCAACTGTGAAACTATTCCACATTCCTTAAGATAGTCTAGAAACTCGATACTAAGATACTCATCGCCTCTGTCGGATCTAAGCATCTTTATCTTCCTACCCAACTGATTCTCGACTTCATGTTTAAACTCTTTGAACCTTTCAAAGGTTTCAGACTTATGCTTGATTAGGTAGATATAGCCATATCTACTATAATCATTAGTAAAAGTCACATAAAATCGATTTGCATCCCCTGTGTTTGTCCTGAAGGGTCCGCACACATCGGTGTGTACGAGATCCAACGGACCTTCACCTCTTTCACAATATCCTGTGAAAGGTGATTTACTTATCTTTCCGAAAATACAATATTCACATTCATCATCTGGCCTTAGGTCAAATGATTCCAACACTCCATCCTTTTGGAGTTGGGCGATGCGTTTCTTGTTAATGCGTCTAAGACGACTATGCCACAAGCATGATTTGTCTATTCCATTAGATGAATCAATTTGAAATACACTATTACCTAAGTTGTCTACACACATAACAATTTCATATACACCATGACAAGGTAAGCCATTAAATATAAAAACACCATTTTCTAAGCCGAAATAGATCTATTCACATTGTCAAATGAATATCTGTATCCTTGTCTAAACAATGCATGAAATGAAATAATATTTCGAGCCATATCTGGCGAGTAGCAACAATCAATTAAATCTAATCTAACATCATCACTAAGCATAATACTATAAACTCCTATGCTGGTGATAGGTGAGGATCGCCTGTTTCCCATGATCAAGTTCATCCTTCCATGCTCCATTTCCTTACTTTCTTTTATTCCATGTAGATCAGAACAAATGTGAAAACCACATCCTGTATCTAGGACCCAAGAATGAGGAGATGATGAGTTATCAGAGATTGTGTATATACATGTAGACGATGGCTTCAATTTGCCATCCTTGATGTCTTGCAGGTACTTACGGCAGCTTTGTTTCCAGTGTCCCTTCTCATTGTAATAGAAGTAATGGACATCTTTGGGATTCGAGACAGAAGGAATATCAGAACCGGACTTTGCCTTAGCGCCATTGCTAGATGACCCGACATGGGACTTTCCCTTCCAGTTTTGTATTGGAGGACCTTTCCTCATCCTCCCCTTTCCCTGTCCAATAGCCAGTACGGGAGCATTGCTAGAAGCGGAGGATACAACTTTACCCTTCCTTCCAGCTTCAGCAGTCTGTAGCATATTGTGCAACTGTGCAACGGTAGTCTCACTGTTGTTCAAATGATAAGCCAAGATAAACTGGTCATAATAACTGGGCAATGAGTTCAGGACTATGTCAATACCCAATTCCTTGTCAAAGTACACATTCAGTTTCACAAGGCGTTCCACGTATCTTTGCATTCTTTGCACGTGGCCGTAAACAGACTCTCCCTCATTCATTTTGCAAGCCATGAGTGCCTTGACTACTTCCTACTTTTCCTGACGAGCTTGCTTATGGAACTTTTCCATAAGGTCCTTGCTCATCTCGTATGGCCAGTAGTCCTTATAGAACCTTTGCAATTCGGGGACCATAGTGGCTACAATGATGCATGCCACTTTCGTAGCATCGTCGTAGTGTTTCTTGAATGAGGCACATTCCTCGGGAGTAGTGGTTTCTTGATCAATCTTGATGAGCTTTCTTTCGAGAACATTGTAAGTCTCAATATCTCACACTGTATCAATCTAACACTCAAAGGTGCAGAATCCCAATGAGTGAATCAATCCGAAAAAAAAATAACAATCAAGAATACGGATTACTACAAACCTTCAATGCACTCTATTAATGATTAACAGACGGATATATATGGTTCTTGAAGATTTCTTGAACAAAGATCTCTCAATATGCTCCTAAAACAATCCTCCAAACGGCTAACCAAACAAATGACTAACAATACACTATACATACTAGCCGAACACATGACCTAGCCCAACAGCCAAGCCCAGCCGAAAACGTTTGGCCCAACCCACTGAAAACCCATGGTTTTCGGTCAACACCAACGAAATCAAGGTGGTTTTCGGTCCCTAACTGGCAACCCATTTTAGCCCAATTAACACTTCTTTTTAAGCCCAAAATGAAAAAATTAAACCATAATAAGTTATGACCCAACAATCTCCCCCTTGGTTTAATGCTTTCATTTGTCTTCAGACTTCTCTTGAACTTGGCTTCGGTTGAACACTGCAGCAACATTCTATCAATCTCCCCCTACAAAAGTAGCGGGTGCAAATGTTAATAGCTTTCTGAACTTTGTAGACACAACTTCATCTTCGGTATTGAACTATCTTTAGATTTAACTTTGAACGCTCATTGGGTGTATAGGCTATAGGTCTTGAATCAGCACATCCAGCTTTTGATATGACTTTGACTGGAACTGGAGTCTGACTCTGCACTTCTTGATCACATAAAGGTATGAGTGTAGCAACAGAAACTGTTTGAGGGGGAATTCAATGCAGCTTGTCGCATGGAATTACGCTTTACCTTTCTCTGGGGTTGAAATGATTGTGTTGAAAACTTGAAACTTCACTTCTGGCTCCATCACTTGAAAGACTTCATTGGATTGTCTTCGACTATACTAGCGCGTAATGACAGCCAAAAATCCTGTGGGTCACAGAGTTATTAAACTCTCACCACAGTTGTTCAAGGACCCAGCCTTGGCTCAGGAGGAGACTACTCGCAGTATCTGTGTGAACCCGGAGGAACGCACTGTGATTGTTTGAGTATCGGAGAACTACTCATGGCCGATTTGATTTTGGCCCCTGCATATCCTCGATCAAAGATCTCAATCCAGTTATCAAGTCAACAAGTTGACTTGGCTCTTGGCGAGTCGTTCAATGGTATCCAAACTCTACGGAGTGTACCATGCTAGTGCCAATTTTGAATCCGGTGAAGTGTTGGGGTCTCACAGCTATTGTGGTAATCAACAGCGATAACTAACCTAGAGTTTTGATGTTTCATCAATGCGAGGTAAAATCATATTGAGTCACGAACATCTTTATTAGAAGAAAAATTAGGGTCAAGAGTGGTATGAGCGTGTAATTTGTCTTGGTTACTAGACATACCCATCGGCTAGACTTTTAAATTGTCATCAGTGTATGGTTTATTCCACTAAGTCATCCAACTCTTGAATTAGAAGCTTTGTTGGTAAGAATGGTTGTTGATGCCTCACATCTACTACTGGTATTGTAGCAGAGATCACTGGCATAGAGTTTCGAAATATCATCACCGTTTGGTTTTAAATGATGAATCGTCTATTTCTTGCAACAGAGAGATAGAGGTGTTGCGAATGGGTTGGTGCGTGTGATAGATTACAATATGCAATCTAACCATCGACACAGAATGTTTAACTCTCGAATATGAGTGGCTTAACTCAAAGTGTCTAGAAGTTTGTGTTATAGAAAACTTAAGGTTGGTTAGAGAGAAAAGTTGTTAGTGCTTCAAGCTTACCATGGTGTAATAGTAAGAATCACTAGCATATGAGTGACCTCAGCAGTGAGTGGTATAACTCAGTGCGTCGTCGGTGGGTAAGGAATGTCTTAGTGATTCACGGTGATAGTGAGTCACATCTTTGACATGAAGTTTTGATCTGTATTCCTGATTGGTATTTATCAGGAACATTGATGATCGTACAAATTGTGTAAAGAAATATTTTTGGATTTTTAATTTTGAAATAGGAAAAAGATAAAAGTAAGACATATTTTTTGGATTTTTAATTTTCTGAAATATAAAGACATAAACAGAAAAACATCTTTTTGGAGTTTTGAATTTTATAATTTATTGTTTTTAATTCTGAAAAATAAAGACATAAACGGAAAAACATCTGTTTGGATTTTTGAAATTTATAATTTTTTTTGTTTTTAATTCACCCCCTAAATTTTTGCATAGAGGAGAATGTCCGAAAATGAACAAATTTAACTAGAAACAAAAGGCAAATATACAAAAATTCAAAAAAATTGATTTTTCAGTCATCTAAACGATCGAAGTTCAAAATTCAACATACCGTTAGATACGATCCCCACGTGATCTTTCCTTTCTTCTCTCCCGCAACGGAAACATACTCTCCATCAATGATTTGAATGTTGTGCAGTTGAGAGACGTCTACTGTCATGTGCTTGGAACAGCCACTATCAACTAACCAAGGTCTGATGATATTCCTCTATAGCTGCTCCTGCACAAGCTGCGGGATTAATTTGTTTCGGGAACCCAGCCCATTTTGAAACTGGGTTGACCATTATCATCTACACACTTGACTCTTTCCCATGACATGTACTGTTTATCATATAAGAATGAAGAGTTAGCATGATTATGTGATGAATTGGAAGCGAGGCCTTTTGGTATCCATCGGTAGTTTGGCTTGAGTCTCTTGTTGTTTGAACCGATGGGTGTATCTGTTGGATTAGGTGTCTAAGCCATGACTTTACAACTATATTTATCTGGTTAATTGAAGCAAAGTCCATTTGGGTTGCCCTCATAGCTGGAGGTCAGGATAGAGTTCAGTAGAGTTAAAGGTTGATTTATTAATTGTGTAATAAATCAATAGAATTAATTAAATGGTTTATTAATATATTTAAGTGTTAATATATTAATTAGAAACTATAATAATTAATTAAGATTCAATCTAGAATTAATTGGATTTAATTTAGTGATTAAATTAATTAATTAAAAGTGTGAGGACTAGTTTGTATTTATTCAATAGTTGAATAACTGGCAAAGAGAAGTCCAGGGGCCAAAAGTGGCGCCACCCTTGGAGGCTTCTCTAGGGTTGGCGAAAACCCTAATTAGGGTTTAGGGATCTGGTCCAAGTGGTCAACAGGCTTGCTCACTTGGAGGCTCCTTAGGGTTTCAGGTGTAACCCTAGGAGGCTATAAAAGGAACCCTCTGGCTCCCCATTATTCACGCCAAATTCTCACAAGGATTACTCTGCTGGACTGTCTTCTCCATTGCTGTGGGTATGACTTTCATTTGAGGCAGGATACTTTTGCTGCTAGCTTCAAGAACAAGATTCAAAGGTTGGTTCTTCTGATTTAATCTTTAGAAATTATTGTTGGCCTTTAGGTTTTTAGTTTATTATCTTCATAGAAGAAAACATAGATCTTTCTAGGGTTGCATGTGAACCATAGGTATTTTGTGTTCATTGTTTGCTAGAAAACCCTTCAGTGGTATCAGAGCTTAGGCTGTTTTCTTGTGTTTGATATAAACTGCTTGTTTGATCAAAGGGTTTTCGAAAATAAACCCTTGGGAGGCCTAATTTTCGTCCATGGTGGCTAGGGTTTCAAAACCCTAGCCTCCCATGCCTTATCTGCGAATTGCATGCTGCCTAGAATACTTGGTTGTTATTTTTGGTAACTAGATCTTCTGAATAACTTGAACCTTTATTCCTTGCATGTTAATTTCGAGATTTTGGCTAGGGTTTCCTAACCCTAGCCGCCACCCTTGGTCCCCCCCCCCTTGATTTGCTTGCCTTTTATAAGTAGGTTGTTATTTATGGTAATTATTGGATAATTAAATAACTGGAACCCCTTATCTTTGCATGCTGATTTCGTGACCTAGGGATAAGGGTTAGGAAAATTAATTTGATTAATTTTTGTGATTCCCTTATTAGATTTAATTAGTTTAATTAAATTGTTTAATTAAAAGACCAATTAAATCACTTAAAGAATTAATTAAATTTTCGAAAAATAGATTAAAATTTGCGAAAATTCTAATTAAATTAATTCTAAAATATTTTAATAAGATTAAAATATATCTTATATATTTATGATTAAAAGTTAACATTTATATATAAGAAAATTGGTTAGTCTTACCGCTAGTAGGCCTCATTCAAAAAACTGTCCTATAAAGAGGGTATAAGGCGACTGACTATAAAATGTTAGTCTAATGGGTATCCACTCTTACCCACCGCTCTCTTGGTCAGTCGAGTGTCGTTAGCCGAACGGGTTTGATAGAACCGCTAAGCCTCTTAAAAGTATAATGCTATAATTGAAAGTACTAGAACCTTGAACAAAACCCAATCTAGTTACTTTAGGATAAAAATGTGAATTGGTGCTAATCCATGGAATTGCACATTGCACTTTGTGGAACGTTGGTGGAGCGTGTGTGGTTTACCGGCACGCCAACAGGGGTCCGCAAAGAGTTGCAATGGGTTTCTCGATTTTGTCATTATTAACGGAGCGTGTGTGGTTAACCGGCACGTTAATTAGAGATGACAATTGACTTCGAGAGTACCGAGCGAATTTGCATGGTTATTCACACCCGGTTTGTGATCCTCGGCATCCCAGTCACAAACAGTGGGGCACATCCGAGACTAAACATGCCATTGAACAGTTCAATGTGTCTCAACAGATCTAGGAATTTCATAAGATGAAATTGATAAGTGTATTATCTACCTTAATGACCATTATGTTGTGATTACGGCATCCCTCTTCACACCATAGTTGGGGTATTTTGGGTCCTAGCCTTAATAAATAATATATTGGGTAATTATTTAAAGGATTAATTAAACTAATAAAATTCTGTTTATTGTAGATGTCTGAATCAAGTGTCTATTCTCCTCCCTCTCCTCCTTCACCCACTTCTGAGAGCATCAGAAAGCACCTGCCTAATATGGTAAGGCTGACTGGCCTTAACAATATGGTATGGCTTCATAAATAGAGAATAGTTCTCTGTTTTGCTGGCAAGCCATATCTGACTGAGTGTCCGCTCCCCAGAGTATGACATCACACAGTAGCTTGTGATGAGCATGACTCCTTGATTGTAAAGTCAAGGAAAGTTCGTTACCTAATACTATTGATCATTGACCCCGATTTCCGCAGGAATTTAGAATTCCTAGGGTCAGATAAGTTAACACAGCTAGTCGTGGAAAAGTTCCATGAACTGATTGAGAAAGGACGAGCTAAGATCTTCAAAGAGTTTGAAGTGTGCAGGAAGTAGCACCAGTTCACATGTTCTCAAGACTGAGAGACACACAGGTGAACTGTATAAATTTGGTTCCCTTTTGATTGGGAGTTAAAGCATTAGCTCGACTCGCTGATCCGTTCATCCTGATGTACAGGAAGGGAAACTAGATAAGACAATCGTGGATATGCATTCAATGTTGACTCTGTATGAGTCGTTCATAGAGAAGCATAGTTCCATTGATTCAGCTACTTCAGGATTGAGTCCAGTAAAAGGACACATCAAGAAATGATCCAGATCGTCTGGACCGGTTCCTCGATGTTTCATACTGGGAATCCACAGGGTGGGACACAATCACGGAAAGATTGGAAAATGCTCCGAAGCTAAACAGGATGTGTTTCTCACATTTGCTCTGTATGCATGGACTCTGTAGGATGTAGGATGTTGTTGCATAGGAGCATATTCAGATTGGATCTGAAGCTCATGCAGTTTTAGAGTTTAGTTAGATGTTGAAATCATGTTATTAGCTTATCAGATGCGTATGACATTGTCTATCATTTAATACATTGTTCAAGGATTTTGTTTTAATAAAATTGTCAATTTTCTTTTAACACATGTTGTTTGAAATATCCTTGAAATGTTGTATGATTGTGTTGAATGCATGATTAGTAATAACTTGAATATTGATACATCCAAAGGGTTCTGATTTTAGGAATTGTGCTCCTTATGATTGTTAAAGTGAATATTATAAGAATCAATTCAACCAAAGGTCCAGTTGGACAGGACTTTGGAATTATTTGACTTAGAGTCACATGATGAATTGAGTTCTTAATGTGTCAAGAAATGAATCAACCAAAGATCCAGTTGGACAGGATTTTGGAATCATTTGGCTTAGAGTCAAATGATGATTAAGTTCTTTATAAAGCACATGTGGCAATAAATAAATCACCCAAATATCCAGAGGATAGGATTTTGGAATCAGTTGACTTAGAGTCAACTGAAGATTGCAAGTCTTGAACAAAATTAACGAAGTCATAAGTTTACATAAAGATGTAAAAGACATTGAGATTAGGAGCAACAAACACATTAGTTGCTGTGTATTGCTCGAATCTCCAAATTGAACACAATTGTTTGTACTTCACGATATTTGTCATTCGGTATGACAAATATGGCTTCGCTTATCAGAATAAGTGATTGAATTGAAACCTTGAACAGTTCAAGGACTTCAAAGGAAGTACGAGATCCACAGAACCTGAGTGACAACATAAACTGGGAAAATGTTTCACAATTCATTCTCTTCCAAGAACATTAATAGCTATAATGTGTCTTAGGGAAGATGATGGAGCATTGGTCGAAACAGTTCGATCCTCGATGTATGAGATACATTGCCAATTAGTTTCCCGTAAATTAAACACTAAACCAGTCAGACCATATAAACCATATTCCAACCACATCTTAGACTAAGTAGGTATTGCAGAAACTGTCTGAAATGTAAAGCTGGGATTGTCCCACTTGTACATTAAAGGTCCAGGGTCTTGTAGTGTTCGTCCGAACCTCATGACTAGCCTGAACCTAATCATAAATGTCGTTTCACTGGCTATCCCGCTGTGCCTGTAAAAGAAGAGCTCTTTTAGAAAGAACTCATGTTCTAAGGAAACAGTGGGAGTTGGGACAGTCCTGAATGAGTTCAGGATTAGCCAAGTGAAAGAACCTTTTAGTCATCACTAGGCTTGAAGCAGAAATCATATTTCTATTTTTGTACTGCCAAAATCTTCTCTTGACCAGTAGTTTTGATCACCATCATAAGTAGTTATGATCAGGGTGACATACCGAATAGTGGTAAAACACTATAGTTGGTACGGATTTTCAATCCGACTACTTGGAAGCATTGGTGAGCCCGGTTGCTGCCAATTAAGAGAACCTTAGGACGAGATACAGTCTATGTGACAGTTTGATTGATTTTACAACTGGTCTTAAAACCAGTGGGAGTAATCATCAAAAGAAAGCAGCATCGACAGAAACATACCTTCAGAACATCTGGTTGAGTGAGACGATACTCAGAGTCATGTAACTGACTTCGAAAGAAGCGCTCTCAATAGAAGATGAAATCCGAAAGGATGCTGCATATTGTAAGTCGTTAGTGGAGCGTGTGTGGATCACCGGCACACTAATAGGAACTCACAAAGAATATGCCAGTATAAAGGTACGTGGGCCCGGGATTACCCCATAGGCATCTCGCAAGAAAGGATATTCAAATTCTCAAAATATGCCAAAGGATTGGATTAAGGGCTGAAAGATATCCATTAAGATGTCAGAAAGGTTTGGATTCTCAAAATATACCAAAAGCTCTGGATTTTATGAATAGTCCATAACCGTGTCAAAGCCAGTGGGAGTGTTGCTGTTATCTATCTCAATATGTGTGTTACATACTGTTTCTAGGAAACGTCTCTTTTCATTACAAAGTGTAATGACTTGGTGTTAAGAGACGGATCGCTAGGATCGCTATGAAAGACTTAATAAAGATACGGCATGCTCAGGTGGTTACAAACGTCTATGAGATAGATCGAAACTCTGCCAATATGATCTTGATGAGACTCAAGATGCATAGCTCAGGAAAGGAGTTTCCTGTCATTGCAAAGTGTGATGATTTGGCATGAGAGGTATGAAAGGTGCAACATACTCACATAATCCTAAGATTCCAAATAGGTTTGGAATATGACTAGATCGTATCCAACAAGTTTCTTGGATCGATCAGAAGTGTCATGAACATGTCTTGATGACTTAATGCTTAGAGCATAGTGAGTTAGATTCAGGATATGACCTGGCTCATAATACTTAATGAATGTTGTACATACGTGAGAAATCATTGGAAAATGATTGAGGTGAATGTTGATAACAATTTGAAAAGAGTTTTCAAATAAGGACTTAATGGTTAGAGAATTTCGTTGGCATTCCGATGGAGCGCGTGTGGCTCACCGGCACATCGTAACACCTCGAAATAGTCTTAGTGTGCAGTCATGTGGACTAAAAATCCCGAGAACCATGGAAAGTCAAGGTACATAGAATGGAGTTGTTAGTGAGAATGACGGTATGACCAAAATTGAAATATCATCGGAAAGATATCCGATTGGATAAAGTATATAACATTTGAATACATAGAAAGAGTAAAACGTCAAGTAGACATAGATACATAACACAAATTAAATAGTTTAAAAGGAATCTAGAAACCGATAATAGTTTATGTAAAATCCGACTTGGTGATTACCTCGTGGAGACTTGGTAATTAGGCAATAGTAGCCACCAGTCAGATTTTAAGTTTCGTCTTTGCATGTTTCACTTCCCGAATAATTTGATTATTCAAAAGTCCACAGTCGCTCATACTTTTCGGGAGTAAGTATGAACAAAGACTGTCGTGAATTGGTTTGTAGATTGTCTAAGGAGTTAGACATTGCAGTAAGACTGCTACAACGTTCATGAGTACTTAGAAATAGAGATTTGAGTATTGGATAAACCCGCGCTCAATAGATTGCTTCATGGATTACATCACGAGCAATGTTGAGACGATAATATCGTATGATCTTGAAGCGGAGACATATCAGTTGAAATTTACGAGTCGGTTGTGCATTGATGATGTGAAACGCATCGGTAACTCGATGTTATAAAACGCATTGTTGTGTACGATTTGATAAGTAAAAGACACAACCATATGAGTCAAAGCTTATTCGTTCCTTGACCCTGATGGGAAACAGATATCTGTAGGCCGCTCGATGATTTTGAAGTTGACTAAAGTGCTGGCCAGCCGGGACTAAATTGATGTGTTTAATTAGAAGTCCGAAAGTCATAAGCAGAATCGAAAATCGGGAAACAGAGTATCGGACAGAGATTGATCTCAATCCATGTCTCATGTCTGGAAATATCTTGTTGGACGAAGGATCATATGATCACTTATCTTTGGACGGAACTGACTAGGTCAGAGTTCGGCATCAGTTTCTAGGAAGCTGCAGGTTGTTTATTAATCAGAAGATAAATTAAAGTCATAGACTTATCCAAGTGAGAGACTGTTGGATTAGGTGTCTAAGCCATGACTTTACAACTATATTTATCTTGTTAATTGAAGCAAAGTCCATTTGGGTTGCCCTCATAGCTGGAGGTCAGGATAGAGTTCAGTAGAGTTAAAGGTTGATTTATTAATTGTGTAATAAATCAATAGAATTAATTAAATGGTTTATTAATATATTTAAGTGTTAATATATTAATTAGAAACTATAATAATTAATTAAGATTCAATCTAGAATTAATTGGATTTAATTTAGTGATTAAATTAATTAATTAAAAGTGTGAGGACTAGTTTGTATTTATTCAATAGTTGAATAACTGGCAAAGAGAAGTCCAGGGGCCAAAAGTGGCGCCACCCTTGGAGGCTTCTCTAGGGTTGGCGAAAACCCTAATTAGGGTTTAGGGATCTGGTCCAAGTGGTCAACAGGCTTGCCCACTTGGAGGCTCCTTAGGGTTTCAGGTGTAACCCTAGGAGGCTATAAAAGGAACCCTCTGGCTCCCCATTATTCACGCCAAATTCTCACAAGGATTACTCTGCTGGACTGTCTTCTCCATTGATGTGGGTATGACTTTCATTTGAGGCAGGATACTTTTGCTGCTAGCTTTAAGAACAAGATTCAAAGGTTGGTTCTTCTGATTTAATCTTTAGAAATTATTGTTGGCCTTTAGGTTTTTAGTTTATTATCTTTATAGAAGAAAACATAGATCTTTCTAGGGTTGCATGTGAACCATAGGTATTTTGTGTTCATTGTTTGCTAGAAAACCCTTCAGTATCAACAGTTGATTTCGAAACAGGACTGCCCCTTGACTTGTGCTTATGTTGCCAATGTGAGCTCGAGGACGATCCTTGAGTTGAGTTCGACTTTACCGATTTCGATTTGGCAGAGTCATCCCTCGAATCGCTCTTGTGTCCTTAGGGGCCTGCTTCTTGGCCTTTGCTGTGTTCCAATCACCGTCGTGTGACCGTGACCTCGAGGGTTTTCTTTTGCAAGAACTCCCTGTTGGCACATTCTGCCAGTGTTGTGCATAGAAGGGAATGTATGGACAATATGGACAATTCCTAGCGACGTGACCTACAATTCCACAATTAAAGCACGTTTGTCTTTTCAAGTAAATGAGATTGTGACTTGGTCCTTGCCCTTTTGAATTTGTTAAAGAGTTGCCACAAGTACAAGCACAACCACATTTACTGGGACTAGGTCTTGGTCCAAACGAAACTTCCCCTTCTTTCACAAACTTTTATGGTTTGAATTTTTAAACTACTTGATTTTTAGAATTCAAAGCAACACCACAAGTTTTTTGATTTTCAGAAGTTGAAGTGTCTTGGTCCACACGTTCATTAGATGTAACTGTAGATGAAGTGTTTAAAGAGTTCTTTTCAAGACTGGACTTGTCATCTTCTTTCTCAGTTTCATCTGTACACTGAACAAAAGCATTAGTACTGTTTATCTCAACCTTCTCAGCCTCGGTGGATTTTTCAGCTACAAATATTTCATTCAGAATCAAGGCGTGGGGTGAAATTGTTATTGAAAGGAGGTGGCACGCTTTTATACCCCAGACCCTTGTTGTCGTCCAATTTAAGCTGATGTTCGATCATCAATTCGACCATCGCGCTTGACCCTTCGAACATCATAAAAATAAAACCAGTATCTTGAAGTTTAGCTTTCAAAGAGTCAAGCTCAGCAGTCAATTTGACAATATCCTCATTGGCAAATCTAAGATGACAACTTTTAATGCTATATTCTTCTTGTAATTTATCAAAGTCTGACGTCTTGGCTTCCAGTTTTTCATGAAGAGGTTTCAGTTTCCTTTTAGTTTTGTAAACAAGATTTTCAAGATCAAATATTTCTCTGAAAAGTTTATCGTTTAGTTCACGGTATTTATTGATATTAATTTCATATTCTGAACAACATGAATTTTCATACGGGTCCATTGTCGTGGAGGCCATTTAAAAGTTCAAGTTGACCGATGACCCTTCAAACGCCAAAATGTTGATCGAAAACTCCAAAAATTCTGCCGAAAACCCAAAATTTGACCAAGACTTTCGAAAATTTTGACCTATTCTGACCGAAATCCACTAGACTGAAAACTCCTCAGACCGAAAACCAGTGAATTCTGTTGAAAACAGCTAGCCGCCACCGAGATCCACCGAAAACTAGGAAACCCTAGATACTGACTGAAATCCCCAACTGGGCTGACCGAAATCGCAGGTGGGCCGACTGAAATCGCCAAAACCTAACCGAAAACTCAGCAGCTGCCACCGAAGACGCTGAATGCAGACCGAAATTGCCAAATCAGATCTAAAAATTCCGTCCAGATCTGAAAAACACCATTTTTTGCGAAAAATATGAGTTTTAAGGATAAAAAACACTTGTTTTTCAAGAAAAATGATGAACACGAAGAACACCAAGCACCTAAATCTTCAAAAACTGTCCAAAAACACCAAAAACTCCAAGATCCAAGCACACGTTCCGAAAAAGATTGATACCAAACACCCAAATAATTGAGTTTTTAGGCTCTGATACCAATTGTAAGTCAATATCTCACACGCTATCAATCTAACACTCAAAGGTGTGGAATCCCAATGAGTGAATCAATCCAAAAACGATAATAATCAAGAACACGGATTGCTACAAACCTTCAATGCACTCTATTAATGATTAACAGATGGATACATCAGGTTCTTGAAGATTGTTTGAACAAAGATCTCTCAATATGATCCTAAAACAATCCTCCAAAACTGCTAACCAAACAAATGACTAACAATACACTATATATACTAGCCGAACACATGGCCTAGCCCAACAGCCAAGCCCAGCCGAAAACGTATGGCCCAGCCCAATTAAGGTGGTTTTCGGTCCCTAACTGAAAACCCAATTCAGCCCAATTAACTCTTCTTTTAAGCCCAAAATGCAAAGATTAAACCATAAAGTTATGACTTAACAAACATACTCTTTGTCCTTGAACCTAAGCGTCATCTTGATGTTTCACATCCAATCGTTATAATTGGTGCCATCTAATGTCACCTTCGAACAAAGAAAAAGGATCGAAGTAAAGTTGGTGTTATGGTTGGAGTGGGGAGCGGATAGTGTAGCAGAAGCTTCAGGAGTAGACATCTATAAAAGAAGGTAGTTTTGATCAAACAGTGGGAATCCATAATATTTAACCCAATGATAAATATTAAGGCTAGGATCCAACTATGTAATTTCACAACTTAGAAAAGGGACGCCGTAATCTAATTGTAAATTACATAAAGGTAGGAAATGACGATTTACCAATTCCACTGCGGAAGATAATCATATTAAGTGAAATTCCTAGATCTTTTGAGATTCGTTGAAAATTTCAATGATATGTTTAATCTTGGATTATGTCCTTCTATTTGTGACTGGGATGTCGAGGATCACAAACAATGTGTGAATAACCATGCAAATCACTTGGTACTCTCATTGTCGTTTATCATCTCGATTGATGTGCCAATTAACCACACACGCTCCATCAACAATGATAATTTATGAGATACCCATTACCACTCTTTATGAATCCCTATTAGTGTGTCGGTTAACCACACACGCTCCACTAACGATTCATAAAGTGTAATGTGTGATTTCATGGGTTAGCATACATTTTCACATTTTCTTAAAGTAACTAGATCGGGATTTATAGAATGTTCTAGTACTTTATCTAATAGCATTATACTTTTAATAAGATTAGGTTTGTCCTATCAAATCCGTTCTGCTAACGACACTCCACTGATCATGGAAGCGGTGTGTGAGAGTGGACATCCATTCAACCGTCATTTTATAGACAGTTTCCTTATACCCTCTTATAGACCAATTTTGTGAATGAGGCATACTAAAAATTTGATTGACTTAATCTTACATATAAATATTAATCTTATAATAATATATATAAGATGTATTTTAAACAATTTAAAATATCTTTAATTTAATTGCGTCTTTTAATTAACTGTTAATTAAATTAATTAAATCAAATAAGGATCACAAAATTAATCCAATTAATTTTAATCCTAATCCTTGCCCACTAGGTATTTTCGAAAACTAGGCCAATGGGTTTCCAATTATTAATTAATCACATTTACCAAAAATAGAAAACCCTAGAGGAGGCCAACAATTTTCCAAATACACATGGTGGAGGCCAGGGTTTCAGAAACCCATTGTCAAAATCGACAAGCAAGGGTGCAATGGTTAAATTTTTATTAAACCCTTAAATCCAATTTTCAATAATAGTAGTTCAACAGAAAAACAACATGGTTCTGATACCACTGATGGGTTTCTATGCAATCAATGAGCTTTAATCCTAAGTTCACATGCACCTTATAAGGATCTATGTTTTTATCAAATTGAACCTATAACTAAGGCCAAATTAAAATTACAAAAGAATAATTTTATACCTTTTGACCTTTGGAAGCTAGCACCACAATTGTCATGCCTCTAGTGGCTCACACCCAAGAACTTTGCAAGCTAGATGAGCAAGAGAGGGAGGAGGAGGCTTCTCCTTTTTTGGCATGAATATGAGGGGTGGGGAGAACCTCTGTTTATAGTCTCAAGGTGATAAACAATAAGGAGTATAACTGCCTTATTTAAGATTCTGATATGATAAGGCTTTTATCAGATAAAGGGGTCTGCTTATCACTGCCATAAAAAACCCTTATGCGTTTCGAAATCCACAAGGCTCCAAGCTTGTGATTTCATCCAACCCATTAGGTCACCCACACTGTCTATTGCCGAGCTATTGAATAATTACAATTTAGCCCCTGCACTTTTAATTAATCCAATTAATCCTAATTAATTTCTGATTAATTATTAATTAAATATTATGATTTCTAATTAATATATTATTCTCATAATATATTAATAAATCATTATCTCTCTCTCTCTCTCTTTATTTATCATCTAGTCCTTTGCTAGTTATAAGGGCAACCCAAAAGGACTGTGCGGTTGTCAATTTAAGCATAATTCTAAATTATAATTATTGCTTAGACACCTTAATCCAACATCCCCAAGGTGAGAAGCTTGGTCTGATAAATTCGTTATCTAATAGTTCATGTAATTAACTAGATAACTCTTGCATCTCTACTGGGGCCAATCTGTATGGAGACTTTGCTATGGGGGCTCCTCCCGGGATTAAGTCAATTCTGAACTCGACTTGTCGGGTTAGTGGTACTCTCGGAAGGTTTTCTAGAAATACATCAGGAAATAGTGTTTTAGCTAGTGGTCGGCTTGTATAAAATCAAGAACAAATTGTCGAGGCCCTCAACGATTCTCCCTCCCATCAACAGCAACACATATAGCCCAAAAGGGCTTCTCATGCAAGAAGTTATGTTTTTGGCAATATAGGTCCCTCAAGATTGGTTTATGAATTTTAATTAGCCCAAATTCTCATAAATCCAAATTTTTAGTTTCCTAACTTGACACTTTCCAGCCCTCCAAATTATCCACTTTAATTTAGCATTGTTATTTTGTTGTTATTATTATTTATATTAATAATTTAATTATGATTTAACACTACAATCCACTTTTCGAATAAATTTCTATCTCATTTTATTTTAAAAATACGCAATTAGATTAATTAACGCTAATCTTAACGTTACCCCAAAAACAGGGTGTTACAACGGTCGTTGCTGTAATTTTGATCGATCAATTGCCTCGTCCGATGGCATGGATTCAGGAGGCTGTAAAGAGAAGGTTGCTTACGAGTTTGTATTGAATCTGGTATCGAGACAAATAAGAGGAAATGCTAATAGAAGCATATGCGAACTGAAGTGGGTTAATCAGCAGAAGCCATACTTTTCAGGGTTGGTGCGAACAGGAAGAGGATCTCCTCATCTGAGTGAACTCTCCTCATATGGAACAAAGCAAGGTAACCGGAGCGAAGAAGTCTTTGACTGGCCTTCCGTCCCGTTTGGCAACCCTTATGAAAAAGAGAGTTTCACTTTGGATAGTGCTGACTTGAGAAGCATGGTGCATGATTCTGTCAATAGATTTTATGGGATCTGATTACCTAAACCATCCCTCTAGAGTGGTGGTGGGATCATCTTGGACCGAACTACGTTAAATACTTGTGTCGTTCAGTTTTGCTTCTTGTGTTAGCAATTCACCACGTCTTCTCAGACCCATTCTTCTAGTGTATGTGTGCTTGCTCATAAACGTTGCACATAGATCAAGAGTGCAAGATTCGTCCAGGGATCCTAACACAAACCATTTGTTATTACATTTGGAACACATACAAATAATTTGAAGAACGTACATCTCGTGAATAATTCTTCTGTCAATACTATTTGATTTAGCAAATGCAAAATCTAATAAACAAGTAAGATGGTAACCAAATTCTGGACAAAGAGAACCGTTTTTAATGGCTCGCATTGTGTACGTCCATTCTCTATTCGACGACAAAATCAAGCTATAACAAAAATCAATTGTTATTATATTATATTTAAGCATATAAACAACAATATTCACATATTAAGCCCATAAAAACAATATAGATATTTCCGCATAATTCTCATTATAATATAACATAATACGTTAATTTGAAATTCATGCGACAGGGTGTATTCTAAAACAGCGGTGATATATATGTTCATAACTAGGAATATAGAAGAAATCAAGGCTTCTTGTATCTATATTGAAAGTTTTTCACTCAATATAGCTAGGGTTGGATACGTCGTTATTATTGTATCATGGTTAGTATGGCATGTCTCGGTTAAATTGTCAAAAGCATAATTTTTAGAAAACCTATTATCCTTACCAGATAGTAAGCAAAGTGGAAGAGGATTCTAAAAGTATGTTGTGTTGATATGAAACAAAATTCAAAGTATAACGCTATATTTGGATATTATATTAAAAAGTTCTTGCAAAAGAATATTAAAATACAATGTACAAAATTACCAATGCAAGAAAACACACCCGAAAATCTAGCATATCATGTATAATCTCAAACAGACCAAGGATAGTTACTGCAACTTTAGAAAAAAGGGAACCATCGATCGAATATACTAACTTGAAATTCATCCACATAACCAACTTCAATTTTAAAAAATTATGTAACAATATTTGAATACGTACCAATATTAGTGTCGGATATTTGATAAGAGATCGATGAGCACAAATGAATGTAATTTTACTCCCAATAATAGTACTGAAAATACAACATCAATCAAGCTAGTTGTTAGATCATTTGATAATATAGTACCTGTAGTAGTTAGGATATCAATGGTAATAGTCATACTTATAATTAAAGGTAGTTGTATAACCTTTTAACATCAATCAAGCCATGTAACTTCAAGAACTCTATAACCATACAACTGTCATGTAGGTAATAGAATAGAATTTGTGAGTGTGAAGTCAGAAAGCAGATGGAAAAGAATTTATTTGTGAAATTTATGGTTAAAACTGTAGACAAACCATACCTACACACCATGAATACTGAAGACCAAATTCGAAAGTCTAGAAGAAGACAACGATCTCACACATAAAATTCAGGCAAGCTTTAATGTTGGAAACAAATAGAATGAAAGTTCAACTTATGTTAGGCATCGTAGGTTATATTTCGTCTTTGCGAGGTCGAAACAGAGTGCATAAGGGTGGAAGAGAATAAAAAATGATTCAGAACAAGGAAGCGTAATTGGATTGTGAAATCGACGAGAGAAAAGTGAGAGGAGAGAAGAGCTACTTGAGGTTGCGATGGTGGCAGAGGTATCGAATCATGAAGGCGCCATTAAAAAATTATATAGTGGGGATGTTGGAGTGCAGAACGACCGGTGATTGTGGGAGTGCAAAAGTGAACAGGAGGTAGCAGTGTGCACAGTGACAAAGGGGTAAGCATAGAGAAAAGGAATCGGGTCGGGTGGGTATATTAGGTTAATTCACTAATGGACCCACCATAAAATTTGGTATCCAACTGGACAATGGAAAAAATTGAACCTACAAACCGATGAAATTCAAGTTGTGTCTATTTAGGGATAAATATACACTCGATGTAAAGACAAAGGAATAGATTGGGGCTCATCGTGTTGTAATCCTCATGTGTCTAGTGTCTTTCTAGTTCACGTTCTATAAAATTTCCACAAAAAAGTAAACAGCGATGTTCTTTTGTATGAAATATAATGTATTGTTAATTTTATAAAAGATTGTAAAAAATATTCAACCTCTGAAAATATTGTGCGTTGTTATTTTTCAATATTTCAGTTAACCGTTAGTAAATATTGTAATGGATTACCAACGGACTATTGGTAAAATTATGATTTAAAAATAGATAACATTTACACCAACGGATTACTGTCGGAACCAAACTCATTGCATTCCGTTGGTAAACTGTCGGTAGTATGGTAACGGATTGTCACCAACGGACCGACAGATTATGATTTTGTTGAATGTCGTCGGAAAACTGTAAGTGACATTATAACGGATTACCGATGGGCGGTTGGTAAAATTGTGATTTCAAAAACAGATAATATTTTCACCAACGGATTGCCGACGGATTCTAAATTTTGTTGAATTCTATTGTTAAACCATCGGTAATATGGTAACAAATTTCCAATGGATTGTCCTCTGTCGCCTAAACCGTAGAAAAGCTGTTAATAAAATCCTGCATGTTAGGTTTTCCCAATATGTTGGAAATCGGTCGATAAACCATCTCTATTTGCAACGGATATTTTCCGACGCTGAAGTTCTTTTGCTAATACCCATATTTTCTAGGAGTGATGTGTGTGTGGACCCATTCGACGCCAATTGAACCATGGAGCTGACCGGTTCGATGGCCGATCCTATTTTCAAAAGATTGGTATACAGAGAAGGTTGTTAAGCTCTATCGTCCATGTGGACATTAGATGAGGTTTGTGTGACGTCAATTACATTTTACTGATATTGCACCGTGCAAGTTAAGCAGGCTACGTTTTCAACACTTGTCCGGCGCCCAACCTCTTTAAAATATTACAAATATCAGCTGTCGATGTCGTGTAATCTTTTTCAATCATAAATTAATATCACATAGCAAAACTCGCATGGACGCAGCAAAACATTTACATAAAAAATTTACAAGATAAAAGTTGCATGAATAACATGAAACACTTTGGAAATATCTCTATTATCAACCAAACTATCGCCTTGCGATCTTCTTGGAAAGTGCATGAACGTTGATCCAAACTAGCAGTAGAAGTGTTATGGAGGAAATGAGCGAAAGAAGAATAGCGGCTCCAACGTGGATGCAATAAGTATCGTACATATCACAGATCTTGTTCCATCTGCTATGAGAGTTTCCTTTGAGTCCAATATATGATACTCCACCTGATGCTCCGGTCGCTGCAGCCACGATACCTAATAGCAGCTGCACAATACCCATCAACTATAAGTTAGTATCCTTTTTAAGATAAAACAATCTACTTACTTCTTCAACTAAACTTATTTTCCATTGCTGATATATGGATGAAACATGGATACATTCTAAAGGAATTAGTGTGGTTCAACAGCTTACTGAATCGATTATCACAAAATGAAATTTTAGCTTTGCTGAGGTTCCTCCTGGCTTCATGAGCGCGAAAACTGATATTAAGCCGGTGATGATGCTGTATAAAGCAGCGGTCGAGAGCGCCGCCAGAAGGTATCTGGATCATAAGGACAATTTTAATATCAATTTCCGCAAAAGTGGGCAAGTGGCCATTTGGGCCAATGGATTGTAATGGTCGAAATGAATGTTACTTACATGTGAGCGGGGGAGTGACTAAATTTTCCAGTCCTAAATATTGCCAGTCCGGGTGCAATCGGAATAAGCTTAGTTTGTTTAGAAGTGACCAGAAGAACGATACCAGCCACGGCTGTTGCAAATAGCACGACCCTAAAAAACACATCAAGCAACGCATGCTTCTTCGAACCTCCTGCACCCCTATAATCACTGTATTCCGGTGGTGGTGCTGATGTCTTTAGTGGTACCTCCATACCTACCGGGGAATGGGCATGTGGAGGAATAGTGGAGTCATTGGAAGCCATAGTATCGGAGATGGAGATTAAGCAAAGCACAGTTTGTTCTTTCTTCGCAAGTGTGGTTAGATGTACGGCTCGGATTCTAGTTTTATACACGCGGTAGGTCAACTTATTTGCAGGATAACGTTTAAGTGTTCACATACGCATACATAAATTCGAAATATATTTGAATGTTCACACAGTCCTTGGTGAATTGGTCAACAAATGGGTTACCAGATTTGTCTAAGGCCCTCGCTTGGTGCCTGTCACAATGCAGGGAGGTGACGTGCACCGAAGGAACCAGAATTTTTTTTGGATTTTACATAATATTTAAATTAACAAATTAAGTGTATTATAATAATCATTTAAAAAATCTATCTCTAATAAGATAATATTTTACAATTCGTAACATATTTAAATTAACAAATTAAGTGTATTATGATAATCATTTAAAAAATCTATCTCTAATAAGATAATATTTTACAATTTGTAACATATTTAAATTAACAGATAGATTATAATAAGTTGAAAATTGAAAGGTTATAGAGGTTTCAAATGCATATGATGAGAGTAAAAACTATTTTTAAAATAGTCTTTATATATAAATTTTAAGTTTATTTGATATTTTGATTTATGTTTTGGATTTAACATAATATATAAATTATTAAATTAAATGTATCATAATAATTATTCAAGAAATTTAATATTAAAAAGATAATACTTACATTTAATAACATATTTAAATTAATAGATTTATTATATTAAGTTAGAAATTGAAAGGTCATAGAGGTTCCAAATGAATACATATTACCCAAAAGGGCTTCTCATGCAAGATGTTAAAGTTTTGGCAATATAGGTCCCTCAAGATTGGTTTATGATTTTTAATTAGCCCAAATTCTCATAAATCCTCGTTTTTTGTTTCCTAAGTTAACACTTTCCACCCCTCCAAATTATCCACTTTAATTTAGCATTGCTATTTTGTTGTTATTATTATTTTTATTAGTAATTTAATTATGATTTAATACTACAATCTGCTTTCCGAATAAATTTCTATCTCATTTTATTTTAAAAATACGCAATTAGATTAATTAATGCTAATCTTAACGTTACCCCGAAAACAGGGTGTTACAACAGTCGTGGCTGTAACTTTAATCGATCCATTGCCTTGTCTGATGGCATGGATTCAAGAGGCTGTAAAGCGAATGTTGGCTTACGAGTTTGAATTGAATCTGGTATCGAGGAAAACAGGAGGAAATGCTAACAGAAGCTTATGTGGGCCAAAGTGGGTTCTGCAGCAAAAGTCATACTTTTTAGGGTTGGTGCGAACAGGAAGATGATCTCCTCATCTGAGCAAACTCTCCACATATGGAACAAAGCAAGGTAACCGAAGCGAAGAAGTCTTTGACTAGTCTTCTGTCTGGTTTGGTAACCCTGATGAAAATGACAGTTTGACTTTGGATGGTGCTGACTCGAGAAGCATGGTGCATGATTCTGTCAATAGATTTTGTGGGATCTGATTGCCTAGACCATCCCTCTAGAGTGGTGGTGGGACCATGTGGGCCTGAACCCTATAGATAGAGTTAATCATTTAACTGGAACTATATATAGTGTGTGTTCACTCAAGATTTGGGAGTACTTGTTCTTTAGAGTGAATCAATCTTTTCTACCATGAAACTTGTAATATTTCCTGAGCTATAAAATAAGAATACTCCCGTGCCTTGTGAATTTAGGTCATCTTGGACCGAACTACGTTAAATGTTTGCGTTGTTCACTTTTGGTTCTTGTGTTAGCCATTCCACACGTCTTCTTTGACCCATTCTTCTAGTGTATGTGTGCTTGCTCATAAATGTTGCACGGAGATCAAGATTGCAAGATTTGTCCAGGTATCCTAACACGAACCATTTGTTATTACATTTGGAAGACATACATCTAATTTGAAGAACCTTCGCACTACAAATAAAATGACATTTAGTGACACAAAAAGTGCCACTAAAAACCCAAAAAGTGCCACTAAATGCCCATGTGGCAATTCGTGGCACAAAAAAAGTGTCACTAAAAGCAGTGCCACTAAAAGTCTTTAGTGGCACTTTTTCATTGTGCCGCGGTTGACGTTTCGCATTTTAGTGGCACTTTTTCATTGTGTCGCGGTTGACATTTTGGGTTTTAGTAGCACTTTTTCATTGTGTCGCGGTTGATGTTTTGGGTTTTAGTGACATTTATCTGTTATGTCACAAAAACACTTTTGGGTTTTAGTGGCATACTTTTTATGCCACTATATATTTGCTAAAATAATGTCATTTTTCACATTTATTGCAAAAAAAAAAATACATTAAAAAAATAATCGTTTTTTTTTAATTTAATGGCATATGAATTACTAACAAGACAATTAAAGATAATGTAAAAACACAATGTCATTACTAAAATTAAAAATAAACTTGTTTAACAACAATATTCTAAATATTCAAAATAAAAACGTGTTCTTAGTGACCAACACCCTGTTTGTATTTGTATCTGAACATGCATCTGAACACCTACAATCAAATTTGAAAAAGTCAGACCAATTTAGATTGCTATCATGCTATATAGTGGCACTAGTAAATCCCTCTAATTGATAATGTAAAGCTTTTATCATTTCAGATTTTCCATGCGGTATTCTGGATAAAATTCCAATTTTTCATGTATATCATTACAAAAAAGTAAACCAAAATATATGTGAAAATAAAGAAGAGAGTAGTGGATTACCATTGGAAAACTACATCGATAGTTGTCCCATCTCAAAACTGACACCCCCCCCCCATTTTGTTTATTTTCCTCAAAATTATTTTGATCACCAATAAGCAATTCATGAAAAAGTTGAAAAGTGAAATCTTACCATTCTAAAAACATCTGAAGATGAACCCATTCCTGCAAGCATCAGGGCAACCTGGTCAACATATCCAAAAGCAGAGTTAGCAAATATCATTTTTAGAAGTAAGCGTTCTATTAGGGTTTATGAATAAATTATTATTCATGTAAGAAATTATTACTCATAGATACATTTGCAGTCATACATTTACACGAAATTATATCAGAATAAAGGACTTTGTTATTATTGGTGAAAGATGCATGTATGTTGCTACTATGGGTAAAGAAATATAAGTACATCGCTATTACAGGTAAAAAGAGTAAAGTACGTTGTTGTTTCATGTAATTTGTACTTTAAAGAGACAAACCTAGTTAAGCTAGCTGTTCTTTAAACTATAGTTTGCAGCCCAAAACATCATAAAGTAATATCACCTCAAAACTTAGATGATGAAGATTGATAAAAATACCAGGATGTATGATATAACTTTTACAGAAATACTTACATTTACTCTTTCTACCCTCCGCATTTCATCTTCAAGCAAAGATACTTGTGCAGCAGAATTCCAATGGATGCAATCAACAGGGCTGAAAAGAGAAATTTTTCTCAAATAGCTGTTAAATATTCAACTAGAGGTACACATGGAATTTGTTTTTTAATTAAATAGTTAAGCATAAATGGTGATGTATACTGAAAAGAGTATGGTATTATACATTTAATTTGTTTTTACTTGACTATTTAATCATATATGTTGGTGTAATGACTTTAACTAGGGAAAAATAGAGAAAAGCACAACGTACTTTCACCATGTTAAAACAATAAAAGTAAACAAAATTTTACCAACTGTCAATGGCTTGTTGAACCAAGTCAGTGCTTCCTTGCTGATTACATGCTCTGGCTCTACGAAAATCCTCCTCTATTTCAAACATCTCTGAGCAAACATTGGCACAATTTTTGCAGCCTACAATGAAGAATAATAATTATATGTCCATAAATTTTAAAGATATGTTAATCTACTTAGAAATCAAATACAATTGGAATCTGTCAAAGGGATTGGAATCCATCATGCCTTTGATTGGCAGGAAATGGGATGAAATTTAATTCCATTCCTACGTATGTTTATATTTGGTCAAGGATTCGGAATGTAAATAGTGAAGAATGACAAAGGGTAGGTAGACATTAGCATTCTGATTAGCAAAAAATATAAAAGGAAAATAAAAGTGATTAAATTACCAAGTGTATCATAGAGAGGTACGGAAATGTAACTCTGGGCATTGCAAGCCTAATTTAATGCAAAACATGTTGGGCTGTTCAGTATCAGCACCGGCTGATCTGGTAACATCACTATTTGAATCTGATGCTGTCAAAGGGAGGATTACATGCTACTACTGATGGGTTCATCTGAACGCTATCAACTGAAGCGTGTTATAGTGTTTATCTTATTTTGTAGTTTATCTAGTTTCCATACTTATCATGTTTATAGTTGGGAGTTCCCTTGATTGTAGGGATACTCCAAATATACGTAGTTTAACTTGTATAAATATAGTGTTAGGGTTTCTCTAATTGTAACTTGGTTCATTAATCAAAAGGATCTCTGTGTGAGATCAATACGTTTTCTGTGTGTAATTCTCTGTGTTCTTATCTTTATTATTGTTTGATTGATCCTTGTATTCCAACAACTGGTATCAGAGCAGGTTTCTGAAGGTTTCTAAATCACACAAGAATGTCTTCTTTGTTTTCCTCCACTTTAAGCAACAAGATCCCTCCCTTCGATGCCAACAACTTTGGCATGTGGAAGAGCAAAGCCCTCATGGTTCTTGAAACCATGGATTATCATATGCCTGATATTCTCAAAAACAGTCCTTATGTTCCTCACTTCACGGTCATTAAAGATGGCATTCCTGGCGAGAAAAAGGCAACCCCTGTTCACGAATTCACTGAGGATGACAAGTGACTGGTCAATCTTGACACTCGAGCCAGAGTTGCTATTGGAAATTCTCTCCCATATGAGATTTATCATCTGGTCCAAAATTGTATATCTGCCAAAGAGATGCTGAGCACTCTTATTATTGCCTTTGAAGGCACTGCTGAAGTAAGGGCTGCTTAGGAGAACACTCTCAACCGAAGGTATGAACACTTCTTCGCCTACAAGAACGAATCTGTCACTCAGACTTTCAATCGCTTCAATTGTCTGGTAAATGACATGAGAAGATTCAACATTGTAAAGCATGACTCTGTCCTGGTCCTTAAGTTTCTCGACTCCCTGGATGATAAATGGGAGCATCATGTTGATGTTCTTAAAAATAGTGAGAAAATTCACACTATGGATCTCCAGAGCCTTTTTGGAAATCTCCGCAGTCATGAGGAGATCAAGGCTCAAAGGAAAGAAATCATGAGAGACAGTCAACGTGAAAGGTCTGCGGCCCTGTTTTCAAAAGGTCAGGAGGACTTTGAGTCTGACACTGCTGCTGCTGCTGAAGAATCAGATGCTGAAGATGAAGAATTTAAACACATGGCAGAACTTGCAACTCAAGCAGCTCTCATTGTCAAACAGTTCAATCAGTACAAGGACAGCAGGAGAAATGGGCCTCAACGTTCTTCTGGTGGGTTTAAACCAAATTTCTCAAACTTTAGGAAGTCAATCAGTGACAATCCTAAACCCGCTACTGACAGAAAGAATGATGGCAAGTGCTTTAACTGTGGAAGTACTGAGTACTTTGCTAAGGATTACAATGTCAAGAAAGGCAAACCAAAAGAGGAGTCTTATGAAGTCAAGTACAAAAGACTTGTGGCATCTCTTAAAAGGAAGAATTTAGGCTCCAAAGTGTTGATTGTTGAAGAGGAGAAAGAAAAATAGGAAGAAGAAGCTGATTCCTCTAATGATGAGAATCAGAACATGTGCCTAATGGCTGTGACAAGTGGATCTGCTGAAAAATCAAGTAGCAGCACCAGCACTGCTAATGCTGATGCTTCAAATGTAACACCCGTGTTCCGGATAATGTTTCAGATCAAAAATAAAAACATTAGTTACAATCTCATATAAAAATCAGCATTGTATGCCGATCTTAGAAAAATCATAATTACTTCTATAAAAATCGGATTGACCTCAAACCAGTGCACAAAGTTTGCAAATTGAGTCTAGTTTAAGTGATAAAAATTTTGTAGATCGCGACGCGACGGGGTATGGGATCGCGACGCGATCTTTGTCGGGAGTGCCAGTTGAGTGCGTGATGAAGTAAGCGCTTATGTATGAGATCGGGACGCGATCTGGGGTTGGATCGCATCGCGACGGGGGTCCAGGAGGCCTATAAATACGAGTTCTCAACCTCATTTTGAGGCACAACACACACCAAACACATATACGATATAGAGGAGTGTTTTGGTAAGTAAAATATGTTGAGGGAGGATGATGGGAGGTGAGAAACGAGTGGTAGCTAACAACGAGGTGCTCGGGAACTGTCAGCGGTTCGGAACGGGAAATGCAACAGGACTCCGAGAAAACTCCAACCTCAGGATAGGTAACGCTTGGCTTGGATCATGGGACGATCCCCGGTGATATTACCTTGTAAATTCCAGGCTGAAAACCGGGCGTTACAAGTTGGTATCAGAGCCAAGATTTGAGTGAACTAGGATAAGATCCCTAGACTCAAATTAGTGGACACAAGAGAATTGTGTGCTAAAATATGTAAAAAAAAAAAATCACAAACATATTGTGATAAATGTCGAACGTAGATAAAGCATTTATTCTAACATGATAATAAAAATGTTAGTAAACTCTTTCAGAGATAAAAAGAACTAGAGAAAATGAGTGAGTTTGTGTGGTATTTTCCAAATACGGGAAAGGTATTAAAAGTAAATCCAGATACAAATTTTGTCAAAAAAAGAAAGTTTTGAAAGTTGATTTGAAAGAAAATTTTTGGGAAATTTGAAAAGTAGGGTATAGCTGAGAAATACGAAGGATTTTGACAAGCTGATCTGAAGCTGAGTCCAAAATAATTTGGAAAATGTTTTGTAAAAGTATAAGTTGAAATAAAAATTCTAAAAGTACGAGTTGGTGGGTGGATTTATAAAAAAATATTGCGACAGCCATAGCAAAGAAAAAGTGATAAATATATGTGATGATTGGATGTGAGATGGTAAGAACTATAAGAAATGAGTTCGTGAGGAGTTATACAATCTCTAAATGAGACAAGTGTTGAGGTATGTGGTAGTACTAGACATGTCTAAGTCTAGCATGTGGATAATATGGGGTTGAGGAATTGAGAGATAAAGGGTGGCTCGACGTACTGAGCAACATAGAGATGTTCGCAAGATGCACTGAGCAGATACGCATGATCCGACGTATAGGATATGCGCGGCTCCGAGTGCTGAGCGGTGGAGTTTGAGTTATTGAGCATATACGCATGACCCGACGTACTAAGTATGCGTGGCTCTAAATGCTGAGTGGTTGAGCAGATACGCATGACTCGACGTACAGAGTATGCGCGGCTCTGAGTGCTGAGTAGGGGAGTTTAGTGAGCAGATACGTATGACTCGACGTACTGAGTATACGCGGCTCAGAATGTTAAGCAGGAGAGTATAACTTGAGATATTGGGTAAAGTAGATTATGTGGAAAATTCACCGGAGACATAAAAGAAGTAAGGCTGGTAGATGTCCTGAGTAAACATAAGACTAGGATGGATTGATTTATTCCTTCCATTCTAGAAGAATTAAGGGTACTATTTTACTTAGTCAATGTCTAAGTACCAGGGACCATCCAATCATCACTAAACAAATAAAGGTGAGGTTATAACCAAAGAATGTAATGGGGTATTTTCCCAAAACATAGTTGATTTTTCTACTGATGTAAAGGTTATTTTATGAATAGAATTTTACAAGTAGAAAGATATTTCAAAGAAAGAGTTATTTTACTGAAAAAGTTATTTTATGACTAAAGTGTGAAAGGAATAATCCTTTAAAAAGAGTCATTTTACGACTAAAGAAGTCATTGTTATGACTAATGGAAATCAAAAGAGTAAATGTTTTTAAATAAAAAAGTATCTGTTTAAAAAGAGAAGTGTGAGTAGTTACTCAGAGAAGTAATTAAGTATATACAAATTTAGTGAGTATTGAGATGACCTAATCGGTCGGCAGTTCTAGGGTGTACGTTGAGTCTTTGGGACTCGATATCATAGAGGGTTCAGAAGGGGACGAATACGTGAGTATTAGGTGGTGATAACTATGGATATGGTATCATATTGTGGGTGGAGATTATGTGGAGGCTAAGCTGATATGAGGATTCTTGTTGTCATGAGGTTGGTTGCTGAGCTTTGCAGTCGTGTGTGTTAGATGTTAAGCCTTTAGAGCGAAAAGCTGTTTATTCTGTGGGGCCACTTATACTTGTAGTTGGGACCACTTATTAGGTGGGGCTACTAGTATTGTGGTTGGGACCACTTATGCTGTGGGGCTACTTGTACTTGTGGTTGAGACCACTTATTCCGTGGGGCCACTGGTACCTGTAGTTGTGACCATTTATTCTGTGGGATTGCTAGTACTTGTGATTGTGACCACTTATTTAGCGGGGCCACATTACTAGTATATGTGGTGGGACCACATATGTGTTGTGATAATCGTATGAGCAGTAATTGTGGTAGGACCACATACAAGTGTTGTGATGGCTTTATTGGCCGACAGTTCTAACACACATACAGTTGGGTGTCTGATGAATAGCTGAGCTGTTGAGGTTGTGAAGAGCAGGGATTGTGATATGATGTGGTGAATATGTGATTATGAGTATACAATGCATAACGAGTACCTTGCATCTATGATGTCTGTGTTGTGAGTGTATGAGATTACATAACGTGTACTTTGTAGTCTTAATAGGTTGGCCTAGTTGATTAGAGGTGGTTAATGTGCCAGTATTATGGTGATACCCCTTTGAGTTTACTAATGCAACCGCATTGCGTTGAAATAGGGAGTGGTTGAGTGCAAGAAACACAAATAGTCGATGCTGGAGATTTCGGGGACGAAATCTTTTTAAGGGGGAGAGATTTGTAACACCCGTGTTCCGGATAATGTTTCAGATCAAAAATAAAAACATTAGTTACAATCTCATATAAAAATCAGCATTGTATGCCGATCTTAGAAAAATCATAATTAATTCTATAAAAATCGGATTGACCTCAAACCAGTGCACAAAGTTTGCAAATTGAGTCTAGTTTAAGTGATAAAAATTTTGTAGATCGCGACGCGACGGGGTATGAGATCGGGACGCGATCTGGGGTTGGATCGCGTCGCGACGGGGGTCCAGGAGGCCTATAAATACGAGTTCTCAGCCTCATTTTGGGCACAACACACACCAAACACATATACGATATAGAGGAGTGTTTTGGTAAGGAAAATATGTTGAGGGAGGATGATGGGAGGTGAGAAACGAGTGGTAGCTAACAACGAGGTGCTCGGGAACTGTCAGCGGTTCGGAACGGGAAATGCGACAGGACTCCGAGAAAACTCCAACCTCAGGATAGGTAACGCTTGGCTTGGATCATGGGACGATCCCCGGTGATATTACCTTGTAAATTCCAGGCTGAAAACCGGGCGTTACATCAAAGGATTTTGATTCTTCCATCATGTATCAAGGCCAGGAAAATATTTGGTATCTTGACAGTGGATTCTCTCATCATATGACTAGATACAAGTCCTTGCAGGAAGATTTTGTGAAGAAAAATGGCCCAGTAGTTACATATGGAGACAATAGTCAGGGTCAAACTAAAGGCTATGGCACCATTCGTTGTAAATCTGTACAATTTTCTAATGTTTCGTATGTTAAAGGTCTTAAACATAATCTCATCTCCATTAGTCAGCTGTGTAATGCTGACTACAATGTCTGCTTCAACAAAAGAGAATGAAATATCATCAATGCTGCCAAGGAAGTGGTTCTCTCTGCCAAACGCTGTGATGACATCTATATCCTGGATATGTTCTCAGCTGATCAATCCCTGAAGAGATGTTTCTTTTCTCGTGCACAATCTTACCTCAACTGGCTATGGCACAAGCGTTTGTCACATTTAAACTTCAAGAATATCTTAAAGATTTCCAAAAACCAGCTGGTACGAGGTCTTCCTAAGATGAATTTTGTCAAAGACAAAGTGTGTTCAGCTTGTGAAAAAGGTAAACAGGTCAAAGCTTCCTTTAAATCTAAACAGTGTTCCTCTATTGTATCTCCTTTCAGCTTGATGCATATGGACCTCTTTGGACCTGTTCATGTCGCTTCACTTGCTGGTAAGAAGTATTCACTGGTAATTGTGGATGAATTCTCTTGCTACACCTGGGTCATGTTCCTAAGGAATAAAAGCGACGCTGCTGATGAAATCATCTCATTGATCAAGAAATTAGAAGTTCTCTTCAACCTCAAAGTCAAGCAGCTGCGAAGTGATCATGGTACTGAGTTTCGCAATCAGACTCTGGAATATTTTTGTGAAGAAAAGGGGATTATTCAAAACTTCTCTGCCGGAAGAACTCCCGAACAAAACGGTGTTGCTGAAAGAAGAAATTAAACTTTGATTGAAGGTAGAAGAACAATGGTGGTTGATGCTGGTCTCCTTCAGTCTTTCTAGGCTGAAGCAATAAACACTGCCTGCTATACCCAAAACCGATCTATCATTGTCAAAAGACATGGGAAGACAGATTATGAAGTGCTGAAAGGTCGATCCCCTGACATTTCTTACTTTCATGCTTTTGGTTGTGCATGTTTTATTTTGAAACAGGGGGAGCATCAATCAAAGTTTGAAGCAAAGTCAGATGATGGCGTCTTCTTGGGATACTCTGCAATTTCCAAAGCCTTCAGAATCTTCAATGTGAATAAAAGAAAAGTGATTGAATCTATTCATGTGCGTTTTGATGAGTCAACCTTCCCTCATCAGCATGAGGTACAGGAACATTCAGTCCTTGAAGAACTTCTCAATCCCATCTCATCAGCTGCACTTGATCAAAGTCCTGTTCCTTCCGTACTACCTTCTGCTGATGATCCTTCCTCATCTTCTCCTGCTGATATGTCTCCTCATGAGACTCTCTCTCCCGATGATCTCTCTCCCGGACCCTCTGCATCTCCTGAAGCTCCCTCTGAGGATTCTGTGCCATCTGATAATACTAAAAGTATAGAAACCTCTCATTCGCATCTCATTCCAAATGTTCGTGATCATCCCATTACTGAGATTATTGGGGATATTACATCAGGTGTGCGAACTCGCAGACAAGTCACTAGCAACTTTTGCCTCTATGTGAACTTTGTCTCTTTGATTGAGCCTAAGAAGGTGGATGATGCTCTTCTTGATGCTGATTAGATTAAAGCTATGCAGGATGAACTGCATGAATTCGAAAGACACAATTTCTGGACCTTGGTTCCTCATCCTCAAGGCAAGACAATCACTGGTACTCGATAGGTCTTCATGAACAAAATGGATGAAGATGGTATTGTCATCAGAAATAAAGCTCGCCTGGTGGCTCAAGGATTCACTCAGATGGAAGGATTGGACTATGATGAGACTTTTGCTCCTGTTGCTCGTCTAGAAGCCATCAGACTATTCCTTGCCTTTGCTTCTTTCATGAAGTTTAAAGTTTTCCAGATGGATGTGAAGACTGCCTTCTTGCATGGAGATCTTCCTCAAGAGGTCTATCTAAGACAACCTCCTGGCTTCAGCAATAATGACTTCCCTGGTCATGTGTATCGTCTAGACAAAGCTGTTTATGGACTCAAGTAGGCTCCCAGGGCCTGGTATGACGCTCTGACATCATATCTTCTTGAAAAAGGATATCACAGAGGAGCTATCGACAACACTCTTTTTATAAAGAGCTCAGGTGATGACATTATTCTTGCTCAGGTCTATGTCGATGATATTATCTTTGGTTCAACCAATGATAAACTGAGTGAAGAATTTTCTGCTGTTATGTCATCGAAATTTGAAATGAGCATGATTGGTGAACTATCCTTCTCTTTGGGTCTTCAAGTCAAGCAGTCCTCTCAAGGAATCTTCATCAGCCAGTGCAAGTATCTTCAGGACATGTTGAAGAAATTCTCTTTTACTGATTGCAAGCCTGCCAAAACTCCTATGAGTACCTCAGTGTCATTATATGCTGACCCACTGGTGTTGATGTCAATGCTTCATCTTACAGAGGCATGATTGGATCTCTTCTGTATCTTACTGCCAGTCGTCCTGATATTGTCTTTGCCACTAGCATGTGTGCTCGTTTTCAAGCCAAACCTAAAGAATCTCATCTTAATGTTGTCAAGAGAATCTTTCGCTATCTTAAGCATACACCATCTTTGGGCCTCTGATACCCATGTGAGTCCTCTTTTGATTTAGTTGGTTTTACTGATTCAGATTTTGTAGGCTACTCCTTGGATCGAAAAAGTACCTCTGGTAGATACCAACTATTGGGAAATCGACTAATCAGCTAGTCTAGCAAGAAACAGTCATCAGTAGCATGTTCAACTGCTGAAGCTGAGTACGTAGCTGCTGGCAGATGCTGTGCACAAGTGCTGTGGATTCAGAATCAACTGATAGACTATGGATTCAATCTGTCAAAAACACCCATCTGCTGTGATAACACAAGTGCCATTCGCATATCTCAAAATCCAGTCCAGCACTCAAAGACAAAACACATCGAGGTCCGACATCATTTCATCAGGGACATTATTCAGAAAGAGAAGATCGAGCTCCTGTATGTTCCAACTGAGCAACAACTAGTAGATATTTTTACCAAACCTCTCGATGAACAAAAGATGCTATTCTTCATTGGTGAATTGGGAATGATTTCTCAGTAACTTATGAATTTGTAACCTGTTATTTTATTTCATGTTCATTTTTTTAAGAAAACTTAAAAACCTCAAAAAGTTTCTATCATTTCTTTCAAACCAAGTAGTATATTACAAAAGATGATCTTACATAACCTATCTCCTACTAACGCTTAAAATACTGCCACAAGGATGGATTTCCCAGGGTATACAGCTAATGGACTCTCAACTCACTTTCATCAACAAAGAGCTGGACCACAAACTGCTTTTGGTCTGTCGCCCTCAAAATGGTTCCTGGCCACCACCCTCGCCTGTACCACACCTCCACCGTGTCAAAAGGTTTGAACTCCACCAATATCTTCGTTGGTACTGGCTGAAGCGCACCCCATCCACACGAAATTGTCTTTGGCCTTCCAGTCTCACTGTCAACAAGGGTGGTCAACTTGATCTCATACTGCTCTCGCCATATCCCTGCTATCACGCCTCCATAAGTTCCCCCCAGAATGCTCCTTCGTCAAGCATCTTCACTTCCACCTTATCCCAACGCTTAAATGGACTCTCAGTCATTTCTCTTTGTGCAGTGTTTTACTTTCGTATTGAGATGTGTTTTTGTATTACTGATCTTGTTTCCTTTTATAGACTCTGGCAGCAATCTCGAAACTCCGTTTTTGAAACGATCGTGTTTCTCTTGGAGTTAATGTTGATGTGACAAATCACTTTTAGTCGGCTCAAGGTGATCTGTCAGAGATTTCTTGATTTCACGGTGATCATTGATCTAGTCTGCAACTCTGACACCTACATCCCTAGAAGCATGTTGCTGTATGTGTCTAAGTCTCGTTTCTCAGTGGTAAGACGGACCCTAAGATGTAATAAAGCCACCCACTCCCATCAGTGTTCCAGCACAGTCTATCCACTGATGCGAGATTGCCCTGTCCCTCTGATAAAATTTGTTCTGGGCCTGGGTGTTTGTTTTATTTTTCTGTTTCTACCAGACTTTGTCCCTGGAAACATGCTGCCGTATGTCAAGTCTTATGTCCTGCTAAGACATTAAGCACTGACTCGCCTCATCAGCTCATCATTGTATCAGCTGATGACTGTATTGTCTGGTCCTGTTAAAGACAAAGGGTTCCCAATCTTCCTTAAATTCCTTATGTGAATTTTATCTACCAGACTCTATCCCTAGAAGCTGCTGCTGTAGCCTCGCCCTGCAAGGCATCTGATCCCTCCATGTACTGAAGCAAAGTCTTCAGTATATGAAGCACTGGCTGGTCCTGATAGCCAAGGGATCTGCTGGTCATCTGTTCCTGAGATTAATTGTTCACGCTTCCGCCTTTATCTATCTTATCTCAGCCACATATCCTGACCATTGGTGATTGCCATCTGTCCTTGACATTTCGGCTTCCTAATCATCACAAGATCTCTTCCCGATCTTTTCGCCTTCCATCTTGCCATCTCTCAAAATAACCCTCTCCCAGATATATATACTTTCAAATTCCTCAACCCCCTTTCCCATGCAACTCTCTTCCTCCCGCAACCCTTTCTGTTAAACCCTAGCCTGCCTTACTGCATCAACAATGTCTCACGTATTCCAGTTTGTTACCTCAACCGGCCTCTCCAAGGCTGCCACTAGTCATGCCTCAAATGTTCTCGTACATTCTACAAGTGTTGCAGCCATCTTCACTATACCTCCCAAGTTCAAGGATCAGGGTTTCGAACAGTTTGTTGATTTCTTGAAAGGGCATCCTCTCAATTTTGCAATTTCAGGAATGCCAGATGTTTTTAAGCCCTCCTTGGTTGCTGAATTTTGGTACACCTGCAACTTCCTCTCCGAATCAAACTCCATTGTCAGTACCATTAGTAACGGTCAAGCTCAAGTCTCTCTCTAAGTCGACACCTTCAGACGCTGCCTCCGTCTACCTTTCTCTGCTCCATTCTTCGATCTCCCTACAGAAGAAACCTCTAAAACGGTTGTACATCTTTTGGGTTATGATCCAAATCTCGCTGGCAAACGAGATGCAGAGAAAACGGTTCTTCGTCAATGTTTCCCTGCCGGTTGGAAATTCTTAACAGGGGTTATTGGAAAATGTCTTGGATACAAACAAAGCAGTCTGGATCAAATAAATACGTACGAACTTCGTCTTCTATACGGGATGGCTCTCAATAATAATTTTGACTATGCTCGCCTCATCTTCGATCAACTGATTTCTCTCGTATCATGCAAGACTCGTACGAGTTACGTTGCTTTCCCTAGATTCCTAGCCCTGGCTCTAAGTTTTGAGTCTCTCGAATATATTTCAGCTGCTGATGTTTCTTGCTCGTTTCCAACATTGTCTCCCAAGATTTTTGGAACGTCTGCTCTATCTGCTCCATCTGCTGACGACGCATCCATGCCAGCTTGCATGACTGGGTGGATAACCTCACCTTATCAGGGTGAATGTCTTCTCAGAACCACTCATCCAGTTCTTCAACCAGTGGTTCTTGCAAATCCTGAAGAGTCAACTGCCTCTGAATCTACCCCATCTGTCCATCGTACTTCTTCTTCTGATTCTCAAAGTCCATCCAGCCAAGAAGTGCCTCCATCAAAGACATCCAGCAACGCTTCATCTTCTACTGAGGTATCCTCTGATTCTTCCTCTAGTTCATCAGACTTTGAGAATGATGATATGGTGGTTTCTGAGACTGTTGCCTATGGTCCTCAGCCTGATCTTCAAGTATTTCCCTCTCCAGTACGAGGTTCTGGGCATATTCACTTTGCTTCTCCTAAACCTGAGCCCGAACCAAACATTCAACCTAAAACCCAAGAACCACCCCCAACAGTTACTGTCCCTCCTATATCCCAACACATATACTTCTCCTCTCCTGACCTTGGACCATCATCTGGTCCTGCACCATCATCTGGTCCTGCACCATCATCTGGTCCTGCACCATCGTCTGGTCCTGCACCCTCATCTAACCCTTCTCAGCTGGATAACATTCAAGCCTCTCTTAAAACCTTGATTGAGATGTCTCAAAATCAATCCTCCAGACTCCAACAACTTGAAACTGACGTTGCATACTTAAAGGAGTTGTTCTACTGGTCTCTGGTCGATATCATGCCTGAAAATGCAACTGCCGATGATCTACCTCCTTCCCCTCCACCAGGACCTGATGGTACTGATCATCTCTACATGCCACCACCATCCACAGCACCTCCACCACCACCACCACCACCATTGACTGCACCCCCTACACAACCTCCTCCTCCTTCCTCTGATGATGCCAAAAAGTGGAAGAATTCTTCTGGCACTCAAACTCAAACTCCTCTTCCAGAAGGGGATGTTATTTCTGCCTTGATCAATAGAGACATTGACTTGTCTCAGGCTGAGGGGATCATGCAGAAAATCCTTTTTTCAAGGAGGTCCCTCAGTGCTTCAGCTCTCTATCGTTGCTCCTGCTGAGGGGGAGCAATGGTCTGAAGAAAAATATGACGATGAGGAGGAAGCTAACTCTGAGGGGGAGCCAGAGGTGGCACACGCCTCTGATATTGATGACGAAGAAGGCTTTTTCGATATGCCTTATCATGCTGCTCCTATTGTCGTACTATATCTAGGTCAATCCTTTCCTGTTGAAAACCCAAGTACCTCTGCTCCTGGAGGTTCCTCCATTCCAAGTGCTGATCACCTTTCAGCTGACATGTCTGATGATGACATTCCTCTGGTGTTCAAAAGAAAACGCACTGTTGAGTCCTCCTCAGTTCCTGAAACATCAAAACGTCAGAAGACATCCTCTCAAATACTTAAGCTGGCTAGAGAATGGTGTATGTCCCCTGATCAAGTTGAAGAGTTAGCTGCTGAACACAATCTGGTGATGACAAACCGCATCATTTGTTCAAGGGATGTTAAGGTGGCCAAGCAAGCGGTTCAAGAAGAAGGGGGAATAAGCCAGCAGCAATACATTATGAGTCGTTTTGACACTCTGACCATGGAACAAAGAAAGGTTACCAGCAGAGCTGAAAGTGCCATCAGAAGAATTGATTTGTCAAAATTTAAAGGTGTCTTCTCAAGAAGGCATTCTATGCTTCCAATTGTCAAAGTGGGTTATTCCAAAAACAAAGGGGAATTGATTCTTAAACTTCATATTCAAAGGAAAGACAAAGATGTGATTGTTCCTGAACAAGTATTCATACACGAAGTTGGAAGCTTTGGGTTCACTGAATGCGAAGAAATGCTTTCCGTCACACAAAGGCACAAGGGGCTGTATGCTGAAGAGCTTCGTGGTGCTCTCAAAATATGGATTGACAAGGCTTTTAGTCTTGATCTTATCCCTGCCTCTACTCGGTCTGACAAGTCTGGTCCCTCTGGTCCTAGAAAAAGATGAAGGAAAACTCAGTTGAGTCATCAGCTGGCTGTCTACGGGACTAACAATTTCAACAACATTCCTCCATTTGGTGCTCCTGCTAAAGCTCTCACCCTGGTTAGATCTCCAGTCCACGGGATGACCTATGAAGATGATAACGGAAATATATGTTTCATGCGTACTGCTGATCTGAAGAAAGCCTCCACTGAACATCTTTTCAACCTTCGTCTTGAGTGCTTTAAAGCCAAGTCAGCTGAAGGGTTTCACATGTTAATATCCCATGAGCTGGGAAAAAGGGAGCCTCAGCTTCATGCTCCTGAGTACAAATGGATTAAGCCTAAGATTTTCTCTGAGGCTGAGTACATTGCCTCCCTTGGGCAATCCTACTTCAGTTGAAAAAGTTTTAACATCATCAGATTGGGGGAGATTGTTGGGCTGTTCAATATCAGCACCAGCTATCTCGTAACAACACCATTTGAATCTGATGCTGTCAAAGGGAGGATTACACGCTGCTACTGATGGGTTCATCTGAAGGCTATCAACTGAAGCGTATTATAGTGTTTATCTTATTTTATAGTTTATCTAGTTTCCATACTTATCATGTTTATAGTTGGGAGTTCCCTTGATTGTAGGGATACTCCAAATATACGTAGTTTAACTTGTATAAATATAGAGTTAGGGTTTCTGTAATCGTAACTTGGTTCATTAATCAAAAGGATCTCTGTGTGAGATCAATACATTTTCTGTGTGAAATTCTCTGTGTTCTTATCTTTATTCTTGTTTAACTGATCCTTGTATTCCAACAAAACCAAAAAGAAATAATTAACCAACAACAAAAGTTATATATGTGAACAATTCCACTTGGTATTCCTGTAAGATTGGTCTTTTAATTGCCCTTAAGTAAGATTGAAATGAAAGTAGTTGAGTACCTTCTCCAGCATCTGTTTTGCTATATGATTAGCAGCTTTGCATTTTATTTCTGGAAATATTATTTAAAGAAATTTTAATTATTAGGACTTTTAGGGAAAAATATAATGAAGTCATAGAAGGAAGTTATAATTTTCTTAAAACTATACCAATATTTCTATATAATAATGTTAACTTCCTGTATGAACTTCCTTGGTGAAAGTAGAAATAGCCATTTACTTGAAATATGATATGCAAAAATTATAATTATTAAGTAACAAAAAGCCTGATTCTCATTTCAGTTCTTCAAGTAAGCACTCCACCTAGCAACATATGTGGCGAATCATTTACAATTTGGTTCAATCATTTTATCAAAAACCTTATGTGCATACCAAATTATCACATTGTCATATCTAAATTGAAAGACAAACTCAAATGTTTCCATAGTTATTATCAGCGGTGTTTGATTTCAAGTGTAGGTTGATGCTGTGCAATTATGTTACTGCTGTCTTCCGCATACATTAGAAGTTAAAGACATATGTTCTTGGTTTGAGGTGATAACCATACATTTGAATGTTAAAAGAGAGATTTTTACATTGATTTTGGTTAAATGCTAGATTCACACCTCGGTTTCTCAATTATGCGTATACTTTGTTTGACTTTAAGAAAAGGTGTAATGGAAATGGATTATACAGACAATACCTCCAAGGCAACTGCAATCGTTGAGTTCAATAGAAAAAGTGAACCGACTGATCAAAACAGAGTGCAATCGTCAACTCCGATTGAAGATCTTTTGACTCTACATCGTTAATCCAGGATTACCGTTCGGTTTTTTCGTAACACGTTCTTAAAATCTGCAGGAAATCGTTTACAAAAGTGCTTTGTTGCCCCAAAATATTAAGGGTTATTTACAGAAAAGTCCCAATATTTTGGGAAAATTTACGATTTAGTCCTAAAGTTTTTTTTTGCACAAAATAACCCCTGAAACTGGCAATGTCACACAAATTGATCCTTTTGATCCGGTAACAGGTTATAAGCCGGTATACAAGGCTGATGTGGCAATAATAAGATGATGTGGATGCGGATTCAATCAATTGGCATGGATCGTAATCGATAACGGGTATATATGACTCATTGAGTCAATTGAACCCTAAATCGCATACGCAAAAAACAGATGGCGTCTTCTTCATCAGTTGGAAGCATGGGAACTAATGGATCACGAAGGCAAGTGGTAAGAGACAGGTGCTATTGTGACATTCCAGTTGGAAAATGGATCTCATGGACTCCAGCTAATCCAGGCAGAAGGTTCGTCGGTTGTGCTAATTATCGTGATGAAGAAAAGGACTGCAGGTATTTTGCTTGGGTAGACCCCCCTCTACCAAACAAGTGGTACAGAGATCTCATTGTAGATTTTCACAACGATGGCAATGTGATTCACCTTGGAATGGATGGAGAAGTCGTGGAACAACAAGCTGCACAGCAACCTGGAGGTGGAATTGTAGGTGGAAGTTTGAAAGTATTTTTTGTTGTTTGTTGGTTTGTAATTTTCTTTGCTCTGTGTAAGTAATGTTAGTAGGTTCTGTGTTTGGATTGTAGTCTTTTGTTATGTTGGGTATAAGTTAGGGGTAATGTGTTTGGATGGTAGTCTTTTGGTTGGGATGGTAGTCTTTTGTAAGTATGTTGCTAAAACAGAGTAGTCTTTTGGTTGGGATGGTAGTCTTTTGTACTGAATTACCAAGTGTATGTATGGAATCAGCTTTGTATGTATGGAATCAATGGAATCAGCTTTGTATGTTTGGATGGTAGTATTTTGTAAGTATGTTGCTAAAATAGAGTTTGACTAATACAATTTGACTAACATTTGACTAACATAAATGAAAGTATGTTGGTAAATCAGATGACCAAGATAGTTTGACTAACAGAAATGAAAGTATGTTGCTAAATCAGATGAAACATGTATTTTAACCAAGATGACCAAAAAGGTAAGTACATTACCCATAATCAATGACCAATGTATGATCAAACATGTATTTAACCAAGATGCATTCATATGCCCTAAGCCTGACTTTGTACAAAAGGGGCTATACAAAAAGGGGCTATACAAAAGAATTGTTTAACCAAGATGCATTTCACATATGCATCATATACCCTTGGTTAAAGTTTGTACATGTGTACACAAAAGATTTGGTGTCAAGCACCCTAATCTAAATTAATTTGCTTCTCTGCAGTCATCCCCATCCCATCCTTGGCAACCACTTGTTTTTTCAGTTTCTGCAGTGTTATCCTCTCTGAAGGCCTCCTCTTTGTCACCAACTTTCTGACTGTTTGAGTCTCATATACAATTTGCTCCTCTTTGTCACCAACTTCATCCACTTGAGTTTCATGTAGGCCCTCATTAATCTGACCTGGTTGAGTTTCAGGGACTGATTCTGGATCTTGAGTCCTTCCTTCTGTCTCAGCAGCAACATCCTGTATTAAGATGAATATAACATAAAACGTTAGTGGTTATATCAGTGGTTACAACTAAATAAACTTAAGTATAAAGTGAGTATCATACAACACTTAAATCAATCTCCACAGGCACTTCCTTTATTCCTACAAATTGATTGTATTCATCTTCACTTAAACCAAGGCAATCCATGATTTCTTCAGAAGTGTAATGTGATTCCCTCATGTCTTTAATGGCACCTTGTATATCATCAGTAACTGTATCATCTTCAGTTAAACCATCTCCTTTTGCCTCGGATGTTGCACCTCTTTTGCCTCTACCACCACCTCTTCCAGCACCCTTTACACCACCTCTGCCCCCTCTTCTAGTTCCTGACCAGTTGAGCAAATCCGGTTCCAATCTAGGCCTACCCATTTTTTTCTTAGGCTGAGGTTCAGGTACCACTTTTGGATTTTTGCATGAGGTTTTATTATGACCACTTTGAAGGCAATTTTTACATTGGACGGTTCTACCCTTGGATGACACCTGAGAGTACTTGTCCTGATTTTCAGATACATGTCTTTTTCTTTTCACACTTGGCCTTCCTGGCATCCTCCTTTCTATGGGTGGTAGGGGCCTTGTGTATTTCGTTTCTTCCCACATGTTACTTCCATTAACTGGGAGAATATTCCACTCATAGGTTGCCTTGTATTTTTCCTTGCTGAACCAGGAGCTTATGAAGTTTACTGGATCTTGATTGGTGTATAGAATAGCCACTTGTGCATGCACACAAGGTATCCCTGATATGTCCCATAGATTACATGTACATATGTGGCTACCTAAGTCTACTCCATAGCTTTCAAACCCATTCCTAACTTCATATGCATCCAAGCCACTTTTTGGTACTAGAAACCAACTCTTGTAATAGTAAACGATCACATTAGTATTAGCAACCCATAAAAATGGAAACCATAACAACATCAAAAACTTACTTAGTATCTTCACCAAAATCCTTCATCTTCTTGATTATTGCAGGGCCATATTCACCTTCCCATTTTTCAGCCTGCTTTTTAAGGTGAAAGAACCTTTCCATAATGTATAGCCTAATTTCTTCAAGCATAGTGAGAAGAGGTTTCTTTCTAGCATCTACCATTATTGCATTAAAACACTCAGCAATCCCATTCTCTACAGCTTCACATGCCAAGCCACTAGAGAAAAAAGCCCTGCACCATGTTTTTGGTTGCCTAAGCATAAGATGTTCATAAGCAGCAACACTAATGCTCTTGATCTTTCCCATGTTACTCTTGAATTCCCCTTCGGTTGTAGATTTTGCAGCTGCCCAAAACAGGTTTCTAAACTCCACCCCACTGTAAGTTTTTCTAAAATTGGCATAGATATGCCGAGCACATTGTCTGTGCTCACAATGGGGCAGAATTTCCTTAGTAGCTTCAAGAAGACCCTAGCACATTTTAATGTTAATTAATAAGTTTAACCAAGTGCATTAAATGAAATATATTACCAACTGCAATAAATAAAATGGTTGATATCATACCTTGTGTTGATCACTAATTACACACATACCCCTTCCACCCTCCAATCCAAGGTCCTCTTCAACAAGTTCTAAGAACCATTTCCAGTTATTCTTGTTCTCAACTTCAACAACAGCCCAGGCTATAGGATACACCTGATTGTTAGCATCCCTACCGATTGCAGTTAAGAGTTCACCCTTGCATTGTCCCTTCAAGAAAGATCCATCCAACCCAATTACCCTACGACATCATTTTTTCCATCCCTCTCTAATAGCATTAAAACATATGTACATTCTATGGAAAGTTGTGGTTTGATCAGGGTTAAGAGTAACTGATATCCTAACTGTACTGCCTGGATTGGATCTCTGTAATTCATGTCCGTAATCCCATACCCGTGCATAATGGTCACTCAGTTTCCCATTAATTAATGACAAAGCCCTCATCCTTGCTCTATAGCATTTTGCCCATGACATTTGGCAATGAAATTTTCCTTGTATAATTGCCTGCATCTCCTTGCACTTCAGGTTAGGTTTCCTGATCAACTCCTTCACAAATTGCCTTGCTAACCATGTTGGATTCATAAGCTTCGAGTTGTTATAATTCCTAACACATGTGTGCAGGTCTGTAATCTTTTTTATCTGGAATGACCTTTCGGTACTCATCCAAGAGGCCCTAACCATGAATGGGCAATGGTGTTTCTTTGGATCACTGGCACATATAGCCACTAGTCTAACAGTATCACACTTTTTGAAACGAATCTCATAGCCCTTACTAATGGCATAGTTGGTTAAACACAATTTCAGTTGCTGTGGGGATTCATACCTTTCACCAAACATTGGCTTCATTAAGTTCCATTTCACATTGGGGTTGTGTGTCGAGTACGCAAAATCGTCATCACTATCTTCCTCATAGTCACTATCCACTTGCAGTTCTTTCTTTTTCTGTTGACCTTCCTCCTTGTCGTCCTCTTCCTCTTTCTCAGAAACATGCTCATCTCCATCGTTATCTGCATCTTCCTCTTCACAAAGACTATTCAGAAACTCATCTTTGCATCTAGAAATTTGTTTCCTTGTGAAGTACTCATCAAGCTGCACGTCGATTAGCTCCAAATCCTGGAGCTCTTCCATTATCTATGGTTTGCCTGTTCGTATTCGATACCAGGAGGGAGAAACGGGAGAAAGGTAAAAGCGAAAAAGGGTTTTCTCAAACATATATCCTATTTAATTCCACATCATCTTATTATTGCCACATCAGCCTTGTATACCGGCTTATAACCTGTTACCGGATCAAAAGGATCAATTTGTGTGACATTGCCAGTTTCAGGGGTTATTTTGTGCAAAAAAAAACTTTAGGACTAAATCGTAAATTTTCCCAAAATATTGGGACTTTTCTGTAAATAACCCTTAATATTTTGGGGCAACAAAGCACTTTTGTAAACGATTTCCTGCAGATTTTAAGAACGTGTTACGGAAAAACCGAACGGTAATCCTGGATTAACGATGTAGAGTCAGAAGATCTTCAATCGGAGTTGACGATTGCACTCTGTTTTGATCAGTCGGTTCACTTTTTCTATTGAACTCAACGATTGCAGTTGCCTTGGAGGTATTGTCTGTATAATCCATTTCCATTACACCTTTTCTTAAAGTCAAACAAAGTATACGCATAATTGAGAAACCGAGGTGTGAATCTAGCATTTAACCAAAATCAATGTAAAAATCTCTCTTTTAACATTCAAATGTATGGTTATCACCTCAAACCAAGAACATATGTCTTTAACTTCTAATGTATGCGGAAGACAGCAGTAACATAATTGCACAGCATCAACCTACACTTGAAATCAAACACCGCTGATAATAACTATGGAAACATTTGAGTTTGTCTTTCAATTTAGATATGACAATGTGATAATTTGGTATGCACATAAGGTTTTTGATAAAATGATTGAACCAAATTGTAAATGATTCGCCACATATGTTGCTAGGTGGAGTGCTTACTTGAAGAACTGAAATGAGAATCAGGCTTTTTGTTACTTAATAATTATAATTTTTGCATATCATATTTCAAGTAAATGGCTATCATCTGGTCCTGCACCATCATCTGGTCCTGCACCATCATCTGGTCCTGCACCATCGTCTGGTCCTCATTTCAGACGATGGTGCAGGACCAGATGATGGTGCAGGACCAGATGAAGCCATTTACTTGAAATATGATATGCAAAAATTATAATTATTAAGTAACAAAAAGCCTGATTCTCATTTCAGTTCTTCAAGTAAGCACTCCACCTAGCAACATATGTGGCGAATCATTTACAATTTGGTTCAATCATTTTATCAAAAACCTTATGTGCATACCAAATTATCACATTGTCATATCTAAATTGAAAGACAAACTCAAATGTTTCCATAGTTATTATCAGCGGTGTTTGATTTCAAGTGTAGGTTGATGCTGTGCAATTATGTTACTGCTGTCTTCCGCATACATTAGAAGTTAAAGACATATGTTCTTGGTTTGAGGTGATAACCATACATTTGAATGTTAAAAGAGAGATTTTTACATTGATTTTGGTTAAATGCTAGATTCACACCTCGGTTTCTCAATTATGCGTATACTTTGTTTGACTTTAAGAAAAGGTGTAATGGAAATGGATTATACAGACAATACCTCCAAGGCAACTGCAATCGTTGAGTTCAATAGAAAAAGTGAACCGACTGATCAAAACAGAGTGCAATCGTCAACTCCGATTGAAGATCTTCTGACTCTACATCGTTAATCCAGGATTACCGTTCGGTTTTTCCGTAACACGTTCTTAAAATCTGCAGGAAATCGTTTACAAAAGTGCTTTGTTGCCCCAAAATATTAACGCGTTCTTAAAATCTGTAGGAAATCGAGATGCACTTACCGTTCGGTTTTTCCTCTTCAGTGTTGTTATCGTCGCACGTTCTTGAGCTCTTGTCGATTGCCTTCCAATGTTGAATCGCACTAAACTAGTTGATGCTTGAATCGGGCAGAAGGCGAGATTGAACCTTGAATCGGTGGAGAAAATGATAAAACTACTTCGATTAAGTCGCAAGGGGGAAGAAGGCAAGAAGTGGAGAACTTGATCGGGATCTTTGATAGAAGTTCAAAGTGGTTGCAAACACGCCATAGCGGGAAGGAGAAACCAAGAAAGAGAGGGATGTTAGGGTTTGCTTTAGTATCTCATTGAAATTATAAACGAGACGAGCAGGCTAGGTAGGAGTGCAGGGGGACGGGGGTACACGTACGGTTGGGATGGTGGTAACAGGCTAGTAAAGAAAAAGGGGGTACGTTTCATGCGCTTGAGAGAAGTATTTGGGTCGGATGGATTTCGCATGTGGTATGGTACGTGATGGAGGAGATGGTGTGTTGCAAAAAAAATAGGTGATGGTACCTGGAGCTAAAGGTGGGTAGGATTGCGTGGGAGATACAAGGTTATGATTCTTTGGGTTTTGACTTTTGGAAGAACTAGGACATGTGACGGTTTTAAGAGAGGTGCGATGAGAAGTCAAAACATTGCTTCTATTTCATTGACAGAACACATCATCACGTTGGATATTAATATGCACCCTTTTCGCTTTGAACATTAAAATCCTTTCTTTTGATTTGTTATATGAGAGCAAGCCACGTGATATTCATGAGGACTCTACTCCAACCTTTTCGATATACTTTTCATTTGCCTTTTGAGAGACCTTTGATTTAAGCACTATAAAAAAAACCAAGTACTAAAGGCAAACCTGAACAAAGATTTTCCGGATGTGTATCATGATCGCACATAACACATGCTTCCAGGCCTAGACATACATCAACATCATAGACAGTGACATAACTTGTGAATTTTGGTGAAAATACAAACGAGACGAGGGAAATTGAAATATTTGGGCGGACCGGCGGAGAATGAAAACCCAACAAAATTATATGGCAGGAATTTTTTATGTTGAAATGTCGTCAAATTAGTAATGGAAGGAGTTAAGAGCGGCAACAACAATACATACAGTGACATAAAAAACTTGTGACACTAAAACACATAATACAGTGGCACAAAAAATTTGTGCCACTAAATGTAATATTATTTGTAGTGTCATCTTGTGAATAATTCTTCTATCAATACTATTTGAATTAGCAAATGCAAAATCTAATAAGCAAGTAAGATGGTAACCAAATGCTGGATGAAGAGAACCGTTCTTAATGGCTCGAATTGTGTACATCCATTCTCTATTCGACAACATAATCAATCTATAACAAAAATCAATTGTTAATATATTATATTTAAGCATAGAAAACAACAATATTCACATATTAACCCCATAAAAACAATATAGATATTTCCGCATAATTAATCTATAGATTAAATACCGTGAACTCCTACGGTTTCGTGCCATACGGATCCAGCTCGGGTAACTAGATCCGTTTTCGGGTTTTGGTTTTTCGGGTTTCCGCGGGCCCTTGCTGACATATCCGACCCACTTTCTTCTTCTTTCCGTTCTTGTCTTTTCTTTGTCTGTCTTCAGTGCTTCCACTGAATGTCTTTCCACGGCGTCGCTTTTGCGTCATTTGCTCCGTCTATCGTTTAATGGTTTTCTTACATTGCATGTCATCCATTTCGGTTTCTTTCGCATAATCGTCCTTGTATTGCTTCGTCGCTCAGGTATTTCTCTCATTTTCTTCTTTAATTCTGTTATGCTTGGTTTTTCTTCGTTGTTGGTTTTCTGAATTCCGGTTCTGTGGTTGTTTTACTTTCCCGGTTTTATGTTTTATGCATGCATTTAATGAGGGATGTAAGTGGTATTAAATGCTTTTGGTTCATGCAGTTGTATTAATTTTCTTTGTTTCTTGAATTTCAGGTTGATCTCCGTGGTACGTCTTCTCTTCGTTTTGCTTCAAGGTGCTTTTCCCCTATTTTTCTTTAAATTTGGTGTTCTGTTTTTAGGTTGGTTTCTGATTTCGTGTGTGGTAGTTCTTTTGTTCTTTTTGTTCTTCTTTGGTACGTTCTTTGCATGGGTTTTATTTGTTATACAGTATTTAATGGTTGTTTAATGTTTGTTTGAGTATTTGGTTTGTAGGATTCGTGTGAGTAATCTTACCAATTTAGCTTAATGCGGAATGTTTTTTGTTGTTATCAAATTACAGGTTTTATGTGTTTTTTATGTTCTTTGCATGGGGAATTTTCGATGGTGCATATGAGGTGTTTGTTGGAATGTCTGTTTTTTGGTTTTTTGGTTTCTTTTAAGTGGATTCGTTGTAAAGAATTAGTCTCTTTACAGAAGATGTTGGTATTCATTGGTTTTGTTTTTTTTTTTGGCTTCTTGTCTTATTTGTTTTATAGTTGTTTGTTTTGTTTTTCTGTTGTTTGTTTTCGTTTCCTTTGTTAATTGTTAATTGTTTTCTTTCTGTTGATGTTGTTTCTGTAGCTATTCCCTCGTATTTTGTTGTTACCTGTTTTGTTGTTCCAATGTTTCGTCCCTTGGTCGTCACTGAAATTGGTGAGGCTTCGTCTTCATCTGTTCCTGCTATGGTTCGTCGTCGTCGTAGGGGTCGTTCTTCCTCTACTGCACTTCCTATGTATTTTGATTGTGGTGATGCAGTCCATATGTGCGGTTATTGTTCTGCTTTGTTTTGGTATGATGAGCGTATTATTCGGTTGTCGCGTCGTGCTAATCCTGTGTATTCTCAATGTTGTAAGAATGGTGTTGTTGTTTTACCTTTTCCGCTACAACCTCCAGTGAATATCATGTCGTTGTATCAAGACCAACATTTATTTCATAATATTAGAGCTTATAATGTCATGTTTTCCATGACTTCGTTTGGTGCAAAGGTGGATAATACGGTTAATACTGGACGGGGCCCTTATACCTTCAAGGTGTCGGGTCAGGTTTCTCATTGGATTGGGTCTCTTTGTCCTGAAACTTCTAAAAAACCCCGTTTCTTGTAGTTGTATGTTTATGATACATAGCATGAGGTTCGTAATAGGTTGGAGTTTTATCGTGATCATGATAGTAATGTTTCTTTGAGGTCTGATATTGTTGTTATTGTTGCTGAAACATTAGCTTTGCATAATGAATATGTAAGGACTTTTCGGGTTGCATCACAGATAGCTGCTAATGCTAATTTACCGGAATATTCTGTTAGGCTTTATAATAATGTTATAGACCATCGTTATGGTCCGCCTACCCCTGGTACGTTGGGAAGTATTGTTGTTGCTGATGACCCAAATGCTTCTTAATATGATGTTATTGTTCGTTCCAAATTTGGCCCTCCCCATCGTGTCAGTTATTTGTATCGGTCGTATATGCCTCTTCAGTACCCGTTGTTGTTTCCCTTTGGTGAAAACGGTTGGTCATCTTCTCTAAGACTTATGGATGGTGGTCATGAAAGTTGTAAACCCCTTACTGTAAATATGTACTATAGTTATCTGCTTCATGATCGTTATCATGTATATACTTTGTTATTACATAGGGGTAGATTGTTTCAAAAGTTTTTGGTTGATGTATATTTGTGTGTTGAGCAAGGGAGGTTGGAGTACTTGCGTCGCCATTAGAACCAACTTCGGTCTGAGTATGTTGTGGGCATTTACGATACTATTTCGAGGGGTGATTCGGAGGGTCGTTCTATTGTTAGGCGAATATTTTTGCCCGCCAGCTTTGTTGGTAGCCCATGTTACATGTATAAGCATTATCAGGATGCGTTGGCCTTATGTAGAGTGTATGGGAATCCACAATATTTTATTACCTTCACCTGTAATGCACGTTGGCCTGAAGTTACTAGATTTGTGGATTCAAATGGTATGGGACAGGCACAAAACAGACCTGATGTTATAGCCCGTATTTTCCAGATGAAAGTTTCACATTTCATTAAGTTTCTGAAGGAAGATAAGACATTTGGTGATGTCAGTGGCTGTAAGTTGTTTTTATAGTTTTCCTTATTTACTATGTATTTTCTAATTATATGTGTTCTTAGTGTATTATTTTTCTTTGGTTGCAGATTTGTATACGATGGAGTTTCAAAAAAGAGGCTTGCCTCATTGTGATACATTGTTGTGGGTGGCTGCTGCTTCTAAAGTTGGAACTCCTGCTGATGTTGATAGGTATATTACAGCTGAGCTTCCTGATCCGCAAAAGGAATCTGCTTTGTATTCTACGGTGACAAGTTGCATGTTACATGGTCCTTGTGGTTTGGCCAATGCCAGAGCTTCTTTGTATGCGTGATGGTCAGTGTAAGAAACATTTTCCTAAACCATTTTCTGAAGCAACTTATTTTGATAAAGATGGATATGTGCACTATAAAAGGACAGATTTGAGGTTCCATTTCTTACAAAATGGTGTTAAGATGCATAGTGGTTATGTTGTGCCATATAATAAGAGGTTATGTAGTCACTTTGATGCCCATATTAATGTTGAATATTATGGCTGGAATATGCTCATCAAATACCTCTTTAAATACATTTCCAAAGGTGTGGACCGTGTTAATTTCATACTGCACAGTATGGAGGCTTCTGGAGGTGATCAGTCAGAATCTACTTCAGAAAGTGTGGATGAGATTAAGAATTTCCTCGATGGCAGGTTTATTTGTTCATATGAGGCGGCATGGCGTCTTTTGAACTTTTCAATTCATGAACGACAACCGGCTATTCAGGTATTAGCTGTTCATTTTGAAGGTTTGCAAACTGGTACATTTGAAGATAACAGTCAGCTTCATTTTGTTGTTAATCAACCAACTTTTGGGAATACTACTTTGAATAAGTGGTTGGTAAGTAATCGATGGGATGGTGATGGTAGACATTTGACTTATGTGGAATATACGAAACTATATAGATGGGACAATTCTATAAAGGATTGGATCTTTAGAACTAGATACTCGGTTCCTGCAGTGGGTCGGCTTGTATATGTTCATCCTACCAGTGGAGAACTTTTTTATTTGCGTATGCTTTTGTGTCATTAGAAGGGATGTCGTACATTTTCATAAATTAAAATAGTAAATGGAGTTGTGCATGCTTCTTTCCGTTTAGCATGTGAGTCGTTGGGTCTTATTGGAGATGATCGTGAATGGATGGCTGCATTTACAAACGCATCTGGATGGGCTTCTACTTTAGAATTGCGTTCTTTGTTTTGTCATTTACTGCTTTTTGTGAGGTGAGCAATCATCTTCTCTTGTGGGATAATGCATGGGCGAAGATAGGCGATGATATTGTTCGAAAATTGACTACTACATCATCATCGACAACCTCTGAAGTTAGTGATGATACTTTGAAACAGTATATTTTGGTAGAGTTGGAAAAGTTGCTTTTAGAAGAAACAACATTCGATACTGTATACTTACAACAACAACATGCTCAGATGGCAACTATGTTAAATCCAGATCAGTTAGAAGTATATAATAGGATTTGGAATGATCAGGAGATGAATAAGCAAACTTTGTTGTTTGTATATGGCCATGGGGGAAAAGGGAAAACATTTTTATGGTCAACAATTCTCGCTTACTTTAGATCGATAGGAAAAATTATGCTTGCTGTTGCAGCCTCAGGAATTGCATCTTTGCTGTTGCCTAATGGCAGGACTGCACATTCCAGGTTCAGTATACCTATTGATATTACAGAATCGTCAATGTGTAACATCAGGAAAAAAACACAATTGTTTGAACTTTTATATGAAACATCGATGGTTATTTGGGATGAAGCAACAATGACTAAATGATGATGTTTTGAATGTGTTGATCGCACCTTTAGAGATGTTTTGGGAAAGAAAGATAGAGTTTTTGGTGGTATGTCGATGTTACTTGGCGGAGATTTTAGACAAACCTTGCATGTCAAGCGGAAACGGCCTAATCATGACATTTTAAATTCCACTTTGCCGAATTCCTTCCTTTGGAAGCATTTTACTTTGTATAAGCTTATGCATAATATGCGTATATCTGCTGATTTGTCTACTTCCTCAGTTGCATCAGATCGTGCACGTTTTGCATCGTGGCTTTTGGAAGTTGGAAATGGTGTAAATGGATCAACAGACCCGCTTCCATCCTGATTCAGCGTGTGCTTTTGAGATCCCTGAACAGTTTCTCATCCTCGATAAAAATCAGCCCTTGCAAAAGCTTATTGATTTTGTTTATAGTCCTGACATTCTTTCTAACCCTTCCCCTAAATGCCTTTGTAGTAGAGCTATAGTTTGTCCAAAAAATGATACAACAGATGATATCAACAATATGGTTTTGCAAATGGCGCCAAATCAGATTGTCTCTTATTATAGCACAGATAGCATTACTGCACATTCACGACAGATGTTAGATCTTGAATTGCTATATCCGCAGGATTATTTGAACAATCTAAATTTTCCTGGTTTGCCATCATATAGTTTACATTTAAAGAAAGATGCTCTGATCCTTTTGTTGTGCAATTTAAATCAAAAGCATGGACTATGTAATGGGACAAGACTTATAGTAACTAGGTTGTTGCCTTCATTGATAGAGGCTGTTATCATGAGCGGAACTCCGATTGGGAAACATGTACATTTGCCAAAAATAAAACTGATTCACAACGATCCGGAACTTCCGTTTGTTTTTGTTAGAAAACAATTTCCGGGTAGATTGTGTTATGCAATGACTATAAACAAAAGTCAAGGGCAATCGTTGCACAAAATTGGAGTTTATTTGCCAATGCCTGTTTTTAGTCATGGTCAATTATACGTTGCACTATCAAGAGCAACCTCACCGGATTACATTAGGGTTTTGATTCTTGATGAAAATAAAGACCCATATAGATACCCAAAAAATATTGTTTTTAAGGATTTGCTTAAGTACATAGATAATTTAACTACAGAAGCATAAAAATGTGCATATATTTTTTTGTATGATTGTTGACACATATGAAAAGTTAATATAAAATATCATACACAATTTTATGGCTATTGCAAAAGCATATATCATTTATTTTTAATGGTTGCAGATGGCTAGGATTTCTGAGTTAAAGCACGGATGCATCGGTTCTCCTCCACAGATTCGTATACTTCGGAAATGGATACCCCACTACAGAAATAATGGAACTTGGTATCTTGCTGTGGACCAAAATGTAAGTATTTATTTAATTTTGTTTATGTTAATTTAACAGTTATAAGGACTTTGTTTATGAAGATATTATTTAAACAGGTTGATGCAATAGGAATTCTTGGTCAGAATACTGGACAAAGGTTTTTGGAATCAGTACTGCATCTATCAAAATGTTATGAAATTGAGAAATATTCATGTTCTGAAATACCGCGCCATCAACGAAAGCTAAAGAATCCGATGAATTTGGATCTTGGGCCTGCGTCAAAAATAACTCTTCTTGAGGATAGTGGGGATATCCCTAAAACGTGGTTTGATTTTGTAAGTTTTGAAGATCTTTATGGATTCATTGATCGGTCAGAATATTATCCAGGTAGTTAATGCAATTAGTGCACTTATACAGGTTTTTTAATTAGTCATCAGCTAATTTGCTATCCTATGTTTGTATTTAATAGATGTTGTTGGATATTTTAAAAAGAAAACATCGCGTTATAAAAAGGATGGTGATCCGCTGTTATATGTCACGTTAACCGATCAGATGTAAGAAATATGTAGAATAATAGATACAAATATAATATAGCATATAACAAAGAAAGGTTTTTTTTATGTATACAGGGGTCAGGAACTGATGGCAACACTTTGGAAAGAAACTATACAAAATCAGGAGAAATTTAACCAATCTTTGATGTCTACCATAGCACCTGGGACACCGGTTGCAATAAAAAATATAAGAGCAACATTGTTTGGAGGTTATGAATCATATAATGTCATTTTAGACATATATTAAATAAGATGTAAGCATGGTTAAATATTCAGTGTCTATAATGTTTACCTCATAACAAACCATAGGTCGCGTAAGAGTATCATCAATAGATGCAAGACATGTTCTTTTGAATCCTCCACTGTTTGCAGAGTTCACTTTAACAGAGCATAGGGCATTAACGGACAGGCCGCTAACTGTTATGACAACGTATCCGTCTATGAGTATTCAGGAACTGTTGAATAAACGATACTCGGATCTGGTTGTAAGAATAAAATTTTCTATAAATGATCATACTGTTAGCATTTTCCAAAACATGTATGATATATTTTTGCAGGGAAAAACAATTTGCATGGAATCAAGAATTACAGATTTCTATAGTGAAGATAGTTGGTTTATTGCAGCATGTGATAAATGCAGAGTTAGCATTCCGGTACAAGAGAAAACATGGTTTTGCGTATCTCATGGAACATTTCAGAATCCAATGTTTTTGTAAGTGTACACTTTTACAACTGTGTATTGTCCTCTTTAATTAGGTTTCATATAACTGACTACATGTACATTACATTTTAGCTTGCATGCAATACTGGATGATGGGACACAGACTCTTAAAGCAATGCTTACGGATGCCGTCATGAACAAACTGACAGGAAGCATATGTGAGAGGTTTTTTTTGGTAGATGGATATGATGATCGTAAAGTCATACCTGCTGACTTGGAAAACACAAAACAAGGGTATTGAAGTTATACCTTGAAATGACTAGAAAGTCCAATACAAGTAAGATGTAAGACCCGTTCCGCCGAGTCGCGGCTCGGACTAATCCGCAGCGCGGCTTTAGGAAGGATCCTGAAACGCGTGAAATTTGTACGCGCGGCGCGGTTCTAAATAACCCACGGCGCGGTGCGCCTCTAAGGTGAAAAACCCTAATTCGGATTTAAACGCCTATATAAAGGGACCCAGCCCTAGGGTTCGTGTTTTTGGGAGTTTTCTAGAGCAGAGGCGTCTGGTTTCAGCAGAGACTCTTTGGTTCCAAGGCTTTGGAGGTTTGAAGGAAGAAATACAACGTGGGGAAAGGCTGTAGTCGATCGGGTGCATTTCTCTGTTTTCCAGAAGCAATGTAAGAGGATCTACCTTCTGATATTTCAGTTTATCTCGTTTTTGTGGAGTTATCCCTTAAGTAGTAGTCTTAGATGACTTGTAACCCTTAGGGTTAGACTAAGGACATGAATAGACTTGCACGTCCCTAAGGAAGTGGTCTTAGGGTAGTTTCTGATCTCAGGAAGGGTTTGGAGTGAAACCCTAGCCGATTGATGTACTGTTAAACGCTAAAAATATTTTTGAATGTTACGAGCCGCGACGCGGACTGGTATGTCAGCGGCGCGGACTCGGCAGAAACCCCGTGTTTATTCGATGATAGCCGCGGCGCGTAGGGTGAGGAGCCACGCCGCGGCGAGCGACTGTTTGACCAGGAACTTAGTTTTGACCACGGTTTGATGGCAAATATTGAGTCTAACCTTTAGGCAGGTCTGTAAGAGTCTGGTCAGTAATTGATATGTTGTATGTGTGTAGGATTTAGGTGTGTGGACGAGCTAAGTGGGGATATTAGAGAATATCTACACGGTTTTGAACCAGGTGAGTATCCTCACCTTACTATATGATGTTGCATGTTAGGCCTCTTGTGTGTTGTTTACAGTTATATGATTTGCTCTATACCTGTGGTTATTTGTTGTTGGGCTCAGTACTGATGCTTGTCCCCTCATAGCTGTTGTATGGCGAGTTGGACTATTGCCTTGTCCCATAGCTGTTGTATGATGGGCTGGGCCATAACCGGGAACCCATAGCTGTTGTATGATGGGTAGAACCTCCCCGTGTCCATAGCAGTTGTATGATGGACGCCCGTAGCTGTTGTATGGCGGGTAGGGTCGGGTCGTTCTCGAGGACGGGTTGTTTAATGTGTGGGCATGTATGGTAACTTGTGGACTCACTAATCTTTAAGCTTACCCGTTGATTTTATAACATTTCAGGTATTTCAAATGATAAAGGGAAGGGCAAGGCGTGACGGCAGCACATCGCATTCAAGAGATTTGTTTTGATGAACTATAACAGTATTTTCAAATGTTTCCGCTGTTGGTTTAAATAATATGTTGAACAGTTTTACTTTTGGAATAAATGTTTTATTAGAACCTTGGTAATAAATGAATCTTTAAAATTTTGAAATTGGGGCGTTACAAATTGGTATCAGAGCCTTGGTTTGAGGGATTTGGATGAACTGTATTGGGAATCCAAACTCAAACTTAGGACTGAGCGATTTTGTTAAGAAAATGTTTTTGGAAGGTTAAATTAAAGTAAAAGAAGATGCGATGCGAACCGTCAGCCGAGCTCAAGTAAGTTTTGTGATTCCCAATTACCCATGCCAAGTTTGTGTTATGTGATAAAATGTATTGTGCTAGGATGTAAAGTTGCCTGGATAATATACTCTGTAGACTGTTTTGTGCCATATGTACTGCTTTGGAATTTTATGCTACTGTCGTTAGGTTGCTTAGTGAATGCTGGTAGGTTATTTGCAATTAGGATAAGATAGCCTGAGAATTTTTGGTCTGGCCTTACTGGCTGTTCCTTGTTTGGTTGTGACTCTAGGGTAGGATCAGTTATTCAGATGTCTATCTTATTCCCGATTGTGTACGACTGTGCGTCCGTGAGGCGACTCGACGACATTAGCAGTAGTTCTCTTAGGCACGTGTGAGATGGAGAGTTAGATCAAAAGATTAGGCACCACGGTGCATGACCGCAGGAGCCATAGGAAATGGTTTAGTATGTGTGTGACATTTTAGGAGGATGATTGACGAACTTGGAACAAGGGTGAATAGGTGTGGAAGGTAGTACCAAGCCAGTATTACCGAAAGCATAGGATTCACGCTTGAGTCAAGAGTAGTCAACCAAAGTCCTAGAAAGTCAAGTAGTTGGGTAGATAGGAGTGACCCGAGTATTGATATTAGAAACTGTTGTGCATTTCAGAATGGCAGTCACTCGAAGTATCGGTGGACCAGATGCGGGTGCCTCGAGTGGGGGAGGACCGACTGATGAAAATCTCCGTAACCTGATAGCGGAGGAGGTTTCACGAGAAGTGTAAGCTGCGATACCTCGGTTCTTTGGTACGATTAAGGCGGAGCTATGGGCAATGCTCGAGGAGCGACTGGCTACTCAGGGCACATCACGTGCTAGGGATGCAAGTTACAAGGACTTTTCAGCTTGTTCGCCTCCGATATTCGATGGGGGCAGGGATCTGATTGTTAGTATGCGGTGGATTTCTGCGGTAGAAGGTGCCTTCCGCACCTGTTCGTGTCCCGAGACCTCCAAGGTAACATTTGCAGTGAATCTTCTAAGAGAGGGTGCAAAAGATTGGTGAGAAATACGAACGAAAGATCACACCCCTGCTCAGTTGGATGCCATTACGTGGCCGCAGTTTAAGGAACAGTTCAAACTGGAGTATGTTCCACAGGTGGAAATGGAACGCTTGGCGCAGGAATACCTGAATCTGACCACCCAGACTACTGAGACGGTGACGGAGATCACCAAAAAGTTTAATGAGCGAGCCCTCTTCTGTCCAGAGTTTCGGCAACCGAGCGCATGAGGATAACACGATACTTGGCGATGCTTCGCACAGACATTCGGGAATTTGTGTCTGCTGCTAGGCACCAAACTCTTACTGATATGATAGCGGCCGCTCGGGCCCGAGAGTTGGAACTGGAAACCCAACAAAAGCAAAAGCGTCCGGGGCCTACTCAGACTCAGCAGGTGTCGAAGAAATTTCGAGGGGCAGATCAGGGAAAGCAAGGGCAAAGGAGCCATGGTAAGTGTGGTAAATGTGGAAGGAATCATGAGGGGCGTTGCTGGGTGTTAATATGCCATAAGTGTGGGAAGGAGGGCCACTATGCTAAAGATTGCCGTCAAGAGGTCAAGATTTGTTTTAATTGTAATCAGGTAGGCCACTTCAAGGCCCAATGTCCCCGTCTGACTCAGGGAGTGGTTCAGAATCCGGCACCCACTACACTCCGGATTACCGATGGTAGGCAGGGGAAAGGGGAAGCCCCTAAGACCAAGGGTCGAGCATTCGTCATGACCGCCGAGGAGGCACAGGATGCGCCCGATGTCGTCACGGGTACTCTTTCTTTATTTGCCTCGTGTTTGTGGTGTGTGTAATTAATGTGTCTATTATGCTTTGATTAGGAACATTCTTAGTCAACTCTACGCCTACCTTTATACTATTTGATTCGGGTGCAAGTCATTCTTTTGTGTCTGCCGCGCTGGGAAAGGGTTTCGATATTGCTTTAGAAACTCTTCATCGGCCATTAGAAGTAGAAATTGCGGATGATAAAACCGTGCAAGCGACTAGTGTTTATTGGGGATGCGAAGTAGTGATTCAAGGAATAAAGTTTCCGATCGATCTCATCCCTATACCGTTTAGTGACTCTCGAGTCATCATCGGTATGGATTGGTTGCGTCAGCATGAGTCATGGATTGATTGTAAGAACAAACGAGTGTGGATTCAAACCCCAAGTGGGGGAGAGTTGGTTGTGCAGGGCGAGAGAAAGAATCAAGGTGCAGTTTTCTGTTCAGCTGCTAGGGCACGCAGACATTTTCAGCATGGAGGTTCGGGATTTGTGGCCTATGTTTTAGACGCGCGAGAAAAGAAGCCACAGCAGAAAGCAGGTGCTATACCGGTAGTTCGGGATTTTCCTGATGTTTTTCCTGAGGACCTGCCTGGCGTGCCGCCAGAGAGACAGGTGGAATTTAAGATCGACTTAACTCCCGGTGCGGCTCCAATAGCTAAAGCACCATATCGTCTTGCGCCTCCAGAGATGCTGGAGTTGTCTATTCAACTTCGGGAGTTACTGGATAAGGGATTCATTCGACCCAGTTTCTCACCGTGGGGAGCGCCTATTTTGTTTGTTAAGAAGAAGGATGGTTCCAATAGGATGTGTATAGATTATCGTGAGCTGAACAAGCTTACGGTGAAGAATCGATATCCATTACCTCGCATCGACGACTTATTCGATCAACTGCAGGGCGCCTCGTGGTTCTCAAAAATTGATTTGCGGTCAGGATACCATCAAATACGAGTACGGGAGGAAGACATCCCGAAAACGGCTTTTAGGACGAGGTACGGCCACTTCGTGTTTGTAGTGATGCCGTTTGGACTGACCAATGCCCCTGCAGCTTTTATGGATTTAATGAATCGGGTGTGTCGACCGATGTTGGATCGATCGGTTATAGTTTTCATTGACGACATCTTAGTCTACTCTCGGAGCAGGGAGCAACATGAACAACACTTAAAGGAAGTATTAGAAACCTTAAGGAAGGAGAAGCTTTATGCAAAGCTATCCAAGTGTGACTTTTGGCTGAGGGAGGTTCAGTTTTTGGGTCACATCGTTAACGAGCAAGGAATCATGGTAGACCCGGCTAAGGTGGAGGCCGTGATGCGGTGGGAGGTCCCGAAGACCCCCTCGGAGATTAGAAGTTTCTTGGGTCTGGCTGGTTATTATCATCGTTTCATCCAAGATTTCTCAAAGGTTGCGGTACCTTTAACTCGGCTAACTAAGAAGAATGCTGCTTTTCGGTGAGGTGAGGAGCAGCAGCAGGCTTTTGAGACTTTGCGGCGGAAATTGTGTGAAGCTCCGGTTTTGACTTTGCCTAAAGGCATGGAGGACATGGTAGTTTATTGCGATGCATCTATCTCGGGATTGGTGGCAGTCTTGATGCAACGAGGCAGGGTGATTGCTTATGCCTTGCGGCAGTTGAAGCCCCATGAAGCTAACTACCCTACTCATGATTGGGAATTGGGAGCGGTGGTCTTCGCTCTCAAGATTTGGAGAAACTATTTGTATGGAGTGAAGTGCACCATCTTCATGGACCACAAGAGTTTGAAGTACCTGATGGATCAGGCAAACCTCAATATGAGACAGAGAAGATGGTTAGATGTATTGAAAGACTATGATTGTGAGATACACTACCACCCTGGAAAGGCCAATGTGGTAGCGGATGCGTTAAGTCGTAAGGCTTTGGGTGCACCCCTTCGGGGCGTTTGTCTAAGGATGACAATTGTGACAACGCTGCTTGAGCTGATTAGGAAAGCCCAGGTGGAAGCAAGCAAGAGCGAAAATCAAAAAGGTGAAAGAATTGTGGGTCAGTTGGCAGCTATGGTCAAAGATAGTAGAGATTTGTTAACTTGCCATGAGAGAATTTGGGTACCGAAGCTGGGTGGGGTTCGTCAAACCCTATTGGAGGAGGCACATAAATCCAGGTTCTCTATCCACCCCGGAGCAACTAAAATGTATAGGGATCTGTGCGAATATTATTGGTGGCCAGGCATGAAGAGGGAAGTAGCTGGGTTAGTCGAAAGATGCATGACCTGTCGTAGGGTCAAGGCCGAGCACCAACGGCCTCATGGTAGATTGTAGCCTCTTGAGATCCCAGAATAGAAATGGGAGCATATCACAATGGATTTCATCACGAAGTTGCCAAGAACCCCTCAACATATGGACACTATTTGGGTTATCGTGGATAGGTTGACTAAAAGTGCTCATTTTCTCCCCATCCAAGAGACTTGCTCTGCAAAGGAGCTGGCTAAGGTCTATGTAGATGAGATTATCTCTCGGCATGGTATACCGGTCTCGGTGATATCCGACCGGGATGTCCGATTTACGTCTAGGTTTTGGAAGAAGTTTCCTGGGGAATTAGGCACTCTCCTTCATTTCAACACATCATATCATCCTCAGACGGATGGGCAGAGTGAAAGGATGATTCAAACACTGGAGGATATGCTTAGAGCATGTGTCATCGATTTTGGCGGGAGTTGGAATTCCCATCTCCCTTTAGCTGAGTTTTCTTACAATAACAGTTATCACGCAAGTATTGGCAGGGCTCCCTTTGAAATGTTGTATGGAAGGAAATGTCGGACACCTATTTGCTGGGGCGAGGTTGGCCAGCAGGTATTGGGTAGTACTGAGGTGGTGCTCAAGACAACTGAGTTAATTCAGAAAGTTCGGGAGAGATTGTTAACGGCTCAAAGTCGACAGAAAAGTTATGCGGATAGGCGACGGTCCGATCTCGAGTTTCAAGTTGGGGATTATGTTCTTCTGAAGGTGTCACCTTGGAAGGGAGTTATTCGTTTTAGGAAGCGAGGAAAGCTTGGCCCTAGGTACATTGGACCATATCGAATTGTCGCCCGTGTAGGTAAGGTAGCTTACCGGTTGGAGCTGCCCAAGCAGCTTAGTCAGATTCACACACGTTCCACGTTTCGCAGCTCAGGAAGTGCATTACTGAGGAATCTACAATAGTACCTTTGGAGGATATTCAATTAGATGAACGCCTAAATTATGTGGAGCGACCAATTGCCATCATTGAAAGGAAGATAAAGACTTTACGAAATAAAACAATAGGATTAGTTAAGGTTCAGTGGCAGCATCGAAAAGGGTCCGAGTGGACTTGGGAACCGGAGGAGGAAATGTGGAGGCATTATCTAAAATTATTTACCGGCGCCGATTTCGGGGACGAAATTCAGTTAAGTGGGGGAGAATTGTAAGACCCGTTTCGCCGAGTCGCGGCTCGGACTAATCCGCGGTGCGGCTTTAGGAAGGATCCTGAAACGCATGAAATTTGTACGCGCGGCGCGGTTCTAAATAACCCGCGGCGCGGTGCGCCTCTAAGGTGAAAAACCCTAATTCGGATTTAAACGCCTATATAAAGGGACCTAGCCCTAGGGTTCGTGTTTTTGGGAGTTTTCTAGAGCAGAGGCGTCTGGTTTCAGCAGAGACTCTTTGGTTCCAAGGCTTTGGAGGTTTGAAGGAAGAAATACAACGTGGGGAAAGGCTGTAGTCGATCGGGTGCATTTCTCTGTTTTCCAGAAGCAAGGTAAGAGGATCTACCTTCTGATATTTCAGTTTATCCCGTTTTTATGGAGTTATCCCTTAAGTAGTAGTCTTAGATGACTTGTAACCCTTAGGGTTAGACTAAGGACATGAATAGACTTGCACGTCCCTAAGGAAGTGGTCTTAGGGTAGTTTCTGATCTCAGGAAGGGTTTGGAGTGAAACCCTAGCCGATTGATGTACTGTTAAACGCTAAAAACATTTTTGAATGTTACGAGCCGCGACGCAGGCTGGCTATGTCAGCGGCGCGGACTCGGCGGAAACCCCGTGTTTATTCGATGATAGCCGCGGCGCGTAGGGTGAGGAGCCACGCCGCGGCGAGCGACTGTTTGACCAGGAACTTAGTTTTGACCACGGTTTGATGGCAAATATTGAGTCTAACCTTTAAGCAGGTCTGTAAGAGCCTGATCAGTAATTGATATGTTGTATGTGTGTGGGATTTAGGTGTGTGGACGAGCTAAGTGGGGATATTAGAGAATATCTACACGGTTTCGAACCAGGTGAGTATCCTCACCTTACTATATGATGTTGCATGTTAGGCCTCTTGTGTGTTGTTTACAGTTATATGATTTGCTCTATACCTGTGGTTATTTGTTGTTGGGCTCAGTACTGATGCGTGTCCCCTCGTAGCTGTTTTATGGCGAGTTGGACTATTGCCTTGTCCCATAGCTGTTGTATGATGGGCTGGGCCATAACCGGGAACCCATAGATGTTGTATGATGGGTAGAACCTCCCCGTGTCCATAGCAGTTGTATGATGGACGCCCGTAGCTGTTGTATGGCGGGTAGGGTCGGGTCGTTCTCGAGGACGGGTTGTTTAATGTGTGGGCATGTATGGTAACTTGTGGACTCACTAATCTTTAAGCTTACCCGTTGATTTTATAACATTTCAGGTATTTCAAATGATAAAGGGAAGGGCAAGGCGTGACGGCAGCACATCGCATTCAAGAGATTTGTTTTGATGAACTATAACAGTATTTTCAAATGTTTCCGCTGTTGGTTTAAATAATATGTTGAACAGTTTTACTTTTGGAATAAATGTTTTATTAGAACCTTGGTAATAAATGAATTTTTAAAATTTTGAAATTGGGGCGTTACATAAGATCAATTTTGTCTTTGTTGACTTGGTTGATGAATGCGCAAACATTGCCACGGACAAGCCGCTCATCACGTCTGGAAAACAATCTTTATCGGTAATGTCTCCTGCCACATTGCCGACAACGAATACACCACCCCCTACACCGACAACCGACACGCCTCCAAAGTCAGTTATAGCAACAGTCACGTCTGAAGACAAACGACAGACCTCTGTAGCCAAACGTTTGGTCTATGATGACACAGGTACAGAATTATATGTCAATATTATTAGATATATAAACTCTAAATCAGTATGCTTTTACATAACAGCTGACATTGACGTGGTCAACCCTAGAAAACGCTCTCGCTACAAAGACTAAAACCAACACTTTTTGATCAGCTTTTCATGTGTTACCAAGAAAAATACAGTCTTTTGCATATATGGAAGTCAATGTAAGTACATTGGACAATGGGAAGAAAAATTATGTGTTTTGTACGTGTGGAAAGAAACTCAGACAGTTCCACCCGCTTTGCTATGCTAAAAAATGCCATGTATATCATATTTGCATTCTTGGGTAAACGGAACCTTTTCTTTTGTACATGCAATGTAAATGATAATACTATGAATGTATTCGATCAGACTTTCTTATGAATTGTTAGGTGTCAACAGGTAACACTTGATATAAGAAGAAGTTTACAAATGCCGCAAGATGCCTGAAAGGGACTCTTTTATGCATGATTTTGTCTGTATCAATATTCTATACTTCTGAATAACACTAAGATAACAAAATTGATCGTTGCTACATTGTATGTAGAAGAGATGTTTAGGTATAAAATAGCAACATATATGAGATGATCTATGTAAAAAAATCACCTCTTACAGATATGATTTGAACTTTCAAAGTTGTAATCAAATAAACAAAAATTTACATGGCCTTTTTGAAACCTAAGACCAGCTTCACCAAACATTCCACATAGAGTAACAGAATTCTTACTCAAACGAACCATAAAGAACATGAAATAGTATTAATTATCATTGGTAATAAATTACAAAGAAAATTGGCTTTTATTCTTCCCCAATCAGCATCTAAAATTAGAATGGAAATAGATTCATTGAAAAATACAGAAAGGGGATTAACAAGTTATATTAACAATTTACTATTTTAGCTAATTTTAACCATATGACAAAACAAGAGAATGACATATCTAGAAAGCTTGTAGATGACTAATAACAATGTGTGCATGCAATTAGTATGCAAACAGCAATTATAGGTACATGAAGATAAGTAAATTATTTTTAGCCTTACATTAAAAATATTCCATATAAATATAATGACAAACATAGTAAACGTAAATATATTTAATGGATGATTTTCCAAAAATGATACGATTTTTAGTTATATCTTCAAATCATTATAACAAACGGATTAGATAAAAGGCAATTTGGTATATACATTAATCAATGATTAATATGAAAGGAAGGTTTTCACTTGGCAATAAATACTACTAGTCATGATATTGTTACGTTTTTAATTATATATGGGTTTTCTTTTACAAAAATTGTAAATGCTCTTTAAGTTAATTACTTTAATGAAATCAACAATGGAACTTAATAATTCATATTCAAAAAAATTAACATACTTTATAAAAACGATGGGAAACTTAATAATTTCATATAGACAGAAAGCCTTATTACATTATGCACTTTACTATAGTTTTTATAAAAAAGATGGGAAACCTAATAGTTATGTATATACTTTAATGTGTTTCATTTTAAGAGAAAGAACCGTCTATTTCATCTCCAATTCCGTTGTGATTAGTTACATTATCCACGAAACCCTAATCGCATGTTAACAAAGACAAGGGAAAGAAAAAGTCCATTAAAGATGTTTAATATTTGCATTTATTGCCAACAAGAAAAATTTATGTTTAGCAATCATAATAGCCGTTTATCGCCGTCTACGCGTCTATTCACTTCAGTAGGATTTATTGCTGCATTAATCACAGGTGAAACACATCACCGGTAACTTAATCGTTCAAAATACGCTTATATAAGGAAGTAATATATGTTAATACGGCTACAGAACAACATGAAAGGAAAGGACCTTCAATTGATGCTCAACACCTTCATCGTCAAAACAGAAAGCAAAATCGTACCTTCCTAAGTGAACTGGAGAAGATGATCGATGCAGATTACAACATCCGCAAAGAGCTCTTCAACGATGCAGACGCCACACCGAGGTACATGAATTACGTCCACGTCCAGAGAGCTACACATGAAGCCGGAGTCAGCGTTGCAAAGATTACCAACCTCTTGTACGACATGCAACAAGTGTTAGCAGAGGAGATCAAGGCCTACAAAGAAACCCTCAAACTCATTGACTATGAGTTTGAGTTTCAAAAGTAGGTTTGAAGGAAAAAAGGCCAACTTCCGGCTGTCATGGGTGGTTTTTGGGTAATGTCGTTTTTTGGTATTTGGTCTTGGGAATCATTTGTTTTAGTTATTTGTTTCCTGTGAAAACGATGATCGGTTGTGGCCGATACATATGTTTGTTTTGAGCATCAACTTTATCAATGAACGGATATTGTCATAACTAATGTTACACGTGTGTCTTCATCTTCCCTTTAAACACTGTTGAAAGGCAACTTTGGACTTCGTTCTTATATATTGTGACAAACACTACATATAAAACAACAATGACAGATTTCACATGTTATATACAAACAAAATGCACTCTTTCACACCAGATCACAACTTCCAAAGTCTCCAAACACTCTGCAAATATTGAAACATCTCTTCAAAATTAAATACCAAATTCAACAAAGATTGTATATGAACCACCGAATCTATGATCAAAACCGACAATAAAAAACATCAACGACCATTGCGACTAAAACAAGATTACCATATTTCAGTTAAAACACCACTATGTATTTAAGAAAGTCATAGTAGATAGCAGAACATCAAAAGTAATATACTTGTACCAAAATAAAGCCTTTTTAACCAACATATCCAAACACGTGATACAGACAATGCATAAATAAAAGTACAGTAATATCGCAGGAAAACATTGAGACAGAAACCAAAATAGAACATTAAAGAAAAAAGTAAATAGCTATTATTACCACATTCTTCATCAATCACAACTGAAGCATTGAAAGTCAAAAAAGAACCATGAACATTTGGAATGGAAAAACATTGATATATTTGTTGGAATACGATAGCATAAAAACAACGCAGCGGAAACAGAAATCAAAATCGTATTCAACCAGGATCACAGAATCATGCACACTTTTGTAACTGTAAAATCAAGAGGGTTCAAGACATACCTTTTTAAATCTCAGATCTGATTTTGTTAGGATGACGAGAGCCCAAAGTAGAACTCCTCTAATGTAATCGCACCCAAGACAACGATCCAGCACCCATTGATGTAGCACCCGTTGATGTAGTATATACCTTTGCTTGAAGTTTTAGCACGTAATACTTAGGGTTTTGAAAGAAATCGGCCGTATACCGAGGGGTGGGAGGTGGGTGACGAAAATTAGGGTTTTGGCAGCCCCTACAACTCAGATCTAGGGTTGTATTTATAGTGCTCCTCATCCTTATCCCCTCCCTAGTGGATATTTCACTTTGGTCATTTATCCTTATTAAGTTTCTAATTAATATACCTTTACTTTGGTATATTAATAAACTTAATCATTAAGTTTCTAATTAATATACCTTTACTTTGATATATTAATAAACTTAACCCCTCAAGTTTATTTTCGATCTCTTTTAGCTAAATCGTCTCTTGCGTGTAACCCAAAAGGACCGTACTATTTATAGTAATATTACCAACTTGTTATAACGATGGACATATAACCAACAGTCTCCCACTTGCACTTGTTATAACAACTGTATGGTCTAATATTCCCTAACCTAGTAAGGTGTATGTCATCCAAGACAAGTGTCGTGTTCATCTAATGAAACAGCCCTTAGGCAAGTGATCAAATATTCCTTTGTTCTAAAATATATCCTTATGAACGTCTGACATGGAATCATGTCAGTCTCAGACATTCAATATTATGTTTCCCGATAGAGATTTGTGATGACCACAACAAATTGCACTATTGATTCTATATCAATTCAGTCTCGGTACGGCCGTACACTTGCTGTCAGCACCAAATCATCGAGGGGCCCATGGATATCGCTTCTCCTGTTAGGGCAGAAGGAACAAATAAACTTTGACTACACGGATCTCGCCTACTCATCATGTCATACCTGGACATTCCCTGTATGGCTGCCAGTTACGGACAACGTTGGAGAAAACCAATGCACAACAGACTGCAGAACAAAAAATCAATGCATCTCCGCTTGAAGATATAAGATATTACCATCTTAGAATTACTCGTGACAGATTCCATGAAGTAATCTCTAAGTGCAGGTTACTCCAATACTTAATCCCTATTAAGTACACATGAGAATTAGTGCATCTCCATGCTATGTCCATCTCTATGGACAATTTACCAATTCCTTATGTCAGTCTTGAATCAATACTTACTCCCAAAAGTATGACCGACTGTGGACAGTTTGAATAATAATTAAATTATTCAGGAAGTCAATAAAACACGCAAAATCGGAACACAATGATAAACTAATGAAATGACTGCCTTTATGCATATATTATGTTCTCCACATAATAATCTTCATATCAGATAGAGTTTTTCATTGCTTAAGTTCCCAATACAAATCAAACTATACTAACTTCACTCAAAGTCAATTCATTTGCATATCTAATGCATATGGACTTAGCATGATCGATCTTGCTTAGTCTGAGACATTGACTTAGTGATCAGATCAGCTATCTTGCCTCATCTGATATAGCTCTATTAACTGAGATGTCTCTTTTGGTAAGAACCCGGATCCTAACTGCGTACAAGAACCGTTTCTATTAGTTTTGGAAGCTAGTATCAGTGTGCTTCTTTACACTGAGTTCTTCCATACTATAATGGATCAAGAATATCTTAAACATTTAAGATACTTCGTGACTTCCATCCATTTGACGTTTGCCAAGATTAGCCTAATGTCAAATCATCATGCTCAAGGCATATGATACATTAGGTCTCGTACATTATGCGATTGATCCATATGCAAGTGCATACGGGACTCAACTCATTTCATCCAGGATCTTAATGGAACTAGGACTCTGAGTTTCACTCAGTCCTAAACCCTGATACAGAAACTTGAATCCCTTATAGGAGTCTTGTATCTCTAGATCCGACTGCTCATGTACTCTAGCTTATCCTTATGAAGCACTTAGGTCTATCTCCATAGATCATGATGCTTCATATGCTATAGGTCACTCCTATGTCATTTGTAGCACAACAATTCTCATTTATTTATGATTTCTCGATATAGGGACGTTTACATGAGAACTTTGCTATCTGCATACAACATAGGTTGGACTTCAATGCTCCCACTAGCACTGACATTTGCATAGTTCACTTTTGTTTCCAAAATCCCTATGAAGCACTTAATTCTATCTCCATAGATCAAAATGCTTCATGCGCATTAAGTCTCTCCTGTGTCATTTATAGCATAGCAATTCTCATTTATTTCATATTTCTCGAGATAGGGACATTTACATGAGAACTTTGCTATCTGTGTACGACATAGGGTAGACTTCAATACTCCCACTAGCTCTGACATATACACATGACTCATCTTTACTTCTCGAAAATCCAAACTCTTTGATTTTCTCATCGAAGCAGAGATTCCAGCTACGAGATGCTTGTTTGAGTCCATAAATCGACTTCACAAGTTTACACACTCTATTAGGATATTTCGACTGTACAAAACCCTCTAGTTGTGTCATATACACATCCTCTGAAAGTTTTCCGTTAAGGAAAGCGGTTTTTACATCCATTTGCCATATTCTATATTCATAAAATGCAGCGATGACAAACAGTATCCTAATAGATTTAATCATTACCACTTCTTTTTCCTCATAATCAATCCCTTAGGTTTGAGTATAACCCTTTGCCACCGGTCTGGCTTTGTATGTGTGTACCTTTCCATCCACGTTTGTCTTCTTCTTGAAGACCCATTTACACCCAACTGTTTTAAGGTCAGGTGTTTGATCAACCAGGTTCCAAACTTGGTTATCCTACATGGATTTCATCTCGCTCTCCATCATCTCTTTCCTTAAGGCAACCCAAGGGGCCTGCCACGACTTCCGATAATTGGTAGGGTCACAATGATCCACCAGACATTCATCACCTTCGTCAACATGTAATTCATGAAAATCAGGTGTATGACGTCCTTTATCAGTTTCTCGAACAGGAGATGGAGTTATGTCAGATTCCTCAGCAAACTCTTACTGAGTCTCAACAGGTTTTACTATCTCTGGTCGAGTGCTAGTGCCAACATCAGGCTCTTTGATCCTTTGAGTCTCATCAAGATTAGTCAGGCTTCTACTGATTTCTTGAATACCAGCTTCCTATCATAGAAGACTGCCATTTATACAACATCATACTGTTGTCAAAATGCTTATTATATCCAAGTACTCTAATGGAATAACACTTCTGTTAATCGGAGTCCTCTGAGCTACACGGTAAACCGTAAGTCTCAAGACCCCAAATTTCTAAATATGCTAGTGAAGAAACATCTACACTCCATATTTCTTAGACAGTGTTTATAGAACCTTTTGTGTTGGTGCAAGGGTTAGGACTCTATTGTCTCTAAGGTTTAACCTCAGACATAGATTGGAAGCATAATACAATCCATCATAAGTCGAACCTTTATGTTTGATTATAACTCAGACACACCATACGATGCTCGTAGCGTTCTAAGTGGATTTGACTGTTGAAACAATTTTCACAGTCCATTAGATGATTGTATAATCTTTGACTAAGAAACTCTTTATCCGCACTTGGATTTAGAATTCTTATCCTTTGCTCATTTGATTCAATACTCTTTCTTGAAGTATTGATCACCATATAGGTTTCAAACTCAATAGAGTATTTTAGATGGTTTAGTGGAAAACTGAACGGTCCAAATACATTAGATGTACAAGGTCCAACAGATTCTCAGCCTTTGCCCACAATAACTTGTGAGCAGTGCATAGTTATCTCTCTATGTAGACAAGAATAGCAGTTATCATAAGACTTTCAGTCAAATGATCTCCAGAATCCTATCCATCTGGAGTTCTGGTAGCTTCTTTCAAGTTTACTAAACTAGACAATTCCACTCATACCATTAATCCAAACATTTGGATTCTCATGAATCAATCTTTTCGAACTATTGTTGTGAACCAGTTCTCATAGATGTAATGACCATAACTTTGTTCCAAAATAACTTTTAAAATAACTTTTATTTAAAACAACCTTTATTTAAACCAAGTCAAAACCATCTGATGAAACAATGTTCACATCAACAATCTTCAAATTGCAAAACCATAAACTAAAACACTATAGAGAAGTTGGTTCCTAATCCTATGGATGAAAGCAAGCTGCTTGTAGTCCATGATTCGATCCAGCTCTCCATGGTTTGTACCTCTGCTTTATTCCAGTCTCTGCCCATTAAAATGGCAATACTGGTCATAAGCAAAGCACTTATGGAATTACAAATATACCTGAAGTGCCATACTCTTTGGCTTGCAACTACTTCTATTGCATCAGATATCTTGAACATTTATGCCTTCCATGTCCCACATCCTTTCAGTGGAAACAAAAATCTTCCTCAGGATTTCAGTATTGAGGTTTCTTTAGGAAAATCATTCCCTTGGTAGGGTTTGTCCTTTTCCTTTTGACACCTCCTTTAGGAACTGTGGTGTTGGATTCCCTAGCCATGTAAAGTTCTACTTTCCTCAACATGCTATATAATCTCTCGAAGGGTCCTTTTAAGTTCTATATAATGAAGTCCAGAATGAACTAATCATAAGAACTAGTCAGCGAGTTAAGGACAATGTCCGTGACTAACTCCTGACTTGTTGGAAATCCCAACCTCCACATTTGGTCAACGTACCCTCTTATGCTAAACATATGGGTATTGACTCTCCATCCTAGTAACAGCCTACATCCAAATAATGCTTTCATGACTTCGAATCGTTCCCATTTAACCTGGCTCTGATACCACTGTTGGAATACGATAGCATAAAAACAACGCAGCGGAAACAGAAATCAAAATCGTATTCAACCAGGATCACAGAATCATGCACACTTTTGTAACTGTAAAATCAAGAGGGTTCAAGACATACCTTTTTAAATCTCAGATCTGATTTTGTTAGGATGACGAGAGCCCAAAGTAGAACTCCTCTAATGTAATCGCACCCAAGACAACGATCCAGCACCCGTTGATAGTATATACCTTTGCTTGAAGTTTTAGCACGTAATACTTAGGGTTTTGAAAGAAATCGGCCGTATACCGAGGGGTGGGAGGTGGGTGACGAAAATTAAGGTTTTGGCAGCCCCTACAACTCAGATCTAGGGTTGTATTTATAGTGCTCCTCATCCTTATCCCCTCCCTAGTGGATATTTCACTTTGGTCCTTTATCCTTATTAAGTTTCTAATTAATATACCTTTACTTTGGTATATTAATAAACTTAATCATTAAGTTTCTAATTAATATACCTTTACTTTGATATATTAATAAACTTAACCCCTCAAGTTTATTTTCGATCTCTTTTAGCTAAATCGTCTCTTGCGTGTAACCCAAAAGGACCCTACTATTTATAGTAATATTACCAACTTGTTATAACGATGGGCATATAACCAACAATATTAACATCTCAAAACATGTAAAACCAAAAAACATATTTCAAAAATGCAAATTTAAGAAAACCATCCATACACTAGCAAACCATTTTGCAATCACTTTCATATGCAACAAACACCAGATATACAAGTCAAATACTACCATACATTCCATGCTACACCAAAAAACCAACTATCTTCATCAAAGAGAACCTACTCGACCAAAAAACAAAATACCATTTATCCAAACCCACCAGAAACTGAAAACAAACGACCCATATAAACAACTAAACAAACCTAAAACCTTTGATAACTCCACAGATGGGTGAAATTCACGCGATCAGCAAAAGAAAACTCCTGGTGCAATCGAACATGTTCTGGCCGATAGCTTTCATGCCGCATGCCTTGCACCATATAATCGAAGTAAACCCTGCAAGATTTACCGTCTTGACGATTAAAATCAAAACGGCGGTATCGCCCTCTCCACCAACTGTCATTGTGCCAGACATCGCAGAAGACCACTACACTCGTTGGATAAGGTCGGATTGTATCGACCCTAACAACCTCTTCCAATGCCACTTCGTTGGTATTGTCTAGCAATGTTTCATAGCGCACTATCACGTGATGTCTTGCCCATAAAATGATTCCAGCAACGTAATAGGAGTTTTTGAAGCCCTCGTCGGTACCAATGACTTCCACACGATCACCCAATCGATAACCGTTCGACATCATTCTACACACAAGAACAAAAACCAATTACATAAAGAATAAAGAAAACCTTCAAAAAACCAAAATCACAAACCCTATGTTCTCTTGTAATGAGGAGTATGCGTATGGTTTCAGAAGAAAATACAGGTAACAGGGAACCAAATTATAGGGATTAAATACGCATTCAATGCAGCATAGAGATAAAAAAAACTGACTACACAACTAACCACGTTTCTACAAGTCTCTTGAACGGGATAACAGCCACTTGGAAAATATATTAGGTTTACACCCGTGCTCCGGCACCCCTGCACCCGTGCGGAGCACGGGAGCCCGCTAGTTCTCATTATAATATAACATAATACGTTAATTTGAAATTCATGCGACAGGGTGTATTCTAAAACAGGGGTGATATATATGTTCATAACTAGGAATATAGAAGAAATGAAGACTTCTTGTATCTATATTGGAAGTTTTTCACTCAATATAGCTAGGCTTGGATACGTCGTTATGATTATATCATGGTTAGTATGGTATGTCTATGTTAAATTGTTAAAAGCATACTTTTTAGAAAACCTATTGTGCTTACTAGATAGTAAGCAAAGTGGAGGAGGATTCTAAAAGTATGTTGTGTTGATATAAAACAAAATTCAAAGTACAACGCTATATTTGGATATTATATTAAAAAGTTCATGCAAAAGACTAATAGAATACAATGTACCAAATTACCAATGCAAGAAAAGACACCCGAAAATCTAGCATATCACCTATAATCTCAAACAGAACAAAGTATAGTTACTGCAACTTTAGAAAAAAAGCGAACCATCCATCAAATATACTAACTTGAAATTCATCCACGTAACCAACTTCAATTTTAAAAAATTAGGTAACAATATTTGAATATGTACCAATATTAGTGTCGGATCTTTGATAAGAGATCGATGAGCACAAATGAATGTAATTTTACTCCCAATGATAGTACTGAAAATACAACATCAATCAAGCTAGTTGTTAGAACATTTGATAATATAGTACCTGTAGTAGTTAGGATATCAATGGTAATAATCATACTTATAATCAAAGGTAGCTGTATAACCTTTTAGCATCAATCAAGCCATGTAACTTCAGGAACTCTATAACCATACAACTGTCATGTAGGAAATAGAATAGAATTTATGAGTGTGAAGGCGAAAAGCACATGGAAAGGAATTTATTTGTGAAATTCTTTGGTTAAAACTGTAGACAAACCATACCTACACACCATGAATACTGAAGACCAAATTCAGAAGTCTAGATGACGACAACGATCTCACACATAAAATGCAGGCAAGCTTTAATGTTGGAAACAAATAGAATCAAAGTTCAACTTATGTTAGGTACCGTAGGTTAGATTTCGTCTTTGCGAGATCGAAACAGAGTGCAAAGGGTGGAAGAGAAGAAAAAACGATTTAGAACAAGGAAGCGTAATTGGATTGTGAAATCGACGAGAGAAAAGTGAGAGTAAAGAAGAGCTACTGGAGGTTGCGATGGTGTCGGAGATATCGAATCGCAGTTAAAAAAATTAGATAGTGGGGATGTTGGAGTGCAGAACGAGTGGTGATTGTGGGAGTGCAAAAGTGAACAAGAGGTAGCAGTGTCCACAGTGACAAAGGGGTAAGCATAGAAAAAAAGGAATCAGGTCGGGTGGGTAGATTAGTTTAATTCACTAATGGACTCGCCATAAAATTTGGTATCCAAGTGGACAGTGGAAAAAATTGAACCCACAAATCGATGAAATTCAAGTTGTGTTTATTTAGGGATTAATATACAGTCGATGTGAAGACAAAGGAATAGATTGGGGCTCATCGTATTATAATCCTCACGTGTCTAGTGTCTTTCTAGTTCACGTTCTATAAAAATTCCACTAAAAAAGTAAACAACGATGTTCTTTGTTATGAAATATAATGTATTATTAATTTTATAAAAGATTGTAAATAATATTCAACCTCTGAAAATATTGTGCGTTGTTATTTTTCAATATTTCGATTAACCGTTAGTAAATATTATAATGGATTAACGACAGACCATTGGTAAAATTATGATTTAAAAATAGATAACATTTACATCAACGGATCCAAACTCATTTCATTCCGTTGGTAAACCGTCGGTAGTATGGTAACAGATTGTCAGCAACGGACCGACAGATTATGATTTTGTTGAATGTCGTCGGAAACTATAGGTGACATTATAATGGATTACCGATGGGCCGTTGGTAAAATTGTGATTTCAAAAACAGATAATATTTCACCAACGGATTACCGACGGATTCTAAATTTTGTTTAATATTGTTGTTAAACCATCGGTAATATGGTAATAGATTTCCAATGGATCTTCTTCTGTCGCTAAACCGTAGAAAAGTTGTTACTAAAATCTTGCAAGTTAGGTTTTCTCAATATGTTGGAAATCGGTCTATAAACCATCGCTATTTGCAACGGATATTTTCCGACGCTGAAGTTCTTTTGCTAATACCCATATTTTCTAGGAGTGATGTGTGTGGACCCATTCGAGGCCAATTAAACCATCGAGCCGACCGATTCGATGGCCGATCCTATTTTCAAAAGATTGGTATACAGAGAGGTTCTTAAGCTCTATCGTCCTTGTGGACATTAGATGAGGTTTGCGTGACGTCCATTACGTTTTACTTATATTGCACCGTGCAAGTTAAGCAGGCTACGTTTTCAACACTTGTCCGGCCAACCTCTTTAAAATATTACAAATATCAGCTGTCGATGTCGTGTAATCTTTTTCAATCATAAATTAATATCACATACGCAAAACTGGCACGCGCGAAGCAAAACATTTACATAAAAAATTTACAAGATAAAAGTTGCATGAATAACATGAAACACTTTGGAAATATCTCTATTATCAACCAAACTATCGCCTCGCGATCTTCTTGGAAAGTGCATGAACGTTGATCCAAACTAGCAGTAGAAGTGTTATGGAGGATATGAGCGAAAGAAGAATAGCGGCTCCAACGTGGATGCAATAAGTATCGTACATATTACAGATCTTATTCCATCTGCTATGAGAGTTTCCTTTGAGTCCGATATATGATACTCCACCTGATGCTCCGGTTGCTGCAGCCACGATACCTAATAGCAGCTGCACAATACCCATTAACTATAAGTTAGTATCCTTTTCAAGATAAAACGATAACTACTTACTTCTTCAACTAAACTTATTTTCTGCTGATATATGGATAAAACATGGCACCATTCTAAAGGAATTAGTTTGGTTCAGGAGCTTACTGAATCGAGTATCACAAAATGAAATTTTAGCTTTGCTGAGGCTCCTCCTGGCTTCATGAGCGCGAAAACTGATATTAAGCCAGTGATGATGCTGTATAAAGCAGCAGTCGAGAGTGCTGCCAGAAGGTATCTGGATCATACGGACAATTTTAATATCATTTTCCACAAAAGTGGCCATTTGGGCCAATGGATTGTAATGGTCGAAATGAATGTTACTTACATGTGAGCGGGGGAATGACTAAATTTTCCAGTCCTGGATATTGCCAATCCGGGGGCAACCGGAATAAGCTTAGTTTGTTTAGAAGTGACCAGAAGAACGATACCAGCCACGGCTGTTGCAAATAGCACGACCCTAAAAAACACATCAAGCAACGCATGCTTCTTCGAACCTCCTGCACCTCTATAATCACTGTATTCCGGTGGTGGTGCTGACGTCTTTAGTGGTACCTCCATACTTACCGGGGAATGCGCATGTGGAGGAATAGTGGGATCATTGGAAGCCATAGTATCAGAGATGGAGATTAAGCTAAGGACAGTTTGTTCTTTCTTTGCAAGTGTGGTTAGATGTACGGTTCGGATTCTAGTTTTATACACGCGGTAGGTCAACTTATTTGCAGGATAACGTTTAAGTGTTCACATACGCATACATAAATTTGAAATATATTTGAATGTTCACACAGTCTTTGGTGAATTGGTCAACAAATGGGTTACCAGATTTGTCTAAGGCCCGCCGCTTGGTGCCCGGCACAATGCAGCTGGGAGGTGACGTGTACCCAAGGACCCAGAAATTTTGGTCACGGAAGTATAATATTTTTCCATAAATTATAGATAGATAAAGAAAATTAAAAAATAAGATTTCCCTGGATAGAATAAACAAATATAGATATTACATTTTAGGGTGTGTTTGGTTGGATGTAATGGTATAAGAAAGGAATGCAATGAATTATGTAATGGAATAAATAGAGTAACGAATAAAACAATAGATCTATATAGGTCTTTGGTTTACTTTTTATGTTAATTAATATGGAATGGAATATATCTCCAAAAGGACTTATTTACCTGTCATCGTCCCCCCTGACTCATCGTAAGCAGTTAAACTAATTTCACTTCAATACATCTACCCATCTTTTTTCACTTCCCTAAATCCACCCACAACCATTGAAGAGCGTGTTGTGTTCTTGAACATCTTTTAAAGTTACCAAGATCTGGAGCAAAATTCCTGCTCAAGTATTTCAGGTAAATGATTCATCAATATTTTCAAAGAACAAGCATTCCGATAGAGACCTCGAAAAAATAATTTTCAGCAATTTCAAGAAGATGATAGGATTGTGGAAAATGTTATGACCTTATCGAAGCTTTTGTGAAATGAAACCGGATTAACAACGAACAATCTCCGGTTTGTTCTTAAATTGAATTTCAGATTATCAGGGATATAATTGTAAATTTGGCCACTAATGTAACTCTGTGAGAGTTTGGGGTCTGTTATGTAAATTAACTAGTTAGCTGATAGTTAGTTAGTTAGTTGTTGCGTTTGTTATATACATGTAAAGCTTCAGCTCATTGGAATTCAATATGTTCGACATATGTCTCTTTCTCTATCTGATGTAATATGGTATCAGAGCAATAAGCTTAATTTTCCGATCAATTTGTAATTCTGATCGTCTTCTCTGATTGCTTATTGAGTTCATTTCTCTTACAATCAGTCATTCCTTTGTGTCTTCACTGATTTTGCTTTTTCACCTTGCCGGATACTTCATCCTTTACTATTTATCCGATTGATGACAGAATGCATCCTTATTATCTGCATCATTCTTATAGCTTTGGTTTCATTCTAGAATCTCAATTGCTCACCGGTGAAAACAACAATTCATGGAGCAAAGCAATGCAGTCTTTCAGTGAAGAACAAAACCAGATTCATTGACGGTACTCTTCCTAAACCAAGCTCTTCTGATTAATCTAACTGCAACGCATGGATGCGAAACAACAAATTGGTAATCTCTTGGATCCTAAACTCTATATCAAAAGAAATATCTGCTAGTATCATGTTTACTAAAGATGCACATGCAATATGGAATGATTTGGAAGATCCTTTTCAACAGAGTAATGGTCCACGAATTTTTAAATTCGAAAAGAATTAACTAATTTGACTCAAAATCAAGATGCAAATTGGTGTATACTTTACTAAGCTTATAGCTCTTACTGATGAATTAATCAATTTCAGACCACGTTGTTTTTGTCATAAATGCGATTGTGGTGGTATTGAAAAGATGAACTTTCTCATGGGATTGAATGAGTCATTCTCCCAAGCTAGAGAGCAGATTCTCCTCATGGATCCTTTGACATCCATTAATCGCATATTCTCCTTAAACGTTCAATCTGTTTTGTGGTAGCTACACCGTCTACAAGTAAAGGTCAACCCGTACCTCATTTCTTGTTGGAAATGTCGGGTTGGTTTTTGCTACCATTATTTCCGTATAATAAGAAGTCAAGCTAGCTACAACTATCTCAACTCCTAGTTCTAGTAGTACAAGCTTGAATCTGATCTATAAGAATAGATCTTAGGTAGAAATAAAGCTCTTTGAAATTGAAAGCGATATTCCTATTCATAATGATGTTCAATGTTTTACGACATTTGTTGCAAAGCTTAAAGAGTTTGATTGTACACAACAATTCTCAAAATACCTCTTTGATTAATAATAGGAAATATAACACAAAAACCTATTACAAATGTTTCTTACAATCTGGTTTCATAACTCGAAAATACAGATTATATATATGCTAAATTGGAGACAAATTGATTCTACAAAATCAATTTGTTTCCTCCTGATTTTGGGTGATTGTGATTGAACAGTGAACCCACTAGGGGCTTAGGATTCCAACAATCACCCCCGAATCTCTAAGTCCTTCTAGAGACGTCTTTATTCCCGATCAAGCTCCTCATTTCTTTGAACTTGGTTCGAGCCAATGGTTTTGTGAGAATGTCCGCCTTTTGTTCTACACCAGGAATGTATTCAACCTCCACTTGTTCCTTTTCAACACAGTTACGAATGAAGTGAAATCTTGTGTGAATATGTTTACTTCTTCCGTGAAAAACAGGATTCTTCGTTAATTCGATAGCCGACTTGTTATCAATCCTAAGAACCACCTTATCTTGCACCTTGTTCATGATTTCTCCTAGCAAATCTTGAAGCCATATTGCTTGACAAGCAGCCGCGGTGGCTGCCATGAACTCTACCTCGCAAGATGATAAAGCAACGGTATCTTGCTTTTGCGAACACCAGGTTATCGGAGATGACCCATAGTAGAAAATGTGACCAGTTGTGCTTCTTCCGTCATCTGGATCAACATTGTGACTACTATCACTGTAACCAATAAGTCGTTTTTGTCCCATCCTCTCGTACTTGATTCCGTATCCCGTTGTTCCACGTAAGTACCTTAGAATGTGTTTGATTGCATTACCATGTGATTCTCTTGGATTCTGCATATATCGGCTAATAACTCCAACCGCATATGCCATATCGGGTCTTGTTTGCAAGAGATATCTAAGACATCCTACCACTTTTCGATATTGTGTTGGGTCGATTTCGGGTTCATCTTCGGCCTTTGACAATTTTGTTCCTGGATCCATCGAAATGTGGGTTGGATTGCAATCATGTAAACCGGCTTCCTTCAGAATGCGTTGTGCATACGCTTCTTGGTTAATTGTAATTCCTGATTCTTCCTGTTTGACTTCAATGCCCAGGTAGTAAGTTAATCTTCCAAGATCAGACATCTCGAAGTTCTTGGACATGTCAAATTTGAATCTTTTGATCATGTTCAAATTTGTACCTGTAACAAATAAGTCATCAACATAAATTGCTAAAATTAGCAAGTTAGATCCTTCATTCTTCCGGTACACCGATGGTTCTTTCATGCACTTGTGAAATTTCATTCCCTTTAAAATCCCATCAAGTTTCGTATTCCATGCTCTTGGTGCTTGTCTAAGGCCATATAACGCTTTTGAAAGACGATACACCTTGTGCTCTTCGCCTTTCCTTATGTAGCCTTCCGGTTGAAACACATAAACGGTTTCCTTCAACTCTCCATGTAAGAAAGCCGTTTTGACATCCAAGTGGTGAAGTTCCCACCCATTAGTAGCGGCTAAGGCAATGAGAAACCTGATGGTTTCAATGCGAGCTACCGGAGCAAATACCTCTTGGAAATCAATACCAGGTTGTTGCACGTACCCTTTAGCAACCAACCTTGCCTTGTGTTTGTTTATGGTGCCATCTGCATTTTTCTTCAGTTTGTACACCCATTTGAGTCCAATTGCCTTCACCCCCATAGGCTTGTTCACGAGAGTCCACGTATTATTCTTGTTGATTGAATTGATTTCCGCATTCATGGCTTTAACCCACTCTGGTTCTTTCTTCGCCTCTTCAACTGATACTGGTTCGTCACTGGTTGTTAGGAGAAGTTCTTCCAGGTTGTTAAGATTAAGCACATAATCTTGAAGTCGTATCGGAAGATTCCTTTGTCTCGTAGACCTTCGGTGTTGGTTGTCGATAACCGGATTTGGTTGCTCATCTTCTTGTACCTGTACTTCATCTTCAATTTCATGGTCTGATTCAATTGGTTCAGTATCGTTTCCTTGGTTGTTCGTTTCATTCTCCGGATATTCCCATGGAACTATGAATGACCCAGGTTCTTCATTTTTGGTACTTGCTTCTTTGACCCAATCCCACCATTTTGTCTCGTCAAAAATAACGTCTCGACTTACGATTATTTTTTGTGTAGCCGGGTTAAAAAGCCGATAAGCTTTCGTGCCCGGTTCAGAGCCAAGATGTACTAGTGGTCTTGATCTTGCATCCAACTTCTTGAGATTCACTGGTTCAACTTTTGCATATGCTAGACACCCAAAGATACGAACATTCTCTAGATTCGGTTTTCTTTTATACAACTTCTCGTAAGGAGTTGTATCACCAAGGACTCTTGTGTAAACACGGTTGATCAGATTTGTGGAGTGTTTTACCGCTTCTCCCCATAAATTATTTGGAACATGCATCGCCTTCATGATACTTCGTGTCATGTCCATTAACGTTCGGTTTCTTCGTTCCACAATACCGTTTTGTTGTGGTGTATATGGGGCGGTAAGATGGCGTTTGATTCCATTTATATCACAAAAGGAATTAAATTCGAGCGAAGTAAACTCACCTCCTCGATCACTTCGAAACACCTTCAAAGACTTTCCGAGCTCATTCTCCGCCAAAGCTTTGAATTTCTTGAAGTGCAAAAACGCCTCACTTTTCTCTTTTAAGAGAAAAATCCACATATACCTTGAAAAATCATCAATTAATGTGAAAATGTACCGATTGTGACCTATCGTTGACGGTGTGATCGGACCGCATAAGTCACCGTGAACGAGCTCCAAAGGTTGTGTCGCTTTGTACGTCGTCATTAATGGAAATGACTTTCTTGTTTGTTTGCCCACCAAACAAGATTCACATAATTGATTATCACTGTCAAGGTGTGGTAATCCTTTGACGAGATTTTTCTTGGACATCTTTTTCAATGACTCGAAATTGATGTGCCCAAGTCTTGCATGCCAGCGCCATGTGTCTTCACTTAGTCTTGAATGAAGGCAATTCGGTTCACCAATAGTCAATTTTATTTTTTAAAGTCGATTTGGAGATCTTTGTACCTTCATTAATAAGCAGTTGTAGGCATCGTGCATCGTCAAATAATTTTCTTTCATCCGAATATCGCATCCGGCTTCAGTTGCTTGACCGAGACTGAAAATATTATTTTTCAGATCCGGAATGAAATAAACCTCCGTTATCAAACGTTGTTGGCCTGATTTTCCCTGAAAAATTATTGAGCCTTTTCCTTTGATCGCGACACTTGAATTATCGCCAAATTTTACTTTGCCGGTTATTCCTTCGTCGAGTTCGGAGAAAAATGAGCGATTTCCCGTCATGTGATTACTCGCTCCGTTGTCCAAATACCACACATCATTTTCTTGTGAATTGTATTTAGATGGTATCACCTTCGCTTCGTTCAAAAATACGGTCTCGTGAATAAATACGGTTTCATCGGCATCTTCTTGTTCGGCAAAATTCATTTCTTGAAACTTTTGAATTCTATCCGGACATTTTGACGCGTAGTGGCCCGATTTATCACATCGATAGCAGATAATTTTTGATAAATCTTTTTTCGCGTTTTGATTTGGGCCAGAATTGGAATTGGGCTGATTTTTTTGTTTGTTTTTATTTGAATTGGACTTGGGCTTGTGAGAATTGGACCAAGATCCATTACTTGACCCGGATCCGCCTGAATTGGAGCCACCCGACCCGGACCCAGACCCCCTTTGATTTAACCCGGATTCAACCCCGTTTCTTCCCCATTCTTGCCTACGGTTTCCTCCTGCTTCGCTAACTCTCCCGCCGCCTCCACTTCTCGAGCCGCCGGCGCCTCCGGTCGAACCACCACCGTGATTCATACGAGTGAACAAGGCCCGTTGCTGCCCGTCTCCGCCATCATCTTCTTTTATTCGTTCTTCGAAGGCTTTCAGACGACCGACCACGTCGTCGAAGCCGATGGTTTTGAGATCGAGCACTTGCTCAAGAGATGCTACGAGTTGGATGTATCGTCGAGGTACGACTTTCATAATCTTCTTTACTAGTTTAGATTCCTCGATCTGTTCTCCCAGGGAAGCCGATTTTGAGGCCAAGCCGGATAATTTTCCGGCGAACGAATCGATTGTTTCTGTTTCATTCATCCTCAACCGATCAAACTCGGTGTTGAGGGTTTGTAGGCGGGCTTCTTTCACTCTTTCAGCCCCCACGTTTCTTGATTTAATTGCTTCCCAGAATTTCTTTGCTGATTCTTGTTCACCGATTTGCATTATCAGGTTTTCTGGCAAGGATTGATAGAGCAGTCCCATGGCTAAACAATCCTTTTCTTCATTTTGGTCAGTTCCTGGATCGATCACGGACCAGGCCTTGTGGATGCGAAGCACAACTTTCATTCTCATTGCCCACACAGTGTAATTTGTGGGTGTGAGCATCGGACATGTGACATTGGATGAACCGATCGACTTCTCCCTCACTTGAGGAGTAGTACCTCCAGTATCATCGACATCTGACATCTCTCACGGTATGATTTCACAGCTTCTTAATCTTGCTCTGATACCAATTAAAGAGTTTGATTGTACACAACAATTCTCAAAATACCTCTTTGATTAATAATAGGAAATATAACACAAAAACCTATTACAAATGTTTCTTACAATCTGGTTTCATAACTCGAAAATACAGATTATATATATGCTAAATTGGAGACAAATTGATTCTACAAAATCAATTTGTTTCCTCCTGATTTTGGGTGATTGTGATTGAACAGTGAACCCACTAGGGGCTTAGGATTCCAACAAAGCTTCTACTCAAAGTCGCAAACCACAAAACAAATTCAAATCCAACAATCGTGAAAGGCCTTTTTGCACTCATTGTAAATTTCAAGGTCACATCATGGATAAATGTTATAAGCTACATGGATATCCTCCAGGCTACAAATCAAAGAACAAAGAGGCTGCTGTTAATTCGAATAATGATCCATCTTCACAAATTTCTTTTATCAACAATGATTTGTCCTACATGATCAAGGGATTCTCTCAGGAACAATGTCAACAAGTAATGTCAGCATTATCCAACCATATGATCTCAGGTAATCCTAATGAAGAAACAACTACAGGAAAGTGTTACTCCTTATCTATTAATTCAGGAAAATCACAAAAGTTGATTATCGATTCAGGTGCAACTCAACATGTTTGTCACGGGATTACTATGTTTTCTAACAAAAAGAGATTTTATCACTACACAGTTACTTTGCCCAACAAGATTACTCTTCCTGTTAATCTTATTGGCAACATTAAAATCCATCGTCTCTTTGTATTAAAAGATGTTCTTTATGTTCCATCTTTTGATCAAAATTTGATGTCTGTGAGTTCCCTTACTAAGAATCAATGGCTAATGAAGATCTGAGGGCAATGAAGATGATTGGCAATGCTGATTTATAACAAGACTTATATGTGTTGGGTGTCAGCAAGTTCAAGAGGAATGGAAGAATCTTTTATGTTTCCTTAGATGTTTGGCACAATCGATTTATCCGTCCAATAAATGTTTGTTTCCAATAAGAGATCGTTTATCTGTTAAGATAATTAAAGTGGATTCATTGTCTCATTGTTCAGTATGCCCTTTGGCAAAACAAACCAGTTGCCATTCAAGGCATTAGGTATTTTGCTACCAATATACGATGATCATAACAGATATACTAGGAGATATATATATATATATATATATATATATATATATATATATATATATATATATATATATATATATATATATATATATATATATATATATATATATATATATATATATATATATATATATATATATATATATATATATATATATATATATATATATATATATATATATATAGAGTTAGTATTAAATACATTTTCTAAGTATTGTGAGACTGTAGGACCAATTTGTGGCCATTAGATCAAAAAAATGGAGGGTTATGATCAACAATGGCATGATGGTAATTAAAAGGAAAAAAATTAATTACTTTCTAAATTAAAATGGCCAGAAGGGTAAATCAGACTTTTTGGTTTTAATTTAAATGGCGTATTTTAAGGATGTTAGGAAGTTGCGTGTTTTACGGATATCAGTTACGTAATATTACATCCACATATTACCGTTCTCAAAAGAATACACTCATTCTCAAAGAATGCTAAGTTACGTACCATAACATCCACAGACTACCGTTCTCAAAACGTGCAGTTGTTATTTTTTCCTATTCTATGAGAATGTTATGTATATGCTGCTGTTTTTTCTTATTCTTCGAGAATGTACAATTTACGTATTTTTAGTTTAGCCTTTTGACACACTTATTCTCATAGAATATGGGTAGAATTATGAGAAGTTGGGTTGAATCATCATCGGAGAATAGTTGTACATTCCGATTCAACGAGCACGAATTCAAGTTTTGCATACCTGCATTATCAGAGAATGAAATTGTAAAATTGTTGTTGACGTAAAAAATAGTTACGTAAGAGTTTTCAAAATCTATTCTCAGAGAATGGTTTGTAAAATGGTTGTTGACGTAAAAAAATAGTTACGTAAGAATATTTATGCCATTCTCGGAGAATGGAGTGATTATATATGTTACAGAGGACTGGGAACTGATATATGGAAAGCCCCATTCTCTGAGAATGCCCCATTCTCTGAGAATGCCCCATTCTCTGAGAATGAACGTGAACCATTCTCTGAAAAAATGCTACTGCATTCTCATAGGAATTAATCCCCATTCTCTGAGAATGACTTTCCATAACCCAGAAGAAAAAAAAAAGGCGGAGATCAATTTTTTTAAAACCTGCAAATTAGACTGATTTTTTCAAAATGGACTTGATCGTGCTTCAATTTGCTTCAATCGATTCTTTCCTAGAGTGATGAATCTCCGGAATTTAGTCTCGATCGCACCATCGTTGACGACCGGCAGTGCCGCAGCGCCGTCGTCCCGACCAGCACAAGGAAAGGGCTTCGTGAGGCAGCGTCGTTGTCCCAACGATGGTGGAGTTGGTCCCTGTGGTCGCGATTTTGTTGCCGGTGTTGGATTCCGACGAAGACAATGGGTGCAGGTTGTCGGAGAAGGCATATTGGGTCGATCGATGATGTTAATTAGGGTTTGATAGATGTTCGCATTTAAGAGGGGGAGAAGATGAGAGAGAGATAATTTTACCATAATACCCCTTGTAAATGAGTGGACCACAATTAGTCCTACAATCTCACAGTATTTAACAAATGCATTTGAACCTACATCTCTATATATATATATATATATATATATATATATATATATATATATATATATATATATATATATATATATATATATATATATATATATATATATATATATATATATATATATATATATATGCTTAAAAACAAATATAACATTATTCAATTAATTCCATCCTTTTAAAAAAAATATTTATTACTCAATTTGATAAGAAAATCAACGCAATCAAATCTGATAATGCCAAATTGGAATTTAGATATTTTTTTGCTGCAAAAGGAATACTACATCAGAAATCTTGTGTGGCTAGACCCCATCAAAACTCTGTTGTAGAGTGCAAACATCAACATTTGCTCAATGTTGCTCGAACTTTGTATATTAAATCAAACATACCACCAAATCTCTGAGTGAATGCATTTTTACAGCTGCGTACCTTATAAATAGACTTCCATTCAAGATTCTCAATCATCAAACTCCTTTTCACAAGCTTTATGGTGAACCTCCCATATATTCTCAACTTCGAAGTTTTGGATGTTTGGCATATGTTTCAACTTTATCTGCTAATCGATCCAAATTCAGTCCAAGAGCTAAATCATGTGTGTTTGTGGGTTATCCTCCCAACGTGAAAGCCTATAAGTTTTATGACCTTGCCAAAAACAAGTTTGTCATTTCCAGAGATATTGTTTTTTATGAAACAAGTTTCCCTTTTAAAAGTACCTCTTCAATATCCATATCTAATTCTTTCTTAGATCAACTTGTTCTTCCCTTCCCTACTAGTGACAATTTTCAAGATCCTTTTAATAGTTTTCCTGTTGTACAAGTTCCTCATTCACCAAATACCACTTCTACCAAAAATTCCAATTCAGATGGAACTGCTTCCAATTCCATTTCTAGTGTTGATTCTAATCTGATTGTTGTTCCCAACAGGCCAACTAGAATTAGAAATCCTCCCTCTTATTTGAAAGATTTCCACTGTAATTATGTCCAGCACAATCAAACTCCTTTCAGCTTATATCCTTTGGATACTGGTATCAATTATGATCGGCTTTCTCCAACAAATAGAGCATTGGTTATGAATGTTTCTGCCAATATTGAGCCTCAATCTTTCAGTAAAGCTACACAATGTGTATAATGGCATTCTGCTATAGACGAAGAATTAGCAGCTATGGAAGCTAATAATACTTGGACCATAGTACTCTTGCCTTCTGATATGCCCACCATTGCATGCAGATGGGTTTACAAGTTAAAATTCGGTAGTAACGGTCAAATTAAACGCCATAAAGCTCGTCTTGTTGCTAAAGGTTTTAGCCAACAAGAAGGTGTTGATTTTTTTGACACTTATACCCCTATTGCTAAATTGGTTACAGTGAATATGTCACTAGCAATTGCAGCCGCTAAATCATGGAACTTGGTACAATTGGTTGTTAACAACGCATTCCTAAATGGTGATTTAAAGGAAGAAGTTTACATGGAATTGCCACCTGGGTTAAAAATTCAGGGGGAACAATCTCGTAAAGATTCAAAATTGGCCTGCAAACTCAACAAATCCATTTATGGTCTTCGACAAGCTTCTCGACAATGGTTTCAGAAATTCTCTTCTTTTATGATTCATATGGGTTTTTAACAATCCAAATTCGATTATTATTATTCTACAAAGGCACAGGACCAAATATGTTGCTTTATTGGTTTATGTGGATGATATTTTAATCACCGGTTCCTCTACTAATGAAATCGCTTCCATTAAAAAGAAGTTAAATGACACATTCAAACTCAAAGACCTGGGTTCTTTAGGATATTTTTGGGATTGGAAATTGCTAAATCTAAAACTGACATTTTTGTATAACAGACAAATTACACACTTCAATTAATCAACGATCTAGGTTTCTTAGGTGCAAAGTCTGTCATCACTCCCATGGATACAAGAATAAATCTTCAAAGTGATAAAGATGCAATTTTTGAAGATCCAGCTCGATATCAACGACTAATTGGACGATTGCCATATTTGAAAATAACTAGACTGGATATTTCTTTCTCTGTGCAAAAATTGTCTCAATTCATGTCTAATCCACGTGTTCCACATTATCAAGCTGCTTGTCATCTTGTTAAATATCTTAAACAAAATCTGGGGCAACGAATTTTCTTATCTGGAAATTCCACTTTAAAGTTGAAATCTTTTTGTGATGCAAATTGGGGATAATGTTTGGATTCTAGACGATCTGTTACAGGTTTCTACATATTTCTTGGGGATTCTTTAGTCTCATGGAAGTCAAATAAGCGGCCCATGATTTCCAGATCATTTGCCGAAGTTGAATACAGGGCAATCCCTTCTACTAGTTGTGAACTGATATGGTTAAAAAATTATTATGCAAATTTAATATTGATCATAAGGAAGTTGCATTATTATTATGTTGACAATGATGCAGCAATCAAGATTTCTTCTAATCCTTCATTTCATGAGAGAACTAAACACATTGAAATCGACTTGCATTTTCTTCGGGACAAAGTTCTTAATAAAACCATTTGTCTAATGCCTATTCGATCCCAATTTCAATTAGCTGACCTTTTAACGAAACCCTTACCTTCCACCAATATCTATACTAAATGTATAGGTATCCTGAATATCTATTCCCCATTGCCATCTTGAGGGGGAATATCAGGGATATAATTGTAAGTTGGGCCATTAATGTAACTCTATGATAGTTTGGGTCTGTTATGTAAAGTAACTAGTTACTTGATAGTTAGTTAGTTAGTTGTTATGTTTGTTATATACATGTGAAGCTTCAGCTCCTTTGAATTCAATATGTTCAGTATCTGTCTCTTTCTCTATCTGATGTAATACAGATTAAAGGAGTATATGTTATTATTAATATTGCATCACTATATTATGTGATACCAAAGTGAAGGAAGTAACTGTGTCGCAGAAAATGGCTTATGAAGTTGCAGGGGAGAAGCAGAAACAATAAGGAACATGTGAAAATTTTGTGTTCAAATAAATAAAGAAAACATTATGTAAATAAAAATATGGATGAAGTTTAATATGGTAATTTACCATCCATGCCATCGAAAATGAAAAAAAAAAGTATGTGTGGATGAATCAAAATCAATCAATTTAAAGGAATGACATTCCTTGATAAATGGCTCTTCCTTTCATAAACGTAACTAAACATGTAAATAATCAACATTTGCAATAAAGCATTCCATTCCTGCCACCATTACAACTTATGAAAAACACTTAAATTAGACTTCCACGTTTACTCATTCTTTTTTAATGATTCATTACATTTTCAATTTTAACATCTATATGTGTTTCTTTCTCTATGCTACAAATCAATTCATCACTGATAAAATCATCAGCCATTTTATTATGTAAGTCGGTCTTCAAGAGTTTCGTTGTGGAAAAACATTTTTCAACTGTTACGATTGCGATGGACAAAAGCGAAGTTAACTTTAACAACCTAAAGACCAAAGGAAAAAAGAAGGATGTTTGAAAAGTTTGTAGTTCCCTTCAAATTAGCAAATTTGTCATTATGTAGCAAAGAATGATAATAGATCTCAAGTTTACCAATAAAATGCACCCTTTCTGAATTATTAAATCATTTTGGTACAACTCACTTAACTTCAACAACTTTGATCTGTCAAACCTAGAAAATGAATCACGGTGACTCAAAGTCGCCATATTTTTTACTAATATGGTGCTTAATTCACTAGATTGATCCCTAGATTCTTGATTTTGCATATTCAAAACCATGTTGAAAGTATCAACTTCAGAGTAGAGTAGAGTAGAGAGGGAATGGTCATTTTTGTATGCACATATCATGCAATCCTCTAGATAGATAATGCTTAGGAGATCTCTTCCTAGCCTTGTTCTTGAGAGCCAAATCTTGTAGACTCTGTCTATTTGTGAAATCATCATATTACTCATATTATTACTAATCAGTTTTTATATTTTTTTAACTTCGAGATATTACTATTTCACACATAAGCCAATCATCAAACAGGATCGAACAACTTAATATTCAGACATTTCCTCAATTCCAGTACAATGTTTATGACAAAAAGAATATACATTCTCCAAAAGTGAATGAAGCCCATAATTTCTTAAAGCTTTCAATGCATTTGTTGTACCTTTTACAAAAGAAGTTGCTTCCAAAATATATTGATCCTTTCTTTAAAGATTTTTTGACAAGGTATAAGGCCTAAAACTTCCAACATCAAGTGTAAAAAAATCAAAATCAAGTGTCTTGATATATGACAAAATACGAGATGCGTGATTTAGGTTAGATATACTAGATCCCTCATCTTCAACATAAGTAAGAACCTCATCAACCTTTAGAAACAAATTTATTAAATGTATGATTGTTTAATAATGTGAAGCCTATCTTGTAGCTTCTGTTCGAATAAGAGAAATTTCCTGATCCAACCCTCTTTCGGTTCCAATTTCACCGTTAACAATTTGGGTTTGCACTCTTTCTCTCTACCTCTCATATATGGTATATTTTTTATATGAAACACAAACCACAGTAGCAACTAAAAGTTATTCATGAGCACCATTATTGTTCTTTGCTACAACCACAACTACAAACTACAGTTGGTTTGCAAAGCAATGTATATAATATACTAAATCATTATCTCTTAATATCAAAGATTCAAAACGTTAAATGCACTATGCATGTTACTTCTCTCATTATATCCTTGCCTTCTTACATATAACAATAATAAGATATAAGCTATAAAGCAAATAAATATTCAAATACATAATAATGAAATAAGAAATTTATGATTTTTTATCTGATCCATATCAAATTTATTGTTGGTAAATATAAAATCGATGACATCTCTATTAGTCAAAGAAGATATATCCTTCATGTGAACAACTCTGATGAATGTTTCCTACAATTTCTCCAAATAAGCAACAATACAAACAATAGGCTTTGTCTTCTCTATAGCTATACTCGTCAATCAAATTTTCCAAACCATTCCACAATAAAACGTCTTTACTTATTACCTTGTTTTTGTTTAAGGAAATTGAATACTATTTGGTTGATAAGGTCCTTTAAGCAAATATGTCCGTCTTATTTTATCTCTTATTTGGATGATAAGATGCAATATTTGGCCTATCTGTCAGGTCCAAAGGAAGATCGTTCAAATCAACACTTGTAACTGGAGTAGGTGTAGGCATTGTAGAGGTAGGTTGTAAACCTTATGGTCTTTGTGAAGTTGCACGCGGTCTTCTCATATATGACAACATCACCGAGAATGTTGTATTTGAGGTGCACTAGTTTTTACACCACTTGCGGGTAAGCAAACAACTATTTATACGTATAGCTGATGACTTAAAATCACAGTATCCCATTTTTCTAATTAAAATAGGATACAAGAGGAAAAAATGGATTCACACCATTGCACAACACACTTCATCAAATTGCATACGACATCGCATGTGACTCATGTGATGAGTACTTCAAGGTATCTAAACAGATCGTAAAGAGAAGTTTTTATGAGTTTGCTAAAGGTTTCATTAAGTTTTACGATAAAAAATATATTCATAAACCTTCATGTAATGGTATTAATCATTTTAACAGGTTCATGAACACAAACATGTCTGTCGTGGAATCTTAGGAAGCGTTGATTGTATAAATTAGTGTTAATGTATCCGACATTGGTGCGACACGTTCTTATAAGTGTGTATATATGTTGGAGTCCCCACTTTTGGGAGAGACAATCTTGGGCTTCACATATATCTTACATGGTATCAGAGCCAATGTCATGCACTCCCATGGCCTAACATATCTGTATATATCCTTAGCGAGCCTCCGTCTCTGAGGGGGAGTGTTAGTATATCCTACATTGGTATGACACAGTCTTATAAGTTTGTGTATATGTTGGAGTCTCCACTCTCTCCATAAGGGGCTCTTTGGGAGAGACAATCTTGGGCTCCACATATATTTTACAGTTAGGAATGGGTAAATTCCCCTAGTATGTATGTTATCGATTAACATGAGTAGTACATCTACACCCATTGGTAATACTAGAAGCAATCATGTCGCGTGATCTTTGAATTTGACATGTATTCTTTGGTGTTTGTAGGATCCAACAATAATATTAGTATTCTTGATCAGTCGCCTATATTCTTTTTTTTTTGGAACCGGCAAATAAATATAAAAATTAAAAAGAAGCAGCTAATCTGGCGAGAAACCAGACAAGCGCAGTGACAAAGAGACCATTACATAGGTTGTAAATCGCAAAAGGGGACACACACCAGTTCTCCCAATCTAAACCTCTAAGTTTGCTACGACACCTGAGCCACAATAAAATTAAGTTCTTAACAGATTCAGCTATAGTGGAAGGAGAGGCTGTGAATTTCTTGAACACCTTATCGTTACAGGCTTTCCACAAACTCCACAGCACCCCATATGCAATAGAAACAAGCCTCCTTCGCTTTTTTAGACACCCACCCCAAGTCTCCACGTAATTAAGGAGGTCGTCTATCTTCAAGAATCGAGGAGCATTAATGTCACACCACTTAAATATCGAACTCCAAACTTCATCGGCATTTTTACAAGTCACAGCATTTGATACTCGCCTAGCACATCGTGCAAATGGAAGACGGGAGACGAACACCTCTACGGATCAACGCCTCAGCAGTGGGAATGCGCCCAAGCCTGGCTCTCCACACAAAGCAAATGACTTTGAGAGGGACTTCATTAAGCCACTGAACACCAGCCAAAACATGCCCGTCCACTGAAGTGCTACCAATGAGAGGTCTAAAGGAATCCACCGTGAATGCGCCGCTATTGGTCAAAATGCATCTCCAAGACTCTGCATTGGACGATAAGATGCAAGAAGACAAACAATTATTGAGGTTATTGAGTTCCACAGCCACCGTTCCTGAGTCTGGCTTGCGTTTCCAAACACCTTTGAACCCCGAAGTCGAAAATCTATCAGCAACTGAGCAAGATTTCTTTTTCTCCAATTCATATAAATTAGGAAATCGAGACTTGAACGTGCCCCCATCAGTCCATTCGTCAAACCAAAACATGGTCTCATTGCGGGTTCCAATGACTCTCTTGAAAATCTTGTAAAATGAGAGGCCAAAATCTTCTAGCTCACGCTTCACGGCTGCAATGTTGTTCCAGACACCTGCAAGATAATTATTAGATAGAAAATCATGTGGCTTTTTGTTGAGTTTGTGTATACATGCAATCACACGGCACCATAGATCTCTCGGATTGTTTTTAAGCCTCCACCACCACTTGACTAATAAACCAATGTTCAAGGACCTGAGTGAGTTGATGCCAAGCCCTCCTTTTTCTTTAGGTTTAGTCACAGTCTCCCAAGCAATCCAGTTGATTTTAGAGGAGTTTTCACCTCCCCCCCCCCCCACAAAAATCTTCTGCGAATTCTCTCCAGCCCTTCTAAGACCCCAATTGGGGCTTTGAATAACGAAAAATAGTAGATCGGAAGGCTGCCCAGCACAGATTTAAGGAGAGTTACCCTACCACCAAAAGACAATGACTTATCTTTCCAAGAAGAGAGCCTTGAGTTGAATTGATCAAAAATCGGCTTCCAATTCTTAATCAGGTTCATATTAGCTCCAACCGGAACCCCCAAGAATTTAAAAGGAAGGGAGCCCTTCTCACATCCGAGAATATAAGTGTATGAGAGGGCTTCATTTTCAGCAACATTTATACCAAAGACTTTTGATTTATAGAAGTTTACTTTAAGACCCGAGGCAGCATGAAAACATTTAAGGATACGGTAGAGATTCTTAAGGTTCCAAAGTGACCATTTACCAAGGAAGATGGCATCGTCTGCATAAAGCAAGTGCGAGATAGAAGGGTCGTTGATGGGGAACTTTACACCATCGAAGAGTTTCTTAGCGCAAGCTGACTTTATGGAGACACTCAAGCCCTCCATAGCAATAATGAAGAGGAAAGGTGATAGCGGATTACCTTGCCGGACTCCTTTGGAGATGTCGAACTCCAAGGTCGGGGACCCGTTGACGATAACCGAAGCTCTAGAGGAATTTAAACACCCAAGCATCCAAGATCTCCATTTAGATCCAAATCCCAAATGTTCAAGGATTGAATCTAAATAATTCCAATTCACCGAGTCAAACGCTTTTTCAAAGTCTACTTTAAATATCAACAGTTTCTTTTTTTATTTTTTAGCCCATGTTAGGATTTCGTTTACTATCAACGGCCCATCCAATATATTCCTTCCTTGAACATATGTTGTTTGTTCTTCACTAATGATTTTGTGGATCACTTTCTTTAATCGAGATGCGAGCACTTTGGAGAGAATCTTGTACAAGCAGCCAATTAAGCTAATTGGGCGATAATCACCAAGAGAAGAAGGATCTTTGACTTTGGGGCTAAAGTGATGAAGGAAGAGTTACACCCGCGAGCCAGGATACCGTGGGCCTCAAAGTGTTTAATAAACCGTATAATATCATCAGAGAGGAGGTCCCAAAATGTTTTAATAAACTTGAACGTGAACCCGTCGGGTCCGGGTGCTCGATCACTGCCATACACCCAAGTAGCCACCTTTACTTCTTCTAGAGAAATAGTTGTTTCCAAATCAGCCGCCTCCTCTCATGTAATCGCAGAAAATAGAGAATTTTTTAGCTTAGGTCTCGATTGACAGCTTTCCTTAAATTTATCACTAAAGAATTTCAGAATTGCATCTTTCACCTCCTCCACTTCTTCGTTCCATTTCCCATTGATCATCAAGTCGTTTATACGATGCCGCCGGATTCTACTATTAATGACTCCATGGTAGAATTTTGAGTTTTCGTCCCCCTCTTCGATCCATTTCAATCTCGCCTTCTATTTTAGATCAAGGAGGTGTGATTTCTCAAGTTCCATTAGATCTTTTAAAGCTTTATTCCTCGAGTTCACTTCATCACGACTTAATGTTCTGACTTCTGCCAGCCGGTCCAAGTTTTCAATAATTGAGCGTAGTCTACTCGAATCCTGATTACCTTCCGCTTGTTTCGAACTTCTCCAATTTCTGATGGCTTTATTGATAAAGCGTAACTTAGCAGCCACATATGCATCAGCCGAACCGAATCCCCTGAAATCGCTGCACGCCTTCTTTACCACTTCTTCCAAGTCATTTGATAAGAGCCAAGAATTGAAAATTTTAAACGGGGGAGGACCAAAATCTGATAAATTGGATCTTAGAATAATGGGGCAATGATCGGAAAATTCCATCGGGAGAGCCGTGACCTGAACTTTTGGAAAGGAAGTTAGAAATTTGGAGCAGACAAGAAATCGATCCAACTTGCTTAACTTTGCACCATCTTGGCAAAAATAAGTAAATTTATGCCCCCCCCCCATATTAAAATCGTTGAACTCGCCCCCTTGGATAAACCCGTTGAAATCGAAAGCAGTTTTATGACAGAATAGTGAATTCATTCTTTCTTCCAGCTTCTAACAGCGTTAAAGTCTCCAAAGATCACCCAAATACCGGGAATTGAGTGTCTGTGCCCGAGTAGCTCGTCCCAAAGCTTCTTTTTTTCGATCACGCCTTGCGGACCATATACGTTAGCGAATATCACCCGCTCTTGAATACCTTGCCATTTGCCAATAGTGATTAAAAAGAACCTGGATTTTATGAAACTCTCCATAGAAAACAGTTGCTTGTTCCAAACACATACTACCCCCCGGATCTGCCATACGACTCTACGCCTTCCGAATCGAATTCCATGGAATCCCAGCTGCTTTTAACATCAATCCTTTTATAGTCGCATAACCATGTTTCCTGAATTCCAATATAATTGAGTTGAAATTTGCACTTCAATCTTCTAACCCAATCCGTTTTGACCTTTTCACCTATGCCCCTGATGTTCAAACTTAGGCAATTCATTGATTAATGACTTTCTTGACTCCATCTCCTATCAGTTGTCCAGTCAACGGACAACCATCTTCAAATTGAAATCCAATCTTTTTCCCAATTTCTAAAGTTGCTCTAATATCACAGGATGGGGAACAACTCGAATCGACCGAGCAATTAGAAGTTTCACGAGATGCATTTACCTGGGGTTTATCGTTCAAGTCGAGTGATCTACCGTTCTTGCTCCCATTGTCGATAGTGGGTTTTGAGCGATCCATGTAGTCGCCTATATTCAACAAAATTTATAAAGGGGTTACAATTCATTGTCCGATTGAGGTGAATGGAGCACACAATACAAACACAAGTATCATCTTATTGATATTATATGTCTTGAGTATTCTATCTTTGTCAAATCATGTGCATGTGTAAATGATGATGTGTAAATGATGCAAAGTGACTAAAGTTTAAGAGTACTTAAGAAGCAGCTAGAAATGATGTGGAACGAGCGTTTGATATTCTTAAACAAAATTAGCATATAATCAAATATCCGACATGAACATTCGATACCAATCGAATAAGAGAAGTAATATATGTGTATTCATATCACATAATATGATCTTTAAAGAATAAAGCAAATTATATATATATATATATATATATATATATATATATATATATATATATATATATATATATATATATATATATATATATATATATATATATATATATATATATATATATATATATATATATATATATATATAGGAATAGGTTCAAATGAGAACCACTAAAAGGTTAAGAACCGTGAGAATCGATATTCACACATTAAGAATTATGTTTTTTTCGTTTTTTTGTTTTTTCACGTTTGTTTATTATGTGAAAATATATCAAAGTTAATAAATTTCCTTATTTTTTAATACGTTTTACAATATTCACAATATAATAACATTTGTAGTTATTAAACTATGAATACTATAACGTAAGTTTTTTATTAAACTGTGAATTAGTGGTTCTCAACCTTTTAGTGGTTCTCATTTGAACTCTTCCATATATATATATATATATATATATATATATATATATATATATATATATATATATATATATATATATATATATATATATATATATATATATATATATATATATATATATATATATATATATATATATATATGTTTTTTTTTTCAAACCAAAATTAACCGTCATACGAGCAATTACCACTTGGTTCCGCATAATATCTAGGAAATGGATAATTGGATATACATGACAGGGGAAAACATACCGACATCCTTGTGTCTTTTGTGAAACATATCTATAATATTGATCCGTCTAACATCGAGGATTGTGAATGATTCTATTTGTTTTAATTTCTTTTGCATCGTTTTTAATGTTTTGGTTTAAAATACTATAAAAACAAGTAGCAATTTCTTTGACACGGAGAAGAAAAGGAAATAAAAGAATAAACGCTCACATGACATATAAAGGTACAATGTGACTAAACCTAGTAGTCTATGGGTTACTTTTGTTTAAAGGTACACTTGGTCTAGGATATGATAGTCAAATGTAATAACGGTAGTTGGCCGCACCTTAATTATAGCCATTTTCTATCGACATCAGCCGCCTACTTGCATTTCGTGGTCAATTTTACTTCATAGATAATCTCATATATATTATTTTTTGTGGTTTGCTTATTTGACGAGTCTTATATTTATCAAGATCTTTTAAACATTGGATTCACACTGTTATGTCTTTAGTGGATTATATGTAAAATGTCTTTTATTTTTAAATTGACCGTAATGAAATATAATTTTTTATAAAAATCACAAATTTTTATAAAAATAATTTTTTTAAGTTTTCTATTTAGTCGGTGTCACTAGCGCTAGACTTTATTAATATATTTGAATTTAAATTATACAACGTTGCTTGCGAATGAAAAACACGACGTCTCCACATGTTAACCATTAACTAAAATGATGGCCCGTCTTTGGAGGAACCTATCGTAAACGAGAATACTGTTTGTAAAAAAAATAAAAATAAAAATCTCTAAAGAAAGAAATTTTTATTTTGTTTTTTTAGATATACATAATAATAACACGGTGTCTATGTTATTGTTATCTTTAGACAAATGAGTTTTGTCTTTATGTTATATTGAGGGATTCAATGCATGGCAGGCTATGGCCCATTGCATCCTTTCTCTATATGGCCTTCACTTGAAATCTAATGTTGCAAATCTTAGTTTTCTTAAATTTGTTCATGAATTTGTTAATCTTTTCAATAAATTTTATGTTCACTTTGCATCTGACGTCGCTATCTATGATGTTCATAGAAAGAGCCGCTATGTGTTCATAGATAGCGGTGTTATGTATGAACACAACTCCATTTCGTCTCTGAATCACTTCAGACCCCCTTTCAAGTAAGTTTTTTTGCATCTATTGATCAACTTTTAGTCCCAAAAGGTGTTACAACCTCGGATTTCGACCAAAACACTATCAATTAAAGGTTAAACCCAAATTTTCTTCGAAAATACAAATTCATCAAATTTGAGATATAAAACTCCAAAAATCGCTACTTTAACACCCTAGTAACGAATTACAGACCATCCATAACTAGATTCAACTGGCATTTGCAACAATTAACCTATCAAAGCTTGAAATTCACATTCACATTTATAACGAGGAGAATTACCTTCAACTAGAAACATAGGGTGATTAGATCACATCCTTTAGTATCCCTTCACCATCATTTAGCACCAGGACACCAGAAATTCGTCCCTCCTTCTTCTGGAACGAAAGTTGTGAGCTTTTGCCCAAATAATCAACTACGGACGAGTTTAAAAGAAAAGTCTGCACAGATGAAGATAACATCCCTAACTCCTAATGATAGCGTCGCTATCTACCACGCGTCCATCTCCTGAATCGCCACATGCCATGAGATGGCGCCGCTATCTCCAAGCGATACCGTCGCTATCTCCCACCTTTTCAACTTTTCACCCTTTTACCTAGTCTTACCGAGCGTGTACAAAACAGGTGTTACAGAGGTGCCCTCTTACTAGCCTCCACAACACCAGACTCGAAACCCTAACTCCCTTTTGTTAATGCTAGCTTCACATCTTGCTTTTAAATTTCGCTCATAGTGTTCAGAAATTTGCTTATATTTCCAAATTATATTGTTTTTTTATATTCAGACTAAATCCATTTAAAAAAGTCTAATCAAACATACTATATTATCTAACTATTTTATTTTGGTTTCTACAATATATATTATTCTTTTTGACTGACAATTATGTATATGTATTCTAAAATGTTTAAGTGTATGTCACACCATATACTTTTAAAAGGAGAGAAATAAAATTTGATTTAGAAATTAATAATTATGTTACAATGATGGTTTTTATGTATTACATAAAGTAGATGAAGAACTTTTAGTTAAAGTTAAAAAAAAATTCTATACAAATAAAAAGAAGCTGGTTAAACTTTATTGTTTAAATTAAGAGAAATTGTTTTTGTTCCTACCTTTTATTCCTACTAATCTTCTTACCCAAGTTAAATTATGATATGTGTATTAAAATATTATTAGTTTTATTAAATGTGACACTTGTCATAATTTCACATGAATAGGAATAAGAGTAGGAATAAAATGTAGGAATCAATACAATTGTTCTTAAATTAATTATGTGTGTTTTGAAGTATTTTTATTTATCTTTCAATATTTTAAATCTTAATAAGGTCTAAGAAGTTTAACACATGAGAATATGTAATATTATATTGTTTTAGAAAATAACTAATTTGTAAAATTATCTTTTAACCGGAAATAGATAATACTAATGCAAACATATTATATTTTTTTAGAGAATCGTAAGCATATATTGTTTTATACACTTATATCCTACTTAGGAAATCTACCAATTGTACAAAGATAAACTTTTCCCGGAGATATCTAAACTTTTTAATATTTATTTTTTAAACTAATACATAAAACTAATGTAAACTCTTATATCAATTAAATACTAAGAAATCACATTTCAAAACTTAATCATATAAATAGACTTTTGACAAAAATATTAAATATCATGCTATATTCAAGGAACACTTTAGTTTAATAAATAAAAGAATAGAAACTCATATAAAGATTGAACATGGTATCTTTGAAGATAGATTTCGCCGATCAAGAGTTTGTTGAGAAATTTCATTTGTGCAGATGCTATAAGTGGAAATGGCTATAAATCAAAATGCTTTTTTTTTTTAATAAATGTCATTTTCGCAAATGACATCTATAAAATATCATTTCTCAAAACAATTGTTGCTGAACATTATCATTTTTGCAAATGGATATCATGATTGCTTCCTAATATGATATGATATTATCATGTTAAGCATTGTAGATCCGTCAATGTAATATCTTAACGTTTGTTATTACGTAAAATTAACATTAAATGAAGGGTATCTAATGTCTATAACTACCATACAGTGAAACTATGGGTAAATTGCATAAAAGTCATCAACATTTTCAATTTTTTTGATTTTAACACTGCATTTTTAGTTTTTGCAATTAAGTCATTATGTTTTCAGAAAAATTGCAATTAAGTCATTATGTTTTCCAAAAAGTTGCGAAAATGATCATATGACAGGATGGCAACAGGTTACCAGGTCATATGCAGATTTGCAATTTTTTAGAAAACCTAATGACTTAATAGCAAAAATAAAAAACATAGTGTCAAAATCTAGAAATCTGAAAAAGTTAACGATTTTTATGCAATTTATACAACTTAATCATTTTTCATACGTGTCCAAAAAAGTAATTTTGTTGTTACCTTGGATAGTTTACCCTACCAGCCCCAAAAAAGAACATAAAAAAACCAAAATTCAATGGTAATTGTGACAAAAAACAATTTTGTCACAAATAGCATCGAATTTTGATTTTTTTTTGTTCTTTTTTGGAGCTGTTAAGGTAAATGGTATCAAGAAAATTACCTTTTTGGATACGTATGAAGCTTGTAAAGTGATTAAGTTGTCTAATTTAAGGTAAATTGCATAAAAGTCGCTAATTTTTCCAGATTTCTAGATTTTGACACTATGTTTTTTATTTTTGCTATTAAGTCATTAGATTTTCTGAAAAATTGTAAATCTGACCATATGACCTGGTAACCTGTTGCCATCTTGTCATATGGTCATTTTTGCAACTTTTCGGAAAACATAATAACTTAATTGCAATTTTTCTGAAAACATAATGACTTAATTTCAAAAACTAAAAATACAATGTCAAAATCAAGAAAATTAGAAAAGTTAGTGACTTTTATACAATTTACCCGTGAAACTATTTCACAAATAACATTGCTTGTAGATGAGTTGCTTTATAAAAGACGAGTAAATATGTACACGAACAATTTCAATTATAATCATAGCTATGATACATTTGTATTGAATGATTGATAATTATTTATTTTTCTATCTAAACTCATGTATTCGAACAAAACGTCAAAAAATTACATTAAATAATATAAACGACAAAACATTAAAATAATAATTAATAATGAAATGGGATTATATTTTAATTAATTGATTTAAAAAATAAAAAAGTACATAACTAATCTATATCAACATAAATAAAATATAATGATTATCATTTTGATAGGAGCTATATAAAGAAAAAATTAATTTAAGATTAATATTTTTTTATGATAACCCTTTATTAAGACACGAATAACGTTCCAATCACAAGACTGAGGTTACTGATTAAATTTTGTGAGGTCAAACTCCATCCTCTCATTTTACCATAAAGTTTATACTGGGTGATCACAAAAAGATGATTTCAAAATAAAAATAAAAAACCCCTTACTCTTACTTAAATTCTTTTTTATAGCAACACCATTGTAAAATTCAAAAATAGCTCTTGTACAAACGTATAGATACCGTCTTTGTGTGTACAGCTAAGTGCGGATGTTTCTCGGATAAGATTGCTATTGCTTTCGGTGACTGTGCCAATGGGAACAATAATTATCTTTCCTACATATCTATGGCCAAAGTTCAATCAATTTATATTTTATGTTCGAAAACATTATTTAAAACTCATCTAAAAACATTTCGCTAAATTAAATACAAAAGATTAGCAAAAAAGCTAGCAAAGACGTTCGAGACTCAACAAAACGAATTTAACTGGTTTTATTAGATTAAAGGGAGTAGTTACATTTTATCCTTTTTCATTTTTTTAATGTCACTAGGGGTGTGCATCAAACCGCCCAAACCGCATAAACCGCCCGCACCGCACCGCACCGCATAATGCGGTTTCGACGTTCGTGGTGCGGTTTGTGGTTTGTAATTTTTTTAAACCGCATTTCGCGGTGCGGTTTGCGGTTTATAGCTATAAAAGTGTGGTTCAAACCGCACCGCTATATATATATATATATATATATATATATATATATATATATATATATATATATATATATATATATATATATATATATATATATATATATATATATATATATATATATATATATAACAAGTATCACCGTTATGGTATTGAAGAATATGGCTTTGTTGCTTAATTTAAAATATAATGGTAACAAAGGTTATACAAAATATAAATATGTTTTGAAATTTTCAGTAACGAAGCAACCCCGTTAATACAATTTGTTAATTTCTATTATCTAGTTATTCACGTGGAAAGATAATAAGTTAACACATAATAAAAATTAATGATATAAAATAATAAAAATTAACTTTGAAACTTTCAAAGATCAAATCCCAGTATCTCTGGTGTTGTGATTTCTGTGTTTTCAATTCTATTTACCGAAGTGGAAGACATGAGCTATCAAGGATTATACACCACACAACAACATGTATTTTTATGCGGTTGTTCGATTTCTGTGCTTTTACTTGTATTTTTGAATGATCAAGAACTGAACTTTCATCTGATACAACACTTAACGATTGATTTTATTACTTTCCATTTTCTCATTCCATTTGTATATACAAAACTTGAATGGCTTATGAATCGTAATTCCAATTCTTTATTTTGTTTAATCTCTACATTCATCAAATTATCCATACACGACATTCGAATAACATTCCAAATGTTTACTCTTCAGTTCTATTGACTATGTTTTGTGATATTTTATTTTATTTTGTTGTAGATGAAGGAAACTCCACCAGGGTCTAGCTCACCGTCATCAGCTCCTACAACACACCTAGAGAAGAATCCACTCGCATTTGATTCTAGTAATCTATCTAAACCTCCTCTACAATCTAAGAAAAAATCAAGAAAACAATCTGATGTTTGGGACCATTTTAACAAAAATCTTGAAGACCCAAAGGCTCCCAAGGTGATATGTAACTACTGTGATAAGTCTTACTCTGGTGGCGACCGAAAGTATGGAACGAGTACCCTTAGGAATCATTTGATTACCCAGTGCCCAAATAATCCGACTAGATTGGAAGATAAAAAACAGAAGACTTTGATCTTCCAGAAGATGATGGGAGGTAAGAATGCATATGTTGAAGGAGCTAATCTAAAAGCCGTTGGATTTAGTCAATCAGATTGTAGGAATGCATGTGTTAAAATGATTATCCTTGATGAGTTGTCTTTTAGGTTTGTAGAGCAGGAAGGTTTTAAGCTATTTTGTGGTGTCGCATGCCCCATGTTTGTTCCACCATCACGCACCACAGTTTCAAGGGATATCAAGAAATTATATCGTGCTGGGAAGAAGAAACTGAAGGACTACTTTATTAAACATTCACAGCGAGTTTCCTTGACCACTGATACATGGACATCCATTCAAAACGTTTGTTACATGGTTCTGACATCACATTTTATTGATCATGAGTGGAAAATGCAGAAAAGAATTCTGAATTTTTGTCAAATTCCTAATCACAAGGAAGACACGCAGGGCCGTTTCAAGCTATTTTGGGGCCCGGGGCAAAATAGAAACATGAGGCCCCTAAAATTTTTTTTTAATAAAAGAGGGCGGCATCTCCGAAATTTTTTATTAATTGAAAAGGTTATTACTGTTGGATTAGGTGTCTAAGCCATGACTAATAATTAGTATTTACCTAATTAATAGAAGCACAGTCCATTTGGGTTGCCCTCATGGCTGGAGGTTTGGTAGAAAATTCGGTAGAGAGAAAGGTTGATTTATTATGGGATTAATAAATCAACAGGAATTAAATATATGGTTTATTAATATATTAAAGTGATAATATATTAATTAGAAACTATATTAATTAATTAGGAATTAATCCAGAATTAATTGGATTTAATTTGGGGATTAAATTAATTAATTAAAGGTGCAGGGACTAAAACTGTAATTATTCAATAGTTGAGTAAGTGGCAGTGTGACAGTGACCAGTGGAAGTCGAAATCCATATATGGAAATATATGAATTTTGAAATTGATAATAGAGGATAAATAGGAGTTTGAATTATAAGATAAAAGGTTTATCTTATTTGAATTCAAAAAGGTTTATCTCTAAGGCTTATCAGTTAATCATCTGGAAACTATAAATAGGGATCCCTGGCACCACATTGATTTCGCCATTCTCATATACTCTCTCAAGGATTTCGATTTTCATATACCTCTGGTTTGGGTGTGACTTTCATTTGAGGCAGGATAATTTTGCTGCTCAGCTTCCAAGAATTAAAGGTTGGTTTTTCTGTTTTGATCTTTAGTTTCTTTTCTGGCCTCTAGTTTTTTTGTTATATGTTCAATTAGAAGAAAACATAGACCCTTATAGGTTGCATGTGAACTTAGGTTATTTAGTTCATGGTTTGCACAAAACCTTTCAGCCTTTCAGTGGTATCAGAGCCTGTTTTGTTTTCTTGTTGAATTGTTATAACTGTTTTAGGGTTTAAAGCCTTTAAACCCTAATATATATGAAAATCGATTTTAAGGATTAGGGTTTTGGAAACCCTAATCCCCCCCTTGCTAAATTTCGAAATATGCCTTTAGGGTTTTAGAAGGTTTTCTATTTTTGGTAACTTTATTTGTTAATTAAATGGATAACCTTAAACCTTTTCTTTGAATTCGAAATCAAGGGGTTTAAGGATAGGTTTAATTAATTTGATTAATTTGGATAAACCTATCTTCATTTGAATTAATTTAATTAATTGTTAATTAAAAGATAATTCAAAAGGGATTTAATTAATTTTAAATTTTCGAAAATTAATAGAAAAATCCAGAAAAATATTTTAAAATGTTTAAAATATTTAGATTTAATTAATTTAATTAATTGGTAATTAAAATTGATTAAATCGAAATTTAAGGTTTAATTTAATTCAAAATTTAATTGTTAAATTTGGTAAAATTAAAAGATAAACCTTGAATATTTTAAAGGGTTTTAAAATACATCTTATATATGTTATTAAAAGTTAATATTATATATATGAGATAAATTTGGTTAGTCAAATCAATAGTAGGCCTCATTCACGAAGCTGGTCTATAAAGTGGGTATAAAGAGACTGCCTATAAAATGGTAGTCTAATGGGTGAACACTCTCACCCACCGCTCGCCTGATCAGTGGAGGGTCGTTAGTCGAACGAGTTTTGACAGAACCACTAAATCATTAAAAGTATAATGATCAAAGTACTAGAACCTTTACACAAAAATCCCAATCTAGTTACTTTAGGAAAAATGTGAATTTGATGCTACCCCATGAAATTGCACATTGCACTTTATGAAACGTTGGTGGAGCGTGTGTGGTTTACCGGCACACCAATGGGGGTTCATAAAGAGTGGCAATGGGTGTCTCGGGTGTTATCATTGTTGATGGAGCGTGTGTGGTTTACCGGCACATCAGTTTGAGATGATAATGGATCCCGAGAGCACCAAGCTAATTTGCATGGTTATTCACACCCGGTTTGTGATCCTCGGCATCCCAGTCACAAACGGTGGGGCATATCCGAGATTAAACATGCTATTGAACAGTTCAATAAATCTCATAAGAAACTAGGAATTCCATTTATAATAAGATTATTTTTCCGCGGTGGAATCGGCTGAATCGTCATTCGCCTACCTTTATAAAATTTGCTTATAGATTACGGCATCCCTCTTCTATGTTGCAAATTGTTATAGTTGGATCCTAGCCTTATTTTATATTGGGTTATTATAAGGACCGACAAGTATCTAATTAAACTTACCTTCTTTTATAGATGTCTTCTGCTGATCAATCCGCTCCCCACTCAAACTCCAGTGTTCCCTCAATCCTCTCACTATGTTCCAAGGTTCAATTGAACGGGACAAACTACAATGACTGGATTAGAAACATCAAGATGGCTCTGAGGTATGAGAACAAAGAGTATGTTCTCGAGACCGAGCTTGTCGATGTCGACCCTGAAACTGCTACTCCCGAGGAAATTGCCTCGTACCAAAAACATTCTGATGATGCGACCAAAGTGGCCTGCATCATGATTGCCACAATGAACCCCGAATTGCAGAGAATATATGAAGACTACTGGCCCTATGAGATGCACCGTGAGCTTGCGGAAAAGTTCCGTAAGCAAGAGCGCATCGAAAGGTGCGAAGTGGTCAAGGACTTCACGAACAGCAAACCTAAAGATGGAGAGTCCATCTGTGCCCATGTGCAAAGAATGCAAGGTTACGTGGAGCGGCTTAGAAAGCTTGCGATGCCTGTACCGGAGGAGTTGGCCGTTGACATAGTGCTTAACTCCCTACCGAGTTCTTATGACCAGTTCAGGCTGGCTTATCATTTGAACAACAATCAGGCTAACCTGACTGAGTTGCATCGCATGCTTCGAGTTGCTGAAGACGGGATGAAGGGTAAAAGTGTACCCTCGGTTAATCAGCCCGTCCTAGCCATTGGAAGTGGCAAAGGAAAGAAAAGGAAGGGCCCTCCTAAGCAAAATTGGAGGGAAAAGGTTCAGGTCGGGTCATCCAGTAATGGCTCGAGAACCAAGACTTCCCATATTCCTTGTGTGGCCAACCCCGATGAAGCCAACTGTTTTTACTGCAAAGAGAAGGGCCATTGGAAGAGAAGCTGCCCCAAATACTTGCAGGATGTCAAGGATGGGAAAGTAAAGCCATCGACAGCAGGTATATACACTATCTCTAAAAACTCACCATCTTCTAATTCTTGGGTCCTTGATACAGGATGTGGTTTTCACATTTTTTCTGATATGCAGGGCCTAAAGGAAAGCAGGGAGGTGGAGCACGGTAGACTGAACTTGATCATGGGCAATAGGAGATCGTCCCCTGTTACCAAGATTGGAGTTTATAGTTTAGTGCTTAGTAGTGAAGTTTGTATAGATTTATTAGATTGTTGCTATTCGCCAGAAATGGCAAGAAATATTATTTCATTTCACGCATTATTCAGACAAGGATTTCATTTTTCTTTTGATAATAATATTGGATCTATTTCTGTTTTCAAAAATGGTATTTTGAATTTTACTGCTTATCCTTGTGATGGTGTGTATGAAACTGTGAAATGTGTTGACAATCTAGGACAAAGTGTAAATTATATTGATTCTACTAGTGATGTGGAAAAGGCATGTCTGTGGCATAGTCGGCTCGGGCACATCAGCAAGAAACGCATCGCCCAACTCCAAAAGGATGGAGTGTTGGAATCATTCGACCTCAAGTCGGATGATGTATGCGAATCTTGTCTGTTGGGCAAGATGACTAAATCACCTTTCAAAGGGTCTTTTGAAAGAGGTGAGGGTCTGTTGGACATCATTCACACGGATGTGTGTGGTCCATTCAGATCAACCACAAAGGATGGCACGCGGTTCTACGTGACTTTTACCGACGATTTTAGTAGATACGGTTATATCTACTTAATCAAGCACAAGTCGGACACCTTTGAAAAGTTCAAAGAGTTTAAGAACGAAGTAGAAAATCAATTAGGCAGGAAGATAAAGATGCTCAGATCCGACAGAGGCGGAGAGTATCTAAGTATCGAGTTCCTAGACTATCTAAAGGAATGCGGAATAGTTTCGCAGTTGACACCTCCCAGGACACCACAGTTGAACGGTGTTGCAGAGAGGCGCAACCGAACCCTGTTGGACATGGTTCGTTCCATGATGAGTCGAGCTTCACTTCCCATTCACTTCTGGGGGTATGCCTTAGAGACTGCCGCCCATATCCTCAATCTTGTCCCAACTAAGAAGGTTGCAAAAACACCTCATGAGATGTGGACGGGGAAAGCTCCCTCGTTGGCACATATCAAGGTCTGGGGTTGTGAGGCTTTCGTTAGACGAGAGACTCAAGACAAACTCGCAGACAGAAGCGAAAGGTGTTTCTTCATTGGTTACCCCAAACAGTCCTTTGGATATCTATTCTACAGACCGAGCGAGGACGTGGTCTTTGTAGCCAGACGAGCGGTCTTTCGAGAGAGAGAGCTCGTATTCAAAGAGGACAGTGGGAGTACCATTGATCTGGAAGAAATTCAAGAGTCATCAGATGACGCAACCTTAGGAGAAACTAGCAACCAACATGAGGAAGAAGTTCCTGTTGGTCCGACAGATGTATCCTTACCTCTTAGGCGTTCCGGTAGGGTTAGCATGCCACCCGAGTTTTATGGTTTCCATATAACTTCGGATGGGGACACGTTTGTCAGTGATAGGACACTGATAAATTTGGATGAACCAGCTAACTACCAGGAAGCAGTGGCGGGCCCTGAGTCTGCCAAGTGGAAAGAGGCCATGGATAGCGAGATCAAGTCCATGTATGACAATCAAGTTTGGAACTTGGTTGACAATGTACCGGGTCGAAAGACAGTCGGGTGCAAATGGATCTTCAAGAAGAAGACCGACATGGACGGAAAGGTACACACTTTCAAGGCAAGACTGGTTGCGAAGGGCTTCACTCAAACCCCAGGGGTTAACTATGACGAGACCTTCTCACCAGTAGCTAAGATAAAGTCTATTAGGATTATGCTGGCCATAGCTGCATTTCATGACTATGAAATTTGGCAGATGGACGTCAAAACCGCTTTCCTTAACGGGAAGTTGACTGAGGATGTTTACATGAATCAGCCAGAGGGTTTTGTCGATGCAAAGTATCCAAATAAGGTGTGTAAGCTTGAGAGATCAATCTACGGATTGAAGCAAGCTTCTCGCAGCTGGAATCTTTGTTTCCACGAGAAAGTCAAAGAGTTTGGCTTCTCTAGGAGCGAGGATGAGTCCTGCGTATATGTCAAGGCTAGTGGGAGTATAGTCACCTTTCTGGTGCTGTATGTCGATGACATACTGCTCATGGGAAACGATATTCCAACCTTGCAAGATGTCAAGGCCTGGCTTGGGAAATGTTTCGCCATGAAGGACCTAGGAGAGGCTGCCTATATTCTCGGGATAAGAATATTGAGAGATAGGAAAAGGAGACTAATTGGACTTAGTCAGGGTACATACTTGGAAAAGGTACTGAAAAGGTTTAGTATGGAAAATTCCAAGAAGGGAGAGCTACCTATCCAAAGTAATGCGAAGCTGAGTAAGACTCAAAGTCCGAGTACAGACGAGGAAATAGCTGAGATGAGTCGAGTACCATACGCTTCGGCTGTGGGATCGATCATGTACGCTATGACGTGTACTCGCCCTGACGTGGCTTTTGCCTTGAGCATGGTCAGTCGGTACCAGGGTAACCCTGGAAGGGCGCATTGGATAGCTGTGAAAAATATACTCAAGTACCTGCGAAGGACCAAGAACATGGTGTTAGTCCTCGGTGGCAGTGATACCTTGAGAGTTGAAGGATATACAGATGCCAGCTTTCAGACGGATAGAGACAGTGGTCGGTCTCAGTCGGGCTGGGTATTCCTTTTGAACGGTGGAGCAGTGACTTGGAAAAGTTCCAAGCAAGAAACAGTGGCTGATTCTACGTGCGAATCAGAGTACATAGCAGCAAGTGAAGCGTCAAAGGAAGCGGCTTGGCTGAAGAACTTTATCGGTGACCTTGGAGTAGTCCCGAGTATTCAGGAGCCCTTGGAACTGTTCTGCGATAACGAAGGTGCGGTCGCCTTGACAAAGGAACCGCGAGACCATGGAAAGTCCAGGCATATCGACAGAAAGTACCACTACATCAGACATAGGGTAGAAGAAGGTCACCTCCTTGTAAAGAGGGTATCATCGGAAGATAATCCTGCAGATCCCTTGACAAAGGCTCTGAGTAGGATTAAGCATAATCAGCATGCTATGAGCATAGGATTAAGAGATGATATAAGTTTTAGTAATTAGATAGATTTCGAAACTTGTAACAATGTATTGTATTTGACTCTTGTGATTTAATAATAGAGATTTATTATGGTTTACTACTCTTGTCAATACTTTATCATTGTGTTTCATTTTTGCATGTTTTACTTCCTGAATAATTGGATTATTCAAATATCCACAGTCGATTACACTTTAAGGGAGTAAGTGTGAAGTAAGACTGTCATGAATTGGTAATAGATTGTCTAAGGAGTTAGACATTGCAATTGGATTGCTGAACCATTCGTGAGTACTTGGAAATGGAGATTTGAGTATTGGATAAACCCGCGCTCAATGGATTGCTTCATGGATTATATCACGAGCAATATTAAGACGATAATATCTTTTGATCTTTAAGCTAAGACATATGAGTTATGATTTACTAAGACAGTTGTTCATTGATAATACGAAAACGCATCGGTAACTCGGTGTTATAAAACGTATTGTTGTGAGTGATTTGTCTGGTAAAAGACATAAGTATATGAGTCAAAGTTTATTCGTCCCTTGACCCTAACGGGGAACAGATATCTGTAGGCCTCTCGATGATTTTGAAGTTGACTAAAATGGTTGGCCAACCGGGACTAAATTGGTAGTCTAAGAGTCATATGCAAATCGGAAATCGAGGAACAGTGATTCAGACCAGATTGATTTTATCCATGTCTTGAGTCTGAAAAATATCTTGTTGGACGGAGGATCATCTGATCACTTATCTATGGACAGGACTGATTAGATCAGAGTTTGGCATTGGTTTCTAGGAAGCTACAAGTGCTGGTTAATTAGAGGCTAAATTGGTAATTATAGTCATAGACTTATCCAAGTGGGAGACTGTTGGATTAGGTGTCTAAGCCATGACTAATAATTAGTATTTACCTAATTAATAGAAGCACAGTCCATTTGGGTTGCCCTCATGGCTGGAGGTTTGGTAGAAAATTCGGTAGAGAGAAAGGTTGATTTATTATGGGATTAATAAATCAACAGGAATTAAATATATGGTTTATTAATATATTAAAGTGATAATATATTAATTAGAAACTATATTAATTAATTAGGAATTAATCCAGAATTAATTGGATTTAATTTGGGGATTAAATTAATTAATTAAAGGTGCAGGGACTAAAACTGTAATTATTCAATAGTTGAGTAAGTGGCAGTGTGACAGTGACCAGTGGAAGTCGAAATCCATATATGGAAATATATGAATTTCGAAATTGATAATAGAGGATAAATAGGAGTTTGAATTATAAGATAAAAGGTTTATCTTATTTGAATTCAAAAAGGTTTATCTCTAAGGCTTATCAGTTAATCATCTGGAAACTATAAATAGGGATCCCTGGCACCACATTGATTTCGCCATTCTCATATACTCTCTCAAGGATTTCGATTTTCATATACCTCTGGTTTGGGTGTGACTTTCATTTGAGGCAGGATAATTTTGCTGCTCAGCTTCCAAGAATTAAAGGTTGGTTTTTCTGTTTTGATCTTTAGTTTCTTTTCTGGCCTCTAGTTTTTTGTTATATGTTCAATTAGAAGAAAACATAGATCCTTATAGGTTGCATGTGAACTTAGGTTATTTAGTTCATGGTTTGCACAAAACCTTTCAGCCTTTCAATTACAATTGAAGGCTGGGGACTCCCCACCTATGGAAAGAAAAAAAAGGCTATGAGACATGCCTCATGAGTCAAACAACCTAACAACTACATATTATAATAAAATAAAATAAAATAACAAACTAAAACTAAAGTTTACATTTTCGAGCTTTCTTAGATGCAAAATTATCAATAATAGTATCAATATCAATGCCGTCTAACATATTTTTTTCAATGCATAGCATAGCCAACCCATTTAATCTTTCTTGTGACAATGATGATCTTAAATAATTTTTTAATAATTTTAATTTTGAAAAGCTTCTTCCGGCCGATGCTACGGTAACAGGTATAGTTAATAAAATTCGATATGCAATGGAAGCGTTTGGATAAAAACCTTTTTTTTAATAAACTCTAAAATTTCAAATGCGGACATAACCATATTTGGCAAAGTCATTTGCAACACTTTGAGTTCCGCAAACAAATCATTTAGGTCTACATCACACATGTTTTTATGAGAAAACTTGCTTGCGAAATTAGTACAACTTTTTTAAGTTCAATATCATACAATGACTTTAATTTTTTTGAATTATATAAAAAACCAAAAATATTTTCGAATGTTGTTATTTGCTAAAATCTAGCTTCTAATGAAGTAATTGTTATATCAACAACAACCAAAAAATACTCAACTTTAAATGATTCTTCGGGTGATTCAAATTCATGTTCATCTTTATTATTAGTTTCATCAAATTGTGTTTTTCTAGTAACACGCCGTTTTTTTGGAAACATTGGTTCAACATCCATATCAAATGCAATAGTTTTGGCATTATCTATACTATGGCAAAACCATCATTTCTATAATTTTTAAAAAATGACATGATATCTTTTAATAGATCAATGGTGGCATCAAGACAAATAGTTTTAGTTTGCAACTTTTACGAACCATATTAATAGAAAATAGAATATCATACCAAATCACCATACCAAGTAAAAATTCATAACTTTCGATAGCACTAACTAAACTTTCGGCTTCACTTTTTGATAATGCATCATCACATGATTCACCTAACTCTATCAATGCATCCATTGTTTGAGGAGCTTGATATCTAATAGCTTTTACACTTTTAATGCGACTCTCCCAATGTGTATTACATAGTGATTTTACAGTTAAATTAGAAACATTATCAAGTAATATTTTCCATCTTTTAGTATAGCTGGAAAATAATGAGACGCGCAGAGGTCGTCGTGCGGTCAAAAATAAGAGAAATACCTAACTTACACTAGTATAGCGGTAGTCAGGGTCGATCCACAGGAGCTTCGTGGTTAGACTAGATGAGAGATTACCAACTAATAGTGTCACAGCTATAGTCGGAGGATCTGGTTTCTATTTTCCTATCACTATCAAATGAAACAATGCTCAAACACTCAGGCCAAGCTAAGCTATGTCCAAATGACCTAGTCACTTTCTGAAATCAGAAGTACATCTCTGACTCAGAAGCAATCAAAGGCATCCAAACTAGCCAAACCAAGCAAAGCATAAACTACCACTAGTTAAAGTCCTATTGAACAGTTACTAGCCAAGGTTTAATGCTTACCAAATAACCTAATTAGCTACTGATTTCAGCTAAGCAAAACAGTCCTAACAAGGTCCAAAACACAACCCAAAACACAATCAATCAAACAAACCAAACACAAACATCCAAACACCGAAAAGCTAAGATTAAATGTAACCAAATGCTTTTCATTCACCAAACTGAATTCCAATCACAAAAACAGTAACCAAATGTTTCTAAAACAGAAACCTAAGTGCTCAAAGTCAGTGGTTGTCACTCCCAAAGACTTTAGCTACAAAACTACTTTCTACCAAAATGAAATTAAAGCCAAAAACATAAAATACCAATTATGAGCTTGCTGAAATGGAATCCTAGAGTCAAAGAGCTTCAAGGTCGATGTTTACACCCGGTCTTTGCTTGGGTTTTCGGCTGGAAATACATCTATTTATACTTGCAAATTTCCCGCAACCGCGCCGCGCAGAAATGAAATCCGCGGCGCGCGTACTTATCTTTTCTCGTTTTCTTCGGCATTTGAATGTGTTCCACCGCCTTAAGTCCGCGTCGCGCATAGTTGATTCCCGCGACGCGCATACGAGTTCTCTTGATTTTTCATTCCTTCCCAACTTCTTCCTTTTGCACGCTTTTAGTCCCTGTTTCCATTCTTTTTCTCCAAACAAGTCCTGGCACGAAAAGTGAGAATACCCAGACATATTTGATATAATTTTATCAAGAACAGGGCTCAACAACGCCTAAAATACTTGATATCACTAGGCGTTGTCAAACACCCCACATTTGTGCCTTGCTTGTCCCCAAGCAAGAGAGTTTTTAACAAATTATAATAAAGAAACAAACAATTTCTGACTGTGTTCAGTTTCAAAGTTTATTGCTCTTTTGAGTTAGAGTGAGATAGTTTGCGAAAACATAATTGACTTGTTCTTTGGAATTCATGGCTTTCTAGAGAACCCTTGATTACAAACTTTCTGTCCACAATGAAGTGTACTTACTCATTCAGATTCTAAAGGCCATTAAGGAATTGTCCATGACTTTCGATGTTGTCCGTGTAGCGAGCTTTCAGAAATACCATCCCAGACCAGACGATCTTAGGTGGTAAGGTGCATAAGGCCCACCCATTTTAGACCTACCGGCTCGAACAACAAAGGCCACAGATTGACTTTTCCTTCCTAAATTCCAATCCTAAAACAACTCAATCTTCTAAACTCATAAAACTCAACTTATTTGACTAACTAATAGCATGATCACAAATAAATAGTATTTCTTGAAAAATACTAATGCTATCACAATCATAAATCATTCATTTCAAAATTGCAATTTATTAAAAATTTTGAAAAATATTGCTAAAAATTTGAAAATTGATCATTTCTGCAAAAATTTCAAAAAAACTACTCTTTCGACCGTCCACACCCCACACTTAAAACCGTACAACGTCCCCGTTGTACAAAAATTATTTCAAAACAAGGGAGAAAGAGTTACCCCTTTTTGGACGATAGACTGCTTGGTGCTCAATATCACAGGTATAAATGCGTACAAACAGATCCTCAATTTCGTATTCTGGAGTTGTAGCGCTACAGTGAACACGCCGGTGGTCGAGACAAGTGGAGGGGGCACGATGACCCCACACTTGTCTGAGACAACTCCTTCTCAAATTGGTATATCATGCATCACTCAACAAACAAATTAAAAACACACAAGACAGAAATAAAAACATGAACAGAATATACAAATAGAAGTGTCATAAGTTTGTACATATATCCCAAAAAATAAAAAGAAGAAAGAAAAAGATACATCAATCACTACCAGGCGGCCTGGAGGGTCCGGCCTCATGAGTGGGCTCTGGCTGGGAATGGTTGGGGGTGCTGGCCCTGTGCTGATGCGATCTGAATAAGTACCTCCCCGATCCACTCGAGCTGGTCCTTGATCCTGGCAACCCTGGCTGCCAGGTCCTCCTGGTGTGGCTCTGTCGGGGCTGCGGGCTCTGGCTCCGGCTCTGGCCTCCTACGTCTCCTGCCAGGCTGAGCATACGCAGGCTGGGGTGCCTGAAGAGGCTCGGTAGGTACCCGGATTTACTGCCCCGGGCGCTGCAGCTCAATGAGCCGCATCCTCTCCACCGTGCGTGCTGTAGTGCGCGATGGTGGTAGAGCAGTCAAAGAGGCTGCCACGGGGGCAGTAATAATGCCATACGAACGGGCCAGGCGGGTAATGAAATACCCCCTGGCTAGTGGGCAGCTGGTGGAAGCGTCGATAGCGTGGGTGGAGAGGGCAACCGCGAGGGCGTATGGGAGGTGGAGGAATCTGGATGGGTCGAGGAGGACCCACAAAAAGGTCATATCGTTGCCCGACACCTTCTCGCCTCCCTCCCGCTGCATGATGGAGGTGGAGACGATCCGGTGCATGAGGCGATGAAGGGGGTCCCGGAGATGACTCTCCCTGGAAGATCCTGCCTCGTATCTAATGTTGGACAGCGATGCCCAAACCTCCATGTTGGGAGCCCTGTCTGGCTCCCCCTGAATACAGGACCCGAAGAACCGGGTGAAGTAGCGATGCTGGAGGTCCGCTGGGGTGTATAACCCCACTCGCCTCCCAAACTCCCGGAGGTTGCACTCCCTGTGCTCACCTCCCAAGCGAAATCGTACTAGCCTGGAGCGCGGGTCTCCCGCCCGGGGTGCAAACTGGATGGTAGATATTGTTGGATTAGGTGTCTAAGCCATGACTTTACAACTATATTTATCTTATTGATTGAAGCAAAGTCCATTTGGGTTGCCCTCATAGCTGGAGGTCAGGATAGAGTTCAGTAGAGTAAAAGGTTGATTTATTAATTGTGTAATAAATCAATAGAATTAATTAAATGGTTTATTAATATATTTAAGTGTTAATATATTAATTAGAAACTATAATAATTAATTGAGATTTAATCAAGAATTAATTGGATTTAATTTAGTGATTAAATTAATTAATTAAAAGTGCAGGGACTGGTTTTGTAATTATTCAATAGTTGAATAAAAGGCTGGCCAGTGGATAGGGGTTAAAGGTGGCGAGATTTGTGGTGTCACCACAAGGATCTCGAAACCCTAATTAGGGTTAAGGAAAGCCTTGTCCAAATGGTCAGCAGGCTTGCCCATTTGGAGGCTCCTTAGGGTTTCAGCTGTAACCCTTGGAGGCTATAAAAGGAGGCACCTGGCCACCCTAAAACCTGCGCCATTTACATCAAGATAAACTCTGCTGAACTGTCTTCTCCATTGCTGTGGGTATGACTTGCATCTGAGGCAGGACACTTGTGCTGCTAGCTTCAAGAACAAGATTCAAAGGTTGGTAATTCTTGTTTTAATCTTTAGAATTTATTGTTGGCCTTTAGGTTATAGTTTATTATCTTCATAGAAGAAAACATAGATCTTTCTAGGGTTGCATGTGAACCATAGGATTATTTGTGTTCATTGTTTGCTAGAAAACCCTTCAGTGGTATCAGAGAGTAGGCTGTTTTCTTGTGATTGATATAAACTGCATAAATTGTTTGTGTCATGAGTGTTTTTGCGAAAAACACTCCTTGGAATGGTTTTTGGTCGAAATCTAGGCTAGGGTTTCCTAACCCTAGCCGCCACCCTTTGTTTCCCCTTTGATTTGCTTGCCTTGTTTAGTTGGTTGTTATTTTTGGTAGTTTACTAAATTGAATAACTGGAACCCTAATTGCCTTGCATGCAAATTTCGACCAACTAGGGTTATTAGATAGAAAATTAATTTGATTAATTTATAATATCTATCTTAGATTTAATTAATTTAATTAATTGTTAATTAAAAGATAAATTAAATCAGCTCAAAGGATTAATTTAAAATTTTCGAAAAATTAGAATAAATTAGCGAAAATTCTGAATAAATTAATTCTAAAATATTTTAATAAGATTAAAATATATCTTATATATTTATGATTAAAAGTTAATTATTTATATATAAGAAAATTGGTTAGTCTTACCGCAAGTAGGCCTCATTCACAAAACTGTCCTATAAAGAGGGTATAAGGCGACTGACTATAAAATGTTAGTCTAATGGGTATCCACTCTTACCCACCGCTCTCCTGGTCAGTCGAGTGTCGTTAGCCGAACGGGTTTGATAGAACCGTTAAGCCTCTTAAAAGTATAATGCTATAATTGAAAGTACTAGAACCTTGAACAAAACCCAATCTAGTTACTTTAGGATAAAAAAATGTGAATTTGATGCTAACCCATGAAATTGCACATTGCACTTTATGAAACGTTGGTGGAGCGTGTGTGGGTTACCGGCACACCAATGGGGGTTCATAAAGAGTGGCAATGGGTTTCTCGGGTGTTATCATTGTTGATGGAGCGTGTGTGGTTAACCGGCACATCAATTTGAGATGATAATGGACCCCGAGAGTACCAAGCTAATTTGCATGGTTATTCACACCCGGTTTGTGATCCTCGGCATCCCAGTCACAAACGGTGGGGCATATCCGAGATTAAACATGCCATTGAATAGTTCAATGAGTCTCAGAGATCTAGGAATTTCATAAGACTGAAATTGATAAAAGTTATCTACCTTAATGACCACTGTGTTGTGACTACGGCATCCCTCTTCACAGCATAGTTGGGGTATTTTGGGTCCTAGCCTTGTTAAATAATAAATTGGGTAATTATTTAAAAGGATTAATTAAACGAATAAATTCAAATTTTATATATGTCTGAAGAAAGTGTCTTTCTCCTTCTTCTCCTCCTTCACCCATTTCTGAGAGCTTCAGAAAGCACCTATTTAGTATGGTAAGGCTGACTGGCCTGAACTATGTGATACGGTTTTGCAATTAGAGAATAGTTCTTAGTTTTGCTGGGGAACCATATCAAACTGAGTGTCCGCTCCCAAACATGGCATCACACCACAGCTTGTGAGCATGACTCCTTGACTATTGAATCCAAGGAAGTTCGTTGCCTTATGCTATTAATCATTAACCCCGAGTTCCGCAGGGATTTAGAATTCCAGGGGTCTGATAAGTTAGCACAGCTAGTTGAGGAAAGGTTCCGAGAACTGGTTGAAAAAGGAGAACGAACTAGGATCTTTAAAGAGCTTGAAGATGCAAGCTAGAAGGAAGTAGCACCAGTTTGCGTATTCCCGAGATTGAGGGATACATAGGCGAACAGTATAAAACTGGTTTCCCTTTGGGATCGGGAGTTAAGCATTAGCTCAACTCGCTGATCTGTTCGTCCAGATGAACAGAAAGGGTAACCGGATAAGACAATCGTGGAAGTGCATTCAATGTCGACTCTGTATGAATCGTTCATGGAGAAGCATAGTTCCATTAATTCAGCTGCTTCAGGATTGAGTCCAGTATTAAGGTGCATCAAGAAATGATCCAGATCGTATGGACCGATTGTTCGATGTTTCAAACTGGGAATCCATAAGGTGGGACACAGTCACAGAAAGATTGGAAAAATGCTCTAAAGCCAAACTGTTTGGCAGACTCAGTAATATCTTAAAACTCAGAATACCTGATCCTCATTTCCTTGATACAGGATGTGTTTCTCACATTTGCTCTGTATGCACGGACTCTGTAGGATGCGGGATGTTGTCGCACAGGAGCATATTCAGATTGGATATGGAGCTCGTGCATTTTTGGAGTTAAGCTAGATATCTGTTCTTGTTATTGGTTTATAGATACATTTAACATAGATTCGCATTGTACATTATTCTGAGGATAATTCTGGTTTAATGAAATTTTTTCTTAAAAATGGTTGTTTTAATTGTCCTCGAAATGTTGTGTGAATGTGTTGATGACGTAAATGGTAATAACTTGAATGTTGATACATCCAATGGGATTGGACTTATATATTGTGTTCTTTATGATTGTTAAAGTGAATTTTATGAGAATCACTTCAACCAAAGGTCCAGTTGGACAGGACTTTGGAATCATTTGACTTAGAGTCACGTGATGAATTGAGTGCTTAATAAAATTAATTGTGGCAAGAAAGGAATCGCCCAAAGATCCAATGGATAGGATTTTGGAATCAGCTGACTTGGAGTCAGGTGATGATTGCATGTCTTGAACAATATTAACAAAGTCATAAATTTACATAGAGATGTAAAGGTATTAAGATTTTGAGCAACAAACACATAAGTTACTGTGTATTGCTCGAATATTTGAACAGAACATGATTAGTTATGCTTCATGATATTTGCCAAATGGTTTGACAAATATGGCTTCGCTTATCGGAATAAGCGATTGATTGGAACCTTGAAGTGTTCAAAGATTTCAAAGGAAGCATAAAATCAACAGAACCTGAGTAACAACATAGACTGAGAAAATGTTTCACAGTTTATCCTCTTCCAAGAACACTAATGGTTATAATGTGTCTAAGGGAAGATGATGGAGCATTGATCGAAATAGTTTTGATCCTCGGTGTATAAGATACACTGGATACATTTCCGACTAATTTTTCAATGAATTGAACATTCAACCAGTCAGACCGCAGAAGCCATATTCCGACCACATCTTAGACTAAGTAGGTTATGTCGACACTGTCTGAAATGTAAAGCTGGGATCATCCCACTAGTACATAGAAAGTCCAGGGTCATGTAGCATTCGTCTGAATCTCATGACAAGCCTGAAACTGATCAGCAATGTCGTTTTTCATTGGCCACTCCAGTTATCCTTTGAAAGAAGAGTACTTTTAGAAAGAACTCAAGTTCTAAGGAAACAGTGGGAGTAAGAATAATTCTGAACGAGTTCAGGAATTAGCCAAGTGAAACAACCTTTAGTCACCACTGGGACTTGACCAGGAATTAGATTCCTGTTGAACCTGACATACCCTCTCTTCGCTTGACCAGTAGTTGTTGTCACCATCATAAGGAGTTATGATCCGGGTGATATACCGAGTAGTGGTAAAACACTAAAGATGGTACGGATAAGTAATCCGACTGCTAGAAGCATTGGTGAGCCCAGTTGCTGCCAAATAAGAGAACCTTACCGCGAGACACAGTCTATGTGACAGTTTGATTGATCTTTACAACTGGTCTAGGAACCAGTGGGAGTAATTGAATCATCAAAAGAAGGGAACATAGAAATGTACTTACAGAACATCTGGTTGAATGAGTCACCACTTGGAGTCAAGCAACTGATTCTGAGAGAAGCACTCTCAATAGAAGATGTAATCCGAGAGGATTCTGCGTGGCATAGTGTGAGTCGTTAGTGGAGCGTGTGTGGTTTACCGGCACACTAATATGGACTCACATAGAGCATGCCATTACGAAAGGTACATGGCCCCGGGATTCGTCCCATGGGCATCTCGCAAGAAAGGATATTCGGATTCTCAAAATAGGCCAAAAGGTTTGGATTTTGTGAATAGCCTGAAAGATTTCCTTTAATATGTCGGAAAGGTTTGGATTTCGGTTTCGCAAAATGTGCCATAAGTTTTGGATTTTGTGAATAGTCCGAAAGAGTCATATAACGGTGTCAAAGCCAGTGGGAGTATCGTTGTTATCTGCTATCATTGTATGAGGGTTACATACTGGTTCTAGGAAACGTCTCTTATCATTACAAAGTGTAATGACTTGGTGTTAAGAAACGGTTCGCTATGAAAGACTTTAAGAGATACAACATACTCGGGTGGTTGTGAACATCTATTAGATAGATCAGAATTCTGCCAATATGATCTTGATGAGATTCAAGATGCATAACCCCAGGAATGGAGTTTCCTGTCATTGCAAAGTGTAATGAATTGGCATGAAGGAAACAAAGAAGGTGCAGCATGCTCACGTAGTTCATAGACATCTATCAGATAGATGAGACTGACAGTATTGACTTAGCCGTTGAGAATATGATCTTGATGGGATTCAAGATGCATATGAAAGAGTCCCTGAAAGGAAATGGTTTCCGGAAATCATGACACAAGGATTATTGGTAATCTTAGGATTCCGAAAGGGCTTGGAATGAGATTACATCAGGTTCCTCGAGCCTCTTGGACAAATCAGAAGTGTTATGAACATATCCTGATGACTTAATGCTTAGAGCATTGTAAGTTGGATTCAGGATATTGCCTGGCTGAGAATACTGAATGGATTTTTGAACAGACGTGAGAAATCATTAGGAAATGATTAGGGTGATTGATTTGAAAGGGTTTTCAAATCAGTAATTGTTTACACCAAAACGTGGTGTTGTAGGACTTCATGGTTAAAGAATTTCGTTGGTTTCTGATGGAGCGCGTGTGGTTCACCGGCACATCATGACACCTCGAAATTGTCTTAGGGTATAGTCATGTAGACTAAAGACCCGAGAACCATGGGCAGTCACGGTACACATCACCGGAATGGAGTTGTGAGAGAGAATGACAAAAAATGACAAAATGACAAGTTGAGATATCATCGGAAGAGTATCCGATAGGATCATCTGCAATAAAGTGTATAAGTGTTAGACACTTGGATACATAGAAAGAGTGAAAAGGTCATAGACATAGATATAAAAGGCTTGAAATGAAAGTTTAAAAGAGAATAAGAAACCGATAATAGTTATGATAAATCCGACTTGGTAATTACCTCGTGGAGACTTGGTAATAAGCAGGAGTAGCTGCCAGTCAGATTTTATGTTTCGCTTTTGCATGTTTTACTTCCTGAATAATTGGATTATTCAAATATCCACAGTCGTTCATACTCTTAGGGAGTAAGTATGAAGGAAGACTGTCATGAATTGGTTTGTAGATTGTCTAAGGAGTTAGACATAGCAATAAGATTGCTGCAACGTTCATGAGTACTTGGAAATGGAGATTTGAGTATTGGATAAACCCGCGCTCAATGGATTGCTTCATGGATTATATCACGAGCAATGTTGAGACGATAATATCTTTTGGTCTTAAAGTGGAGAGATATGAGTTATAATTTGCAAGGCGGTTGTTCATTGATAGTACGAAAACGCATCGGTAACTCGATGTTATAAAACGTGCTGTTGTGAGTGATTTGTCGGGTAAAAGATATAACATATTAGTCAAAGCTTATTCGTCCCTTGACCCAGACGGGAAACAGATATCTGTTGGCCACTCGATGATTTTGAAGTTGACTGAAGCGCTGGCCAGCCAGGACTGAATTGATTCGTTCAATTAGAAGTCTAAAAGTCATAAGCAAAATCGGAAATCGGGAAACAGTGTGTCAGACAGAGATTGATCTCAATCCATGTCTCATGTCTGAAAATATCTTGTTGGACGGAGGATCATCTGATCACTTATCTTTGGACGGAACTGACTAGGTCAGAGTTCGGCAGCAGTTTCTAGGAAGCTGCAGGTTGTTTATTAATCAGAAGATAAATTAAAGTCATAGACTTATCCAAGTGGGAGACTGTTGGATTAGGTGTCTAAGCCATGACTTTACAACTATATTTATCTTATTGATTGAAGCAAAGTCCATTTGGGTTGCCCTCATAGCTGGAGGTCAGGATAGAGTTCAGTAGAGTAAAAGGTTGATTTATTAATTGTGTAATAAATCAATAGAATTAATTAAATGGTTTATTAATATATTTAAGTGTTAATATATTAATTAGAAACTATAATAATTAATTGAGATTTAATCAAGAATTAATTGGATTTAATTTAGTGATTAAATTAATTAATTAAAAGTGCAGGGACTGGTTTTGTAATTATTCAATAGTTGAATAAAAGGCTGGCCAGTGGATAGGGGTTAAAGGTGGCGAGATTTGTGGTGTCACCACAAGGATCTCGAAACCCTAATTAGGGTTAAGGAAAGCCTTGTCCAAATGGTCAGCAGGCTTGCCCATTTGGAGGCTCCTTAGGGTTTCAGCTGTAACCCTTGGAGGCTATAAAAGGAGGCACCTGGCCACCCTAAAACCTGCGCCATTTACATCAAGATAAACTCTGCTGAACTGTCTTCTCCATTGCTGTGGGTATGACTTGCATCTGAGGCAGGACACTTGTGCTGCTAGCTTCAAGAACAAGATTCAAAGGTTGGTAATTCTTGTTTTAATCTTTAGAATTTATTGTTGGCCTTTAGGTTATAGTTTATTATCTTCATAGAAGAAAACATAGATCTTTCTAGGGTTGCATGTGAACCATAGGATTATTTGTGTTCATTGTTTGCTAGAAAACCCTTCAGATATGAACTCCAGCAGCAACTCCGTGTAGACCACGTCCTCGTCTGTGGCCATGATCCTATCCCAGCCACGGCATGTGAAGGATGCCTCCTCGTGGGTCCAGGTGCGATGTAGGAATGGCTCAATCGCACACCAGAGCCCGGCGTCCCTCAAAATATCTCGATCGATGACGGTCGCCTCAAGGACCCGGCGACGCGTCAATGTGTCTCTCCGTGAAGTGTACTCCACCGAACTGGCAAGCTCTGCGGGGAACTGGAGGAAGGGGTGGTCCAATCTGAACATCATCTGCAAAAGGAAATATATAGCACAAAACAAAAAAATTTTCAAAATCAGTCCTTTTCTTCCCCACCGCACCGCGGCGCGGCCTAAGAGCAAAGGCGCGGCGCGGCGTACGGCTGTTTCCAAACCCCGATCCTAAATCTCGATTTAACCTGCTAGAATTCAATCTAATCACACCACAAGGTAGCCTAAGTGCCGACTAGCTCATCTAGGGTCTCTATTTGGCAAAACAAACACCCTATAAACTAGAATTAGTGATTCTAAGTTTTGAACTATTTTGGGCAAATCACTAAAATTAACTACCTAATCGCTAGTTTTAACGAGTAATAGATAGTTAGAATGGCATACCTTGGTAGTAAAAACACAATAGGCAAGAAAAATCGCAAGAAAATTTCAATAACTAGAGCTCCGAGACGCGTGTGGGTCAAGCGAGCCGCGGTTTACCTTATAAAGGAGAAAACCGACTGATCGTTTACCGCGGCGCGGGTTTGCTCTTTGCGCGTCGCGCGTGTCCAAATCAACCACTGCGCATCGGGTTGGTTACGATCCCGCGTCGCGTACTTCCAATACCCGTGGCGCGGACTTCAAAAATTTCAAAACTTCTCAAATGACCCCACACTTATTTCAAACTACTAGTACCTGCAGAAAGTTTGATATATTTTTTTTTTGTTTTTTAGAAATATATCCTACTTATGACACGATGGTTGCCTCCCAACAAGCGCTAAGTTTAACGTCTTCAGCCGGACGTAGAGTCCTTTTACAGCTACGGTGGATCGTATGACTTCTTCCTTTGCTTATTTTCAGTTACCACTGTCCCTTTGTTGACCCACTGCTCCTCAAACTTTCCTGGGTCGAATGGCTTGTCAGCTCTCCTGCTGCTGTACTGTTGCCATCTTCCGACGATTTCCCGCGAGTGCTTGAAAGTAGCTTTGAACATCCAAGCTCGGTCCTTTCTTCTGCACCTCTTCAAAGTCAAGGGCTTGACATGAAGCGCGCCCAGTGCCGCTTCCAGTAGTTGTTTTGTAGATTTCATTTCGCCAGTGTACCACGTGCCATCTTCAGTTTGCAATTTTGGCTTGCAGTACCAATAAAAATTTTCCAATCGAATGGGATCGGAAGGCAACATATCGGGATGCTTCCATATCTCCTCATCGATGGTATTGGTCACATCTAATTTTCCATTCATGAATGGATCATGAGTGGTGATAAAATCATGTTTTTTATTTTCAAATATTAACTCGTCAGCATCAACTTCTTGGTCATCGTCCAACAGGTGGATCGGGACCAAGAGTGAGTGACTTATTTGATCTGATGGTAGTACAAAGTCACCCATCATCAGATCCTTACTTTCAAATTTCTCAAAATTTTCAAAAATTATAGGGTCAGGGGTAATATTGTCATATATACCCCTTTCCCCAAAAACATTGCTAACTTCAACAATTTCAGGACTTGTTGGGCTGGAATCTGTATTGTCACTTACAGTCCCCTCCACAATATCCTCATCAACCAAATTGTCTGGTGATGGTATGGATTCACCCAACACCAGATCAACATTACTAATACTTTCAAAAACATCAAAAACATCAAAAGCTGTTGAGTCAGAAGTAGCGTTGTCACCTACGACCTCTTCCTCAACAACATTTTCAACCATCTCAGTGGTCTCTTGACTTTCCCACGGTGTATGCCCTTCCATCACATATTCAGGTGATGCAAGTTCACACACATTATTATTGGTATAAAAATCACTCGCCTCCGGTTCTGGCGAAGGTGGTGAACATTTCCAACTTTCCTCTAACCTATCTAAAGAAGCTTGCACTTTTTCAAGAGCTTCAGCCTGGTCCTTCTGCTCGTGGTAGTTGTTATACATGAATACCCAAAGTTGGGCCAAAGTTGCAGAATTCTCAGGCTGAGATGACTCCTCGGTCCGCCATCCATTGTCATCGAATGATCCATTATAACAATCATCCTCGTAATAGGTGTCGGCCGGATTTTCATAATACTCATAATACTGATATGGGTACATGTAATCACCCATTATAAGGATGTACACATACCAAAAATCAGCGAACTAAAATTAAACATCAAAAATCAGAAACTAAATACTACAGATCACCTAATCTAAGCGCACAGCTCCCCGGCAACGGCGCCAAAATTTGACACGCGCAGAGGTCGTTGTGCGGTCAAAAATAAGAGAAATACCTAACTTACACTAGTATAGCGGTAGTCAGGGTCGATCCACAGGAGCTTCGTGGTTAGACTAGATGAGAGATTACCAACTAATAGTGTCACAGCTATAGTCGGAGGATCTGGTTTCTATTTTCCTATCACTAGCAAATGAAACAATACTCAAACACTCAGGCCAAGCTAAGCTATGTCCAAATGACCTAGTCACTTTCTGAAATCAGAAGTACATCTCTGACTCAGAAGCAATCAAAGGCATCCAAACTAGCCAAACCAAGCAAAGCATAAACTACCACTAGTTAAAGTCCTATTGAACAGTTACTAGCCAAGGTTTAATGCTTACCAAATAACCTAATTAGATACTGATTTCAGCTAAGCAAAACAGTCCTAACAAGGTCCAAAACACAACCCAAAACACAATCAATCAAACAAACCAAACACAAACATCCAAACACCGAAAAGCTAAGATTAAATGTAACCAAATGCTTTTCATTCACCAAACTGAATTCCAATCACAAAAACAGTAACCAAATGTTTCTAAAACAGAAACCTAAGTGCTCAAAGTCAGTGGTTGTCACTCCCAAAGACTTTAGCTACAAAACTACTTTCTACCAAAATGAAATTAAAGCCAAAAACATAAAATACCAATTATGAGCTTGCTGAAATGGAATCCTGGAGTCAAAGAGCTTCAAGGTCGATGTTTACACCCGGTCTTTGCTTGGGTTTTCGGCTGGAAATACATCTATTTATACTTGCAAATTTCCCGCAACCGCGCCGCGCAGAAATGAAATCCGCGGCGCACGTACTTATCTTTTCCCGTTTTCTTCGGCATTTAAATGTGTTCCACCGCCTTAAGTCCGCGTCGCGCATAGTTGATTCCCGCGGCGCGCGTACGAGTTCTCTTGATTTTTCATTCCTTCCCAACTTCTTCCTTTTGCACGCTTTTAGTCCCTGTTTCCATTCTTTTTCTCCAAACAAGTCCTGACACGAAAAGTGAGAATACCCAGACATATTTGATATAATTTTATCAAGAACAGGGATCAACAACGCCTAAAATACTTGATATCACTAGGCGTTGTCAAATAACACATATATACGTTGCACAATTCCAAAAAATGGAATAGCCTTAGCACAAGAATGTGTCGAGTACTAATCATCGCTATGGCCTATGGATTGTCGGATTGAGCATGCCCCGGTGAAACGTTTGAGACACCGATGGAAAGTGAATTTAATGCCTAGAACATCGATCAGTTTATAGCCTAGAAGGAACGATCAGTTTATGTAAATTTTGGGTCTTTCCTAATTTCCTCAAATTTTTGGGGCCTTTCCTGATTTCCTCAATTTTTTGGGGCCTTTTCTTATATCAAAAATTGTTTTGGGCCTTAAAACTTCTACACTAATATAAGAGATCTATAAAGGGGGCCTACAAATTTGGGGGACTTAGGAATTTAGGGGCCCGGGGCGGTCGACCACCTTGCCCATGCTCACGCTACGGCCCTGAAGACACGATAGGCAAAGCGATTGAGACATGCTTAAAGGGGTGGGGTATCGAAAAGGTATTTTCTATAACAGTTGATAATGCATCCTCTAATAATGTGGCTATTGCTCACATCAAGAAGCGATTGCAAATATAGAAGACCGGAATTTGTGATGGGGAGTTTTTACACATGAGGTGTTCTGCGCATATTCTTAACTTAGTTGTAGGTGACGGGTTGAAAGAATTAAATGATTCTATTGTAGCTATTCGAAATGCAGTTAGATATGTTAGAGCTTCTCCAACTAGGTTAGTTAGATTTCAAAATTGCATGAAGACTGTTTGCAAAGAAGACAAGGCTTTTATTTGCTTGGATGTAGCAACAAGGTGGAATTCAACATATTTTATGTTGGATCGTGCACTCAAATATTCTGATGCTTTCAAGTTGCTGGAAGAAGATGATGGATATTACATGTAATATTTTGTTGATGAAGACCGGAATGGGAGGAAGTTAATAGGGCCACTAACGTCTAAAGATTGGGAGAATTGTGCCATCTTTTGCAGGTTTTTGAAAATATTTTATGAAGCTACTCTCAAGTTTAGTGCATCTTTATTTGTTACTGCGAATTCTTACTTTCATGAAATATGCACTATACGTGGGAGAATTACGAAATTGTGCGATAGTGACCAGTCGATATCGAAGGATATGGCTTCTAGGATGAAGACAAAATTTGACAAGTATTGGGGTAATATTGAAAAACAAAATGTACTTCTTTATGTGGCTGTTGTTCTTGATCCTCGATACAAAATGAAATTTGTGACATCGTGTTTAAAGAAACTTTATAGTTCAAAAGAAGCAGAAGCTATTATTCTGTCCGTTAATAACTCAATGTCAAAGTTGTTCTCTCACTATTTTAATGAGTTCAAATTGAAAAATCCACAAGTTAGTAGAAGTCAAAGTGGTTCGTCTATTTCTACTGTGACAACCGAAATTTTTGACATAGATAATATAAGGATTTCGTACGAAGAAGTTATGCCCCTGCAAAGTCGAAAAAAATAAATAAATAAATAAAGAGAAAAGCTAGAAATTTCTAGACTAAGAAGACTCGTCTTAGTCTTATAAAATCAAGTAAAACTTAGACTAAGAAGACTCGTCTTAGTCTTATAAAATCAAGTAAAACTTAGACTAAGAAGACTCGTCTTAGTCTTAAGTCTGGAATAAGGTGCAAATATGGAAATGGATGGGTTAAGACATTTTATTTAGTCAATATGAGATATTAGTTTGATTAGAATTTTAATTTTAAAGACATAAGGGAAAAGTTTGAAATAAAGGACTAAAAGTGAAATTTTTATTGCCAAATCTTTAGAAATTGATATTCCAAAATCTAGAAGGTATTGAGAAAAAGTCATCAAGATGACTTTGGTAGTATTTGAGATAACAAAAGTATAGGAAAAAGATTCAGGCCATTTGGAGTTATGATGAAGGGTTAGCGCACCCGGATCCCACATCGGTTGGGGAGGGGAACAAAACATGCCTTATAAAGGATGTGGATACCTCCTCTACCAGACGCGTTTTAAAGCCGTGAGGGTGGCAGATCCCATAAGAACTCTGCAGTTAAGCGTGCCCGGATGAGAGAAATTCCATGATGGGTGACCCCCTGGGAAGTTTTCGTCCGGGTAGCCAAAGCGGACAATATCTGGTACGTGCGGACTTGGGCTGTTACAAGTTGGAATCAGAGACATAGTTTAAGCGAATTAGGTGTCGAGACTCGAACCTAGGCTTAAACTGTGTGAGGCTTAAGTGAGAATATAGACATAAGATAAGACCGTGAGGAAGAAAGCTAAGCCTTTCATAAGATGCTTCGTAAGATAGGTTGATTAACCTAAGAAGTTAAGATAGGTTGCATGCCTATAGAATGATGAGAACTTAAGATAGGTTGCATGCCTATAGAATGATGAGACTGTTGAGTCTAAGATAATATTGGACTGTTAGGGAATTATGTGCTTATTTTCCATAACTATTACACTTATGCAAGTATATTCTTATAAACATTAAGATTCCCTGATACATGTTAATAGTATATATTTTATAATGTATTAAGCTAACCTGAACCATTGAACCAGGAGACCTGGTGGTGATGCCAGAATCAAATATGTATAGGTGGTTATTATAATATGGGCCCGTATTATCATAATCACAGGATATGTATATGAGATTGGTGGAATCACGAAGGGATTTTGGAAATCTGGTGAGGGTTATATGTAGAAGGTTTGAATAACACCGGATTGTCATACATATGTGTTAAGGTAAAGTATAATTGAAAAGTATTAAAGATAATATAATGGATGTGTATAACGTAGTTCGGAAACCCGAAATGAACAAATATGGCAACTGCTATACCTTATGTAGGTTGAGTAGCACTATAAGTATGCATATCAGAATAATATGAAGTATGAAGGAGAACATTTAAATAAGTATGATGAAAATGTGCGACCCAAATGGGAATTATGAAGCAATTAGCATGGAATGTAGATAAAGGCTTGGGTCTTGTTGTCTGGATACAGACCCTATGGCTATATAACATAAGTAAGAAAGAAAGACCGAAGGTGGTAGCATGGTGTGTCCCTCAAGGACAACCATAGGATTCATGAATAACTATTAATAGTTATGATTATGTATGTCGGTTAGAAAATGAAAGTAAAATGCCTAAGCAAGCAGTAGGCAAAGAACCCAAGATGATAATACGAACTAAAGATAGGAGATAGCAAGATAATCAAGAAAGTGGGAAGTTATGACTTCCAAACACGAATGAGTGCCACAAGTGAAAACATTTAAAGACTGGGCAAATGGTTAAGTCATAAGTATGATGACTTAACAGGAAAATATGACAAGCAAAGTGCCCGAGAAGATTAAAGAAATGAACATGGAAGAGTAACAAAGGTACGAAATTTTAAGTACTATACTCTATTATAGCTTTGTTGTCTATATGAGCCTAAGCTACGTGTAAAGGTGCTGAAGATTTCACGCATCGAATAACTGAGTATGACATGACACATGTTTAAAGCACATTGTCAAAGCTTGGCAGCTTAAGTGTCGTGGTTGAGAATGCAGGAGGTTTAAGCAAGACAAAGATTTTATACCTTGTTCTATGTGACGCAATCATACGGGGGATCGCTACTGGATGGTAAGTAGACTGCTATAGTAGTGTACAAAATTGAAAGCAGATTGCCCAAGCTAACGTGCAGTGGGATTATTAGTAAGATGGGCTCGTGAGTGTCACGATGCATTTATGTGGAAGACACGACGCCATGTTTGAGGACAGGTCGGTGTTCGAAGAGATTCATCATGGACGAGATGCTAAAAATAAGAAAGGGTTTCATGCTTAAGTGGACACGATACGACATTTAGAAGATAGTGACACTTTCGCTATACTGAGTTATAATTGTGTCTATGATGATTCCTAAAGCTTCTTGGTTGTTCCTAAGGAGCTATTCATTGCCAGAAGCTAGATTCAAGACGAAGTCGGTGCATTAACAAGTCTAGACATTGATGGTGTGACATGTCTGCCTAGGGGTAAATGACAATAGTATGAGATGTAAGTTGTTAAATTCACAACTTAAAGAAGAACATTGTAATTATCTTTGGATAAGTAAGATTATCATGATCGTTGTGCTAGATTTAGCACATGAAGGATGATAATTAGGAAAGTACTTCATGGACTATAAGGAGGCTAGTATTTCCTCACTATGAGATGATTATCACAAAGGTGATATTTAGACTGGAAAGTTGATTAATTCAAATGACATAGTAGACTTATGTCATCAAATGTAGAGTTAGTTCAGAACAAATAGAAACTGACATTTAATGGTGTCAAAAGGTTATCAAGGGATAACGAAAATTAAGAATGGACAAAGGGAATAGGTTCTATCATGTAAGGAATGGGACCTTAAATGAAAATGCCCTTCATTTTTGTTTAAGGGGTAGATGGGAAGACCATGAATGCTTAGCCATAGGAATGGTCATATTAATGGAATAGTACAAGCACAAGTCCAAAGACTTGATGGATGGGATGCAGCAGGAGACCAAGAGATGATGAAAGTCACGATAGGATGATGACGCAAGAGATATATTCTTAATGCTTGAATAAATTTTTCACTCGAACCACGTGAGTGTTGCATGCTTAGGATGTCAACTGTTGTTGACTTTAGATGATTGAAATACCCAAGTTATGAAAGGTGATTATCGATTTTGAACAACAAGGATTGATGCAAAAGCCACTGATGGTGACTGAATTACTCATACAGGTGTAACGAAAGGAAGATAGATGATTCTCTAATTATCTATGGTAACACGATTGTGTTAATACAAGATATAAAAGGACCCAATTGGAATGGCCAAAGATATTTAGAATATAGTAAGTTTCAGTGACTAGATGAGTGAGTGTTGAAACCTAAAAGGGATGCATGTACTAAGTTGATTGATTGTTATGACATGACTAATCTAATAGTTGTAACACCCGGTTTTTAATAAAACATCTTCATTTAAATAAATATCAATTTATTCAATAATTAACCTTTTGAAGATATTTAGAAATCATTTTAAACATCAATTCACTGCATGAATCCCCAATTAAGCAGCATCAGTGTGTACCCGTCATGCCTGTCCGTCATTTCCACCTGTACAACCTGAAATGGTAATTTAAAAGGGAAAGGATAAGCACACGGCTTTGTGAGTTCCAACAACTACACAGCATATCAGCTACACATACTTTACCCCTAACAGGAAAAATACAACCACACGTCACATAATCTGCTCTACCCAGTATATTGGATTATATCCTCCTATACGTATCTGCTCAGTAAATCTAATTCCCCTGCTCAGCACTTAGAGCCGCGCATACCCTGTACGTCGAGTCATGCGTATCTTCTCAGTGTCTTTTGCTTTATCTCTATATTACTCAGTACGTCGAACCCACACACACCATAACCCAACCCATACAATTATAACAGAAAGATATATATCAATAATATACACACAACTTGGTACTATTTACCAACATCTTATAAACATCTTATAAGCACACAAAAATACGGTAAAGGACATATAACGTCCACACAATGTAGTGAGAAACTCACCTGATTATAGTCGACTACAACGTTTATCTCTGCTTCGTATTCCCTCTTTAACTGTTAACACCGTAAGACATTTATCACTCTTTAATTCTTAATTATCTTATAGTTGCATCATTAAACTCTTCCATAATTCCAACATGATACCTTGTGATTTATCAAGTAAAGGATAGCCAGGTAGAAGATTAGTTGGGGTGGCAGGATCCTTTCAGCATTTTAGCCTTTCGGAAAATCCAACAACCAGATCCCAAGTAATCGGCCTAGACACCATCCTCGTAAGTAAATCACTCGGTATTATTTTTGGAATTACGAATAATATAACCTCTACATATTATAGTTTAACACTTATAAACTACTAGAGAAATACAATAGTGATTACTCACTTAAGATTGGCGTTCAAAGCCTTGGCACGTTTCCCGTTCCGCTCTTCCAACACTTCCCGAGCACCTCGTTACCAGCTACCGCTCGCTCCTAACTCCTCCCGACCTATTTTCCTAACCAGAACACTCCTCGATATCGTAAGGTTGTTTGGTGTTTGTTGTGGTTTGAAATGAAGAGGTTGGGCCTCTATTTATAGGGCTTGAAAACACTATTCACGACGTCATCACGACGTCATCGTCGACGTCATCACGACGTCATCACGACATCATCGTTGACGTCATCACGAGGTAAGCGCTTACTTCATTTCTCGGGTACTATTCACGCCGGAGTACTATTCATACCGGAGTTACTATTCACGCCGGAGTTACTATTCACAAATTTTTTTTTTTTTTTGAAAAACGGTCGTTACAAGTTTTCTCCCCCTTTATAAGATTCCGTCCCCGGAATCTCCAAATTTTGACATACATTTATTCTTCCACTCAATCATTCTCTATTTCAACAGAATACGGTTGTATTAGTAAACTCAAAGGGTATTACAATACTGGCACATTAACCACTTCTAATCAACTAGGCCAACCTATTGAGACTAATAAGTACTCGTTATGTAATCTCATATACTCACAATACTGACATCATGGATGCAAGGTACTTGTTATGCATCGTATAATCATAATCACATGTTCTCCACATCATATCACAACCCTTGCTATTCACAACCTCAACAGCTCAGCTATTCACCAGACACCCGGCTGTATGTGTGTTAGAACTGCCAGCCAATAAAGCCATCACAACATTTGTATGTGGTCCCACCACAATTACTGCTCATAAGATCCACAACACATATGTGGTCTTACCAAATGTGGCCCCACTAAATAAGTGGTCACAACCACAAGTACTATTAACCCCCAGAATAAATGGTCACAACTACAAGTTACCAGTGGCCCCACGGAATAAGTGGTCCCAACCACAAGTACAAGTAGCCCCATAGCATAAGTGGTCCCAACCACAATACTAGTAGCCCCACCTAATAAGTGGTCCCAACTACAAGTATAAGTGGCCCCACAGAATAAACAGCTTTTCGCTCTAAAGGCTTAACAGCTAACACACATACGACTGCACAGCTCTGCAACCAACCATATGACACCAATAATCCTCATATCAGCTCAGTCTCCACATACAACTACAAAATCTCCACCCACAATATGATACCATATCCATGGTTATCACCACTTAATACTCACGTATCGTCCGCACAGCTAATATCAACTAGATATTGAACCAACTACCGACACAGTTTATCCACGGTTACTTGCCTACGGGTTACCTACTTAAGAGGTATTCACTTAGTCTATTACCCAACACACATATGCTAACAAGATAGTTATCTTGGTCAGTTAGCAATATTTTCTCAACTCATTATTTCCATATTCTAACAGATTTTAAGTACATGATACACTGATAGGCCACATCTAGCCTATTATGATACATTCGTTCATAGTATTCACTACCTACATGAATACCCTTACGCCACACCACTATGTCATCTGCACTCTCACGAGTTGTTATTATATGTCCATCCCGTATACACGTACATCTCTTGTACGGGAATGGATAAAACTCTAATTCTGCAAACATACGACACCACGTATAAAACCTTATGTTTCTAGCATGTACACGTATATCTGTACGTATATTTTTCACATCTATATACTGCTTTAGTTCACGTATGTCTTCTTCCAAATTATGCCATCCAGTTACTGGATCCCAATTTCTGCTGATACGCTCACATACATCCTCAGCCTTCATCATTATCGTACTACAGTCATCTGACACACTTCGTATATAAAACTTGTTAACCAGCAACTGTAGATGACCTGGAAGCCTCACATATATCTCCATATCTGGAAATGAAATTTGCGACTTATAACATTACGTTTATTTATAGTCAATCAAAATCGACTATTCTAGCAATCAACATCTTCTTTTTATCATCCACTATCTGTGCTTTTCTTAGTAACGAACAGACTTAACGTGTCACTTTTGCACAGCTCATCTACTATAGTCACATCAACTGTTCATTACTTAATTATTAAGAAATGAAACGTCACTAGATTCTCAATCTCCAGCGTCCTAATTGATCCCAATAAACTCTATGATTGCCAACCAATAGAATGGACAAATACAGTTTATCAGCCTATACACCAATTAGTTATACCCTCAGTGTATTGGATTCCTTACGACCAACTCCCGATTCGAACGCGGATCCTGTGCTTTCAATAGTAGGAGCTCTACTACTATCTTCCACACCTACCCTCGTTCGTTTCAGAACTTGTCCAGAAGTCCCCAATTCACTTCTCACGATAATTTTACCACCTATACCCCAGGTTGTTTTATGAACATAGTCGTAGAAAATTTTTCACATAAAAGGATTTACCTTATGGATATCACTTATCAAGGAACATGCAACTTGGCCAACTCAAAAATTCTAGGACTATTTAGTTCCTACTGCCTACACTTTAATGGCATTTAAGCACACACATATATTACAGAAATAGCAACAAAGACTAAGCACTTAACCTTTTCCCCACTGACGTCGGCTGACGGTACACACTGTGTCTTTGCAACAACATTCATTTAACCCCTTACTCGAAAAACAACTTATAATTTCTTGTAAAAATATTTCCAAAGAAAACTTTTAAGTCTCAAGCTTGAGATCAAAACCCATCAAGTGAGTCTGATTCACTCAAGCCTTGGCTCTGATACCAACTTGTAACACCCGGTTTTTAATAAAACATCTTCATTTAAATAAATATCAGTTTATTCAATAATTAACCTTTTGAAGATATTTAGAAATCATTTTAAACATCAATTCACTGCATGAATCCCCAATTAAGCAGCATCAGTGTGTACCCGTCATGCCTGTCCGTCATTTCCACCTGTACAACCTGAAATGGTAATTTAAAAGGGAAAGGATAAGCACACGGCTTAGTGAGTTCCAACAACTACACAGCATATCAGCTACACATACTTTACCCCTAACAGGAAAAATACAACCACACGTCACATAATCTGCTCTACCCAGTATATTGGATTATATCCTCCTATACGTATCTGCTCAGTAAATATAATTCCCCTGCTCAGCACTTAGAGCCGCGCATACCCTGTACGTCGAGTCATGCGTATCTTCTCAGTGTCTTTTGCTTTATCTCTATATTACTCAGTACGTCGAACCCACACACACCATAACCCAACCCATACAATTATAACAGAAAGATATATATCAATAATATACACACAACTTGGTACTATTTACCAACATCTTATAAACATCTTATAAGCACACAAAAATACGGTAAAGGACATATAACGTCCACACAATGTAGTGAGAAACTCACCTGATTATAGTCGACTACAACGTTTATCTCTGCTTCGTATTCCCTCTTTAACTGTTAACACCGTAAGACATTTATCACTCTTTAATTCTTAATTATCTTATAGTTGCATCATTAAACTCTTCCATAATTCCAACATGATACCTTGTGATTTATCAAGTAAAGGATAGCCAGGTAGAAGATTAGTTGGGGTGGCAGGATCCTTTCAGCATTTTAGCCTTTCGGAAAATCCAACAACCAGATCCCAAGTAATCGGCCTAGACACCATCCTCGTAAGTAAATCACTCGGTATTATTTTTGGAATTACGAATAATATAACCTCTACATATTATAGTTTAACACTTATAAACTACTAGAGAAATACAATAGTGATTACTCACTTAAGATTGGCGTTCAAAGCCTTGGCACGTTTCCCGTTCCGCTCTTCCAACACTTCCCGAGCACCTCGTTACCAGCTACCGCTCGCTCCTAACTCCTCCCGACCTATTTTCCTAACCAGAACACTCCTCGATATCGTAAGGTTGTTTGGTGTTTGTTGTGGTTTGAAATGAAGAGGTTGGGCCTCTATTTATAGGGCTTGAAAACACTATTCACGACGTCATCACGACGTCATCGTCGACGTCATCACGACGTCATCACGACATCATCGTTGACGTCATCACGAGGTAAGCGCTTACTTCATTTCTCGGGTACTATTCACGCCGGAGTACTATTCATACCGGAGTTACTATTCACGCCGGAGTTACTATTCACGCCGGAGTTACTATTCACAATTTTTTTTTTTTTTTTTGAAAAACGGTCGTTACAATAGTCCATATTATTCATGATAAAAGAATTCAATGGAAAGAAAGACTCTTAGAGTCAAAGCCTGATGACTCATAGCTAAGTAGAAATGACAAAGGAGAATGCTGCTTTCGGTGCAAGTGGCAAGAATGAAATGAAAGGAGTACAAGTTGACTTTTGGGAAAAGTCAAACTTACTATGACATATAAAGTAAGGAATCGTTAAAGATTGTAGTAGAAGTACATTTTATTGATAATGAGTTAAGTGAATGAAATATGAGAAGTGAAAGAGGATAATTTCAAGAGGATAACTACTAAAGGTACTTCACAAAGCTATGGGAACTTGAAGTAAGAACTTCATCAAGGATTTAGTGAGAAGTTCTTATTTATATGAGATTATGTTATTGCAAGTTAATCACATTCTTATCTTAGTGATTCCGATGACAGAATCTGTTTAAGGGGTAGATAATTGTGACAACCGAAATTTTTGACATAGATAATATAAGGATTTCGTACGAAGAAGTTATGCCCCTGTAAAGTCGACGTATAAAGTAATTAACATTAGGACACCATATGAGAGAGTTATGAATAAAATAAAATCAGGAAAAATAAGAGAACAAAGACGAAAATGTTTTTCTAAGTCTGGGAAGTGGTGGGGTAAACTTGTCATTTCAACAATTAAACTCAGCCCTTGGTTTTGTTAATACCTGGTATGCTCCTTAAACCCCAGATGCGTATGCTCTCCTCGATAAACACAAACACACGCACATAAGGTACGCAAAAATCAAAATCGGGGGACTGTATCCCCATTCTTGGTGTGCGATTCAGACAAAAAAAAGAGAGAGAAAGGGATAGATAAAGTTCGATGGAAGCAGAACACGTACGCACCCAACAGGTGCGACTCACCAAGAAATCAGGCAAGAAAAATCCGATTAGGTCTCAATTTTAACCTTCGTGGTTCGTGATTTTTGAAAGAGAGCGAGATCGAGAGAAGCAGAAATTGAGATTGGGATAAATGGGAAGAAATTCCTCTTGGGTCCTTGTGATGTGCGTGCGATTCAGAAAAGAGGGAGTTGGATAGCAGCGATCAGAAGCAACAGCAGCAGATTGCTGCTATGGATGCCGGAGATGATGCTGGTGTGCATCGGTGGTGGCCGCGACAGCCATGGGTGACCGGCGATGGTGCTGTGGGTCAAGAACTGAGCGAGTGTTCTGATTTCAAGGGTAATGCACAAGGAATTTCTGATTTTCTTGGACAATATGAGCAGATTGCTAAAGGTAAAAACCTAAATTACCTTAAACCCTAGATACTAAGGTTTGAAGTGTGAATGCATGTTGAATTTGGGTGATTACTTACTGATTTCTGTCCCGGTTTGAATTCAAAATACTTATATGAGTTGTAGCTTTGATATTTTTGCATAGATTATTAAATGCATGTTTGGAAATCGTTTGAATATGTGAAGAACCGTGGCTATTAAGTTGAAATCCTCAAAGGATCAAGAACATAGCGTTGGTAATTTGAGAATTTGACAGATTTGACTTTTATATTAGTCAAACTTTGGAATTTTACATTGAATTGGAAACATGAATGGAGAAAAAGATTTTTAGTACATAATTGTAATTTGAAGGAGATGCTAATCTAGTTTAAATATATGTTTGTGAAAAAGATGACACTTGAATTGGTTAGTTCTACAATTGAGTTTTGGAAATAAGAACAAAGGAATGGAATTATGTATTCCAACAATTTGGTACAATTTCTGGTATGTACTAAAATAACACAAAGTGAACCTAGAATTTAATCGAAGTGGCATATATGAAGTGTTGGAAACGTATTAGAGTCAAAATAATATATTTTTCAATGGTTTCTATTTTTAGAAACTTTATTCGTTGAATTTTTGCCAAAAGGGCATAAACCAGAAAAATAAAATATGATTTGACGCTTAACCATTGAAATGAGCTTGTAAAGAGGTAAAAGTTTGAATATCGCCAAAATAACCTTGTAAAACCCGAAAGATATCATTTTTGGTCAAAATGGGACAAAAGGGTAAAAATGTCCAAAATTTAGTATTATACTTTAAGAATCACATTTGGACATTGGAGTTGACTTAGATAGTGATTGGAAGTAGTTCGAGAATGTTTAGACACATGTTGTATATTTAATTGTCTAATAAGTTGTAATCTTCTATTAGATTAATAGAGATTCAAGGACGTTTGGGCGCAACGCATGATTAGAGTTATGTGGATCAATGTAACTAGACGTACCTAGCTACTAAGGTGAGTACATGTGACTTTTTCCCACTATAGGGTACATGGCAAAATTGTTAACAAAGATTTTATATGACTTATGAATATCAAATGATATGCAAATCTTTCTACGTATGTTATGATAATAAAAGTTTTATATGACGATTTGAAAGAATATTTTGGCATCAAGCCTACAATGATTAAGAAAGTATGTTTTGGCATTTAGCCTACTCTGTTACCGAAAGATTGTTTTGGCTTCAAGCCTACTATGCCTGTGAAAGAATATTTTGGTAGTCAGTCTACTATGTACTAGTGTTATCAATCTGTTTCAAAAGAATAATGATTATATGTACTAAATGATTTGATCCTTATATAAGTTTATGAAAGATTTAATTTGTTAATGTTTATATTATCACATGCATCTCATGGCATTGTACTATTATTTTGTACAAAAGAAAAGCAGTATTTTGAGCATGCACGGAGTGTGAATGCATATGAGTCGAGTAAGGTCCGGACACGTCCCCGTAACGGGACAATAAGACTCTACTGGGATGGTACCTCCTGTCGCGAAGTAGAAGTCTCCTATGATGCCAAAATGGGGCGATTCGTTCTCCTGTTTTGGTAAGCTTAATAATCACGAAAAACGTGATTTGGTCTTTTTAGACCCTATGATGCGGTGAATAACCGTAAGCTATTGTCATAAATAATGACACGGTCTTTTTAGACCCTATGATGCGGGTAGGAAGCCCGTTAGCTTGCATTAATGTGAGAATCATGCATTGCATGTGCATCTATTTTGTATGATTCGTATTGACCTAAATATATTGTTTAAGTTTCAAAATTTACTATGAGTCTAAAACCCATGTAGCTCACGAGACGTTTCGTCTTACGTATTTTATTTTATGCCATGTATCCCAGGTTTTAGACACGAGATATAAAAGCAAGTAGATGACCCGAGGTGATTGCGATTTCAGATGGAGCGAGCATTGGCTAATATCCTGGTTTGTAATACTAACTTGCTTTCTATGGTTTAGTTTGATATGAAGTTGTAACCCCCGAAGTTGTTCAAATATCTTTACAACTAAATGGTTTTGTTGGGACCGAAGTTTTAAGACGTGACTTTATGTCATGAGTAAAGTTTTTTAAAGGTTTACATCGTGTCACATAATATTTTAAAATAAATGATAGCACTATTGTGCTTTTGGCGCTAATGTGTTTTAACGTTTATGCGCTTTTGGCGTTATTATGTTTTTCAAAAAAAAATTTTACGAAAAAAGGGGGTGTTACTGTTGGATTAGGTGTCTAAGCCATGACTGATTATTAGTATTTACCTAATTAATAGTAGCATAGTCCATTTGGGTTGCCCTCATAGCTAGAGGTTTGTTGGAAAGTTAAAGAGAGAGAAAATGTTGATTTATTATATGACTAATAAATCAAGATATTGTTTGTTAATATATTATGGAGATAATATATTAATTAGAAATAATATTATTTGATTAATAATTAATCAGAAATTAATTGGATTAATTTCTGTGACATTAATTGGATTAATCAGGAGGTCAGGGATTAAAGTCGTACAAATTCAATAGTTGAATTGCGGCGCGCGGCGCGCAAACGTCTTGGTCGCGGCACGCGTACAGATAATCCGGAAAATGGGCTGCGGCTAGGGTTTTAGCTTTGCCACTTGGTTCCCTATAAATAGGGAACCCTAGACCTCATTATCAGTCGCTCATTCTATTATTTTCTCTCTGGAATTTCGATCCATAAACTTCCCGGCTAAGGGTGTGACTTCATTTGAGGCAGGATATTTTTGCTGCTTTGCTTCCAAGAAATCTAAATGTTAGTTTTTCTAGTTTTATTCTTTAGATATCTTCATTGGCTTTTAAGTTTTATTATATGTTCAATAGTAGAAAACATAGATCCTTATAGGTTGCATGTGAACTTAGGTTATTTAGTTCATGGTTGCAGAAAACCTTTCAGTGGTATCAGAGCATTTGTTTGTTTTCTTGTTGAATGGTTATAACTGTTTTTCCTTAAATTGGGGTTTAAGGCTTATAAACCCTAATTTCATGTGGATCGACTTTTAGGATTAGGGTTTTGGAAACCCTAATCCCCCCCATGTAATTTTCGATTTTGGCTTTTAGGGTTTTAGGAGGTTTTCTATTTTTGGTAACTTTATTTGTTAATTAAAATGGATAACCTTAAACCCCATTAATTGAAATCGATTTTTAGGGGGTTTAGGATAGGTTTTAATTAATTTGATTAATTTGGATAAACCTATCTTCATTGAATTAATTTAATTAATTGTTAATTAAATGATAATTCAAAAGGGATTTAATTAATTTTAAAATTGCGAAATTAATGGAATAAATCCGGAAAAAATATTTTAAAATGTTTAAAATATTTAGATTTAATTAATTTAATTAATTGGTAATTAAAATTGATTAAATCGATTTTAAGGTTTAATTTAATTTAAAATTTAATTGTTAAATTTGGTAAAATTAAAAGATAAACCTTGAATATTTTAAAGGGTTTTAAAATACATCTTATATATGTTATTAATTGTTAATACTATATGTATAAGATAAAATTGGTCAGTCAATTCAATAGTAGGCCTCATTCACGAAGCTGGTCTATAAAGTGGGTATAAGGAGGCTGCCTATAAAATGGCAGTCTAATGGGTGAACACTCTCACCCACCGCTCGCCTGATCAGTGGAGGGTCGTTAGCCGAACAGTTTTGATAGGACCACTTAATCATTAAAAGTATAATGATCAAAGTACTAGAACCTTTACACAAAATCCCAATCTAGTTACTTTAGGAAAAATGTGAATTTGATGCTACCCCATAAAATTGCACATTGCACTTTATGAAACGTTGGTGGAGCGTGTGTGGTTTACCGGCACACCAATGGGGGTTCATAAAGAGTGGCAATGGGTGTCTCGGATGTTATCATTGTTGATGGAGCGTGTGTGGTTTACCGGCACATCAATTTGAGATAATAATGGACCCCAAGAGTACCAAGCTAATTTGCATGGTTATTCACACCCGGTTTGTGATCCTCGGCATCCCAGTCACAAACGGTAGGGCATATCCGAGATTAAACATACTATTGAACAGTTCAATAAATCTCAAAAGAAACTAGGAATTCCATTTATAATAAGATTATTTTTCCGCGGTGGAATTGGCTGAATCGTCATTCGCCTACCTTTATAAAATTTGCTTATAGATTACGGCATCCCTCTTCTATGTTGCAAATTGTTATAGTTGGATCCTAGACTTATTTTATATTGGGTTATTATAAGGACCGACAAGTATCTAATTAAACTTACCTTCTTTTATAGATGTCTGCTGCTGATCAATCTGCTCCCCACTCAAACTCCAGTGTTCCCTCTATCCTCTCACTGTGTTCCAAGGTTCAATTGAACGGGACAAACTAAAATGATTGGATTAGAAACATCAAGATGGCTCTGAGGTACGAGAACAAAGAGTATGTTCTCGAGACTGAGCTTGTCGATGTTGACCCTGAAACTGCTACTCCCGAGGAAATTGCCTCGTACCAAAAACATACTAATGATGCAACCAAAGTGGCCTGCATCATGATCGCCACAATGAACCCCGAATTGCAAAGGATTTACGAAGACTACTGGCCCTTTGAGATGCACAAGGAGCTTGCGGAAAAGTTCCGCAAGCAAGAGCGCATCGAAAGGTGCGAGGTGGTCAAGGACTTCACGAACAGCAAACCTAAAGATGGAGAGTCCATCTGCGCTCATGTGCAAAGAATGCAAGGTTACGTGGAGCGGCTTAGAAAGCTTGCGATGCCTGTACCTGAGGAGTTGGCCGTTGACATAGTGCTTAACTCCTTACCGAGTTCTTATGACCAGTTCAGACTGGCTTATCATTTGAACAACAATCAGGCTAACCTGACTGAGTTGCATCGCATGCTTCGAGTTGCTGAGGACGGGATGAAGGGTAAAAGTGTACCCTCGGTTAATCAGCCCGTCCTAGCCATTGGAAGTGGCAAAGGAAAGAAGAGGAAGGGCCCTCCTAAGCAAAATTGGAGGGAAAAGGTTCAGGTCGGGTCGTCAAGCAATGGCTCGAGAACCAAGTCTTCCCAGATTCCTTGTGTGGCCAACCCCGATGAAGCCAACTGTTTTTACTGCAAAGAGAAGGGCCATTGGAAGAGAAGTTGCCCCAAATACTTGCAGGATGTCAAGGATGGGAAAGTAAAGCCATCGACAGCAGGTATATACACTATCTCTAAAAACTCACCATCTTCTAATTCTTGGGTCCTTGATACAGGATGTGGTTTCACATTTGTTCTGATCTGCAGGGCCTAAAGGAAAGCAGGGAGGTGGAGCACAGTAGACTGCACTTGATCATGGGCAATAGGAGATCGTCCCCTATTACCAAGATCGGCGTTTACAGTTTAGTGCTTAGTAGTGATGATAGTATAGAGTTATTTAATTGTTGCTATTCGCCAGAAATAGCGAGAAACATTATTTCATTTCACGCATTGTTCAGACAAGGATTTCAATTTTCTTTTGATAATAAAATTGGTTCGATTTCTGTTTTCAAAAATGGTATTTTGATTTTTACTGCTTATCCTTGTGATGGTGTGTATGAAACTGTTGAATGTGTTGACAATTTAGGATATAGTGTAAATTATATTGATTCTACTAGTGGTGTAGAAAAGGCATGTCTGTGGCATAGTCGGCTCGGGCACATCAGCAAGAAACGCATCGCCCAACTCCAAAAGGATGGAGTGTTGGAATCATTCGACCTCAGGTCGGATGATGTATGTGAATCTTGTCTGTTGGGCAAGATGACTAAATCACCTTTCAAAGGGTCTTTTGAAAGAGGTGAGGGTCTGCTGGACATCATTCACACGGATGTGTGTGGTCCATTCAGATCAACCACAAAGGATGGCACGCGGTTCTACGTGACCTTTACCGACGATTTCAGTAGATACGGTTATATCTACTTGATCAAACACAAGTCGGACACCTTTGAAAAGTTCAAGGAGTTTAAGAACGAGGTGGAGAATCAATTAGGCAGGAAGATAAAGATGCTTAGATCCGACAGAGGCGGAGAGTATCTAAGTATCGAGTTCCTAGACTATCTAAAGGAATGCGGAATAGTTTCGCAGTTGACACCTCCCAGGACACCACAGTTGAACGGTGTTGCTGAGAGGAGCAACCGAACCCTGTTGGACATGGTTCGTTCCATGATGAGTCGAGCTTCACTTCCCATTCACTTCTGGGGGTATGCCTTAGAGACTGCCGCCCATATCCTCAATCTTGTCCCTACTAAAAAGGTTGCTAAAACACCTCATGAAATGTGGACGGGGAAAGTTCCCTCGTTGGCACATATCAAAGTCTGGGGTTGTGAGGCTTTCGTTAGACGAGAGACTCAAGACAAACTCGCAGAAAGAAGCAAAAGGTGTTTCTTCCTTGGTTATCCTAAACGGTCCTTTGGATATCTATTCTACAGACAGAGCGAGGACGTGGTCTTTGTAGCTAGACGAGCGGTCTTTCGAGAGAGAGAGCTCATATTCAAATAGGACAGTGGGAGTACCATTGATCTGGAAGAAATTCAAGAGTCATCAGATGACGCAACCTTAGGAGAAACTAGCAACCAACATGAGGAAGAAGTTCCTGTTGGTCCGACAGATGTATCCTTACCTCTTAGGCGTTCCGGTAGGGTTAGCATGCCACCCGAGTTTTATGGGTTCCATATAACTTCGGATGGGGACACATTTGTCAGTGATAGGACACTGATAAATTTGGATGAACCAGCTAACTACCAGGAAGCAGTGGCGGGCCCTGAGTCTGCCAATTAGAAAGTGGCCATGGATAGCGAGATCAAGTCCATGTATGACAATCAAGTTTGGAACTTGGTTGATAACGTACCGGGTCGAAAGACAGTCAGGTGCAAATGGATCTTCAAGAAAAAGACCGACATGGACGGAAAGGTACACACTTTCAAAGCAAGACTGGTTGCGAAGGGCTTTACTCAAACCCCAGGGGTTGACTATGACGAGACCTTCTCACCAGTAGCCAAGATAAAGTCTATTAGGATTATGCTGGCCATAGCTGCATTTCATGACTATGAAATTTGG